>PVJI01000163.1:0-349235 GCA_004026765.1 Micronycteris hirsuta | reverse complement strand
CACACCTGTGATGATTGCACCAACAGGAAAGCAATACAATTTAATTGGAAAATTATTTTTTTCTTCATTTTGTCCTTGAGGATAAGCAGGTGTTGTTCATTCATCATTCAAAAACCATTTTGGGGGTTTATTGAGGAGAGGATTTTTTAAACAGTATTGGTGACATTTGCACAGACTCTGAGGGGCTTCTGAGCACAGTGCAGGCACTCAGAGACTTATCTACTTCTTTTAATTACGAGTAATTTTGCTTTGAGTGCACAGTTTCTCTTTTTCTCGATACAAGTATACTTTCAATAATATCCACACACTGATTGGCATATGCATACCCATTTGGGGGCTGTGAGTCAAATGGAACCAAGGTTATTGAGGAATTTTCCAGAGATAACTTGGCAAGAGCTAGAAAACAATGAAAGGAACTCAAAGAGCTCACAGGTATGTAACGGAACTAAAACAATTACCTATGTGCTGGAAAAGAAATGGAAAGAGGAGTTTATTAAGTGTCTACTGGTGCCAGTAAAGAAGACAGACATATTTTTATACTATTACATAAAACGAAATGAGGGGATGGCAAAGAGACACGTGTCAGCATATTTCCTGTGTTGGCCTCCACAAGTTCCCCTCAGCCAGGTATCTCCTCTGATTGGAGAATGACACCTTGTAAAGGGAGGGAAGAGGGAAGCTCTCATTTGTGTTGGAGGTGCCAAAAGAAGCATCCTACCACTGTCTCTTTGAGTTATGGGCTTGAACTCTCTGTCCAAACTCCAAAAGTAGCTATAGGCCTTGATCAAAACATAATTGCCTTAGAATAATTGCATAAATATTGACGAGATGAAAAGTTAAAAATAAAATTAGTAAGCACTGTATTATTTCCTTACCTTATATTGCAGGACAACCCACCATTCTTCTTCATATATAAAGACTCTGTAGTAGATCAGTCAGGCTATCGGTCAAGTCTGTGCTGAGCTCTTTGGGAACGACACAGCTTTCCAAGCACATGGAAGGTGAGTGGGTGGTCCCTGCAGCAGAAGAGAGCTTGGCATATCTGGGGAACTGAGAGGGTCTGTGTGGCTGGGAAGTGGAGGCGGGGCAGAGAGTAAGAAACCAATGGGCTCAAACTGAGGCTAGAAAGATAAACTAGATTATATAGGTTGGCCAGATTAGGAATTTTAGATTTTATTCTACAAGCAAAGGGGAATCATTAAATTCATTAAACTGCTTTAATTTAGAGAGGAGAAACAGTGTCAGAGCAAAAAAAAAATCATTGTTAGGTTTCCATTTTTAAAAGATCATTTTTGGGGTGGGACTTCCAGATGTCAGAGTAAGGAGTTCAGTGTGCCCTCTCCCCAGCAAAAAAAAAAAGAAAAGACTTTAACAAGAAAATCATTTTAAGAAAACAACAATTTAAAGTTTGGAAGTTGTCCTAAAGACATACAGCAAATGGAGAAATACTCATTCAAGAAAATCTAAATCTTGTTAAGAAAAGTGAACCACCATCCACACCTTTACTCACTCCCAGCTCCATATTATAGAAGTTTGGGTGTTCAACTCCAGGCAGCAAAGCAGTAACAAAGCAGCTAAGAAAATGAGGAATTCCTCTTCCCCAATCTCTCAGTCTGGAGCTATAGGTCCAACCTAGGTGGGGTATACTGCTAGAGTTTCTCATCTACCACCACGCTCCTCCCCCACCATCAAGCCAAGATGAGCAGAGCTGCCTGTTTCCATCCAGCTCCCACTCATAGGATAGGAACTCTAACCTGAGCACAGAAGGCGGAGAATACTGGGGCTCCAATTACCTCCATCCCACTTCATGTACTCACAGAGCAGAGTTTCCACACCAGGAGGGTTAAATCATGAAGATAAGAAATTGCCACTCCCTGCCCACCTCCACCTCCTGGTGTCTTCTTGTACACCAAAGATGTCATGAAAATAAAAGTGAGTCTCTACCCCCAATTCAGGTGCAGTGGCACAGGGGTTATGCCCAGTGTGAGAGGTAGGCCATGAGATGAAGAACTCTGCACGTCTGCATGAGGGATCTGATAAACAGAGCGTGGAGAAATTCCACACCTAAGAAGGTTGTGAAAACCATGAAGATAAGGTGGAGAACGATGAGGAGGCTGGTATCTCCATTACACAAGCCAAATAGCAGAGCAGACAGAGGTTTAACAGAGAGAATTGGGAAAATAGATACTCAAGAAGTGTCCTCCTGGGATCACAGTCAACTCTGGGGTCAGGAAGGCTGTGCACATGTCCAAGGCTGCACCCATGCTGGTGCAATCAAAGTGGAAGATGGGGCAGACTTGGGAGCATTCCTCAAGTCAAACACAGACCCGTGAACACAACGTAAAGCTTCAATGGAGCAAGATGGTTAAATACAACCAAACACTGAATGAACAATAAACTACTCTGCTCCAGAGGTTAAACCTAAGAAACCAAACTTAAAAATAAAATCACAGTCATTCCTGGCAATTGGGCAGAATGTGTGGTATACAAGACTACACCCTCTTGGCAGTGAACAGAGAGGAAACTTCCAAGTTACTACTCCTAGCTAAATATGATACAAAAATGAACTTCTTGAATTGTGATAGCAGACTGCAATCCACACACATAACAATAAGTGATAAAGAATACAACTGGCTCAGGGAGCTTAAACACAACCTTTGACCATCCTATACAAGTGACTTATACTTACCAAAGAGTAGCCCTCGGGTACTGAGGCTAAAAGATAAAAACAAAGGTGGGGGGACCTGAGTAGATACATTAGAGCTGCACACTATAAGAGAAATAGAATTTGCATAATAAATTCAGTAAAGTCACTAAAGAAATAAGCAAACAACCAAGCAAAGAAAATACATAATAATAACTCCCTGGAAAAAGAGGCAATGAGTATACAACTTACTACAATATAAATTCTAAAATGTCCACTTTTCAAAAAAATAACTGCAAAATAAAACAGGGAAGTGTGACCCATATGTAGGAAAAAAGGCAGACAATAAAATTGCCATTCGATGGGGTACAGATGTGGAATCAGCAGACAAAACTTTAAAGCAGTTATTACAGATACGTTCAAAGAACTAAAAGAAACCAACCTTAAGGAATTTTTTAAATTTATTTATTGTTAGACAGAAGGGAAAGGAGGGAGAAAGAGAGGGAGGGAAACATCAATGTGTGGTTGCCTCTCAAGTGGCCCCCACTGGGGACCTGGCCTGCAACCCAGGAATGTGCCCTGACTGGGAATCGAACCTGCGACCCTTTGGTTCGCAGCCCACGCTCAATCTACTGAGCTACACCAGGCAGGGCAGGAATTTTTTTAAAGTATGTTGCCAATGTCTCATCATACAGAAAGTATGAAAGAGCTAGACATTTTTTTAAGGAACAATGGAATTCTGAAAAACTGAAAAGTACAAAAATTAAAATGAAATTCACTAGAGGATCTCAATAGTAGATTTGAGCTGGCAGAAAAAAGAATCCAATAGTTTGCAGATTCATCAATATAAATTATTCAATTAGAAAAACACAGACTACAGAAAAAGGAAGAAAGCAGAGTCTCAGAGAAAGAAATGTGGGACATCATTAAGTGCACCATCATATATGTAATAAGAATATCAGAGAGTAGGAAAAAAGAGGTACAAAAAATTTCAAAAAATTAATGGCTGAAATTTTCCAAAATTTGAAGAATAATATTAACCTACACATCTAAGAAGCTCAACCTACTTCAGACACATCATAGTTAAAATGTTAAAAAAAAACAAAGAGAAACTCTTGAAAGCAGGAAGAGAAAAACTACTGGTCATGTTCTAGGAAACACCAGTAAGAATGGCTGTTGACTTCTCATCAGAAAGAGTGGAGGCCACAAGGCAATGAAATGAAATATTCAGGGTACTAAAATATTTTTTAAAAAACCATTAACCAAATATCTTGTGGAACAAAAAGCTACCTTTCAAAAATGAAGGTGAGGTTAAGACATTCTCATATGAACAAAGGTAAGCATATTCATTGCTAGTAGATATGCCTGACATCAAATATCAACGAGAAAATAAGATTGAAGAAGCCTGCCAACACTCTTGTCCCTGGAGTCAGCTCTTCTTAAAGGCAAGACCTGCCCAGACCAGAGTGACATCATGCAAAACGGTGGAGTAGAAAACTCTTGAGAGCTGATTCCTTCATCAAAGCAACATATAAGCTGGAAAGGGGTGATTGAATAAAGTATGTTGGAACTCTGGAACCTGACTATATAATTATAATAACCAGAAGAATGCTTGTTACAGTAGATATTTTTCAAATCATAGGAGAATATGGTGAACAAGCTTATGGGAAGGTGGGTGAAAAAAGTGAAGAAATTTAAAAAAACAGACAGGAAGGGGGTGGGGGGCAGGTATAAGGGGGATAAGTGGTGAGGAAAGAAGGCTTGACTTGGGGTGGTGAACACAATACAATATACAGATGATGTATTATAGAATTGTACATCTGAAAGCTATGTAATTTTATTAACCAATGTCATCCCAATAAATTCAGTAAAATAAGAGTCAAATGAAATTACCGATCTAGTAAACTATATTGCCAAGACTGACTCCAAAAGAAATAGAAAACCTGGGTAGACTGTTATACATGGGATTGAATAACAGCCAAGTATCTTTTACACTAAAAGCACCATGTGTTCTGACTGAAGTTTATCAAAACTTTGAAAAGAGAGATAACCTTTCTCATATAAGCTTTTTTAAAAGTAGAAAAAGATTATAAGATAGTGAATTTGTTTTAAGAGTCTAATAAAACATTGATACCTAAACTAGAAAAGTATGGTATAGAAAAAAAAATTATACACCTCTATCCAATAAATTAGACTCAAAGTCCTTTAAAAATGGGAAAACTGAATACTGATTTTATTAAAAATAAAACAACATGCTTAATTTAGATTTATCCAGAATGCAGATGATTTCACATTTAAGCCCCTATCAGTTAATTTATGTTAACACATTTTTAAAACCGTGTTGTTACCCTCCAGTCTCCGGTGTGCCAAAAGCCTCTATTAAACACTGACCTTGGTAGCAAAAAATATATTAAACAAAACTTTAATAAATATTTTAATTTTAACTTTTTAAATGTTTTAATTTTTAAATGTTTAATTGTGGTAACATATACTCAACATATAATTTACCATCTTAACCACTTTTAAATGTGCAGCATAGTGTTAAACACACCTACCTTGTTGTGCAATCGATCTCCAGAACTCTTTTCCCCTTGCAAAACTAAAACTCTATATCCATTAAATACACTTCCAGTTCCCCCTCTGCCCTCCCCCAGCCCCTAGCAACCACCATCCTGCTTTCTGTCTCTATTGATTTGACTATTCTAAGAACCTCAGACAAGTAGGATTTGATTTGTCTTTTTGAGACTGGCTTATTTCACTTAGCATAATGTTCTTAAGGTTTATCTATGTTGTACCACATGTCAGAACTTCCTTTCTTTTTAAGGCTGAATACTATTCCATTGTAAGCATATGCCACAGTTTGTTTTTCCATTCATCTATCAATGGACATTTGGGTGGCTTCCACCTTTTTGGCTAGTGTAAGTAATGCTGCTGTGACTATGGGTGCACAAATGTCTCTTTGAGACCATGATTTTAATTCTTTTCTGTATACAGGGTATACTCACAAGGGCAGTTGCTTGATTACATGGTAATTCTATGTGTTACATTCAGAGGAACCACCATATTGTCTTCCTCAGCAGCTGTACAATTCTACATTCCCATCAACAGTGCACAATGGCTCCAATTGCTGTTCAACTTCATCAACACTTGTTATTTTCTGCTTTTCTAATAGTAGCCATCCTAATGGGTATAAGGTGGTTTCTCATTGTGGTTTTTAATTCCATTTTCCTAATGATGAGTGGTGGTGAACATTTTTTAAGCTTTTTGTTGGTCATTTTCAAATCTTCTTTAGAGAAATGTTCGTTCAAGTCCTTTGTCCACTTTCCAATCAGGCCATTGTTTTGTTGTTGAGTTTTAGGAGTTCTTTAAATACTCTGAATATTAACTTATCAGAGATATATGACTTGCAAATGTTTCTACCATGGGGTTTCTTTTTCACTGTTGACTGTGTCCTTTGGTACACAGAAGTTTTCAGTTTTGATGTAGCCCATTTAACTATTTTTACTTGTGCCATCTGTGCTTTTAGGGGCATAGGAAACAATACTTTTAAAGCATGGATATTGGTTAGGTAAGGTCAGTGGTGTAGGAGGTGAGGTCTCCTAAATGGGAGCTACTACAGACAATGAAGTAGATAATGGAGTTACCAAACAAGCATTTTAAATAATTATGACTAACACATGTAAAAAACAAGAAAATTTCAACAAACAACCGCCAATTCTTTTAAAATGTCAAATGTAAATTTTAGAGGTAAAAAATAAATCATAACTAAAATTAAGGATTCAATGCATGTGTTTAAGGGCAGATAAGAATGAAGCAAAAAGAGGGTGAATGAACTAGAAGTGAAAATGCGCAGGTTGAAGTTCATTGTGGGAAAAAGCTGAAATTGTAGAAAAGAGTGTAAGGGAAGGACAGGATGCACTGTGAAGCTCTGACACACACATAATTGGAATCCCAGAAGCAGATAAAAAGGGATGGGAACAGAAGCAATATTTGAAGATACACTAGCTCCTAAATTTCCAAACCTAATGAAATACATCAAACCAAAGATTCGAAGAGTTGTTTTAAACTCCAAGTTGGATAAATCTAAAGAAAACTGTATCTAAAATCAAACTGATAAAGTACAGCTTCATTTGTCTATTATATCTCAACAAAGGTAAAATAAATAAACAAATATAAACAAACTGCTGAAAAGCAAAGGGGAAGAGAAAAATTCAAGCAAATAGAGAGCAAAAAGGCACATTACCCTCAAAGAAAAACAATAAAACTCAACTGCCTTTTTGGTGGAAATTATGGAAGATATAAGACAGTGAATGACATCCTCAGAATTTCCAAATTTTAAAGAAATCTGCCAACTTAGAATTATATCCTTCAAAATTATGGCAAAAAATTTTCAAGCCAACAAAAGCTGAGAAACTTTGTTATGAGAGACTTGGCACAGTAAGAAAGACTGAAGGGAATTCTTTAGACTGAATGAAAACGACCCCAGATTGAACCATGCAACTAATGGAACAGAGAACCCTGGAAAGGATAAGTATGTAGATAACATAAATGATTTTTACTGTTTAGAAAAACAATGACATAATGTCATGTGGGGACTAAAACATAAGTAGTAACAAATGAGTGACAACACAACACGAAAGATGAGGAGACAAGTGTAATTAAACTGCTGTAAATTTATTGCCTTATGCAGAAAGTGGTGATAATAATGATTTAAGGTAGACTTTTATAAATCAGGGGATATATTATGACTCAAAAGCTAATAGAGGAAAAAGGTAAAAGTTAAAATTTCTGTTAACCCAAAAGATGGCAAGAAAGGAGCAATAGTAGAAATAAAGAAATAGTAGGGACAAATAGAAAATAAATAATAGATAGAGAGCAGGCTGACAGCTCTGGTAGGGAAGTCGGTGGTGCAGGGATCGAGCAAAAAAGAAAAAGGACTCAGGTTTGAGGACAACAGTGTGGTGACTTCGGGGTGGGGGAGGGGTAGGTGGAGGCAGAAGAGGGAATAAGAAGGATAAATGGTAATGGAAAAAATACAATAAAAATAAATTAAAAAAGTAAATAGAAGGAGGGTAAAGGTAATTATATTACTAAGTATATATATATGAAATATAAATAAATTTTAAAACCATAGTTAAATAATAAATACTAAAAGACTGGGTTTTTCAAAGGCCAAATATAACCTGTTTAAACAAGACACTTTTAAAAAGGTGAAAATTTATATGATCTGAAGAGAAACCACAGTATTAAATAAGACACTTTTAAACATAAAGTTAAGATATATTGAAAGAAAAAGGAAAAATGACATAAGATGCAAATATTGTTACTATCCAAAGAAAGCTAATATATATAAATATATCATAAATACATACATAGGTATAGACAGAGATATAGATATAGATATATCATAAAATAGGACTGTAAGGAAAAGAGTATTACTAAAGGTAAAGAGGAAATTTCTTATATAAAAAGGTAAACAGGAGGATTAAAAAACTCTAACCATGCATATACCTAATAACACAGTTTCAAAATATTTAAAGCAAAAGTTAATAGAACTAAAAGAAGAACCACAGGAATCCACAATTACAGTTGGGCAATTTAACAAGCTCATTTTAAGAAGTTCTAGAAAAGCAAACAAAAAGTCAGTGAGGATATAAAAGATTTGAAATGTGTGATTACCCACCTTAACATAATAGACATTTATAGAATAACACAGCAAACCACTACATGATGTGCATTATTTTCAAATGCAGATGGAACATACACCAAAACAGACTACGTGGTGAATCATAAAGCAAGTCTGAACACATTTCAAAAAACTAAAATAATATGGAACAGTGCTTCTCAAACTTTAACCAGCATAAATATCAACCAGGATCTGGACAAAATGTAGATTTGGAATGTCCCACAAACTCCCAAATACTGATTGATGGTTTTGGGCTCCTGAACCACACTTTGTATAGCAAGAAAATAGAATATATTCTCTGAATACAGTCAATTTAGGTTTTTAATCAATTTTACAAAAGATTATTAGAAAATGCCTAGATATTTGAAAATTAAGCTCCCATTTAAATAGCCCATGAGTACCCAGTTAGAGCATTGTCCTGATATACCAAGGTTGTGGGTTTGATCCCTGGTTAGAGTACATACAAGAATCAACCAATGAATGCGTACATAAGTGGAAAAACAAATCACACCCTCTCTCTCACTCTCTTTCTCTCCCCTTTCCTCTCTCTCCAATCAATTCTTAAAAAGTATTTCATTAAAATAAATAAATAGTCCATGGCTCAGAAATCACAATAAATATTAGAAAATATTTTGAACTCATTATAGCAAAAAAAACACTACATATAAACTTGTAGGTAGCAGCTAAAGCAGTGCCTGGAGAGAATTTTAAAATGTAATATTACACACACACAAAAAAAAAGGTTGGAAATAAATTATAATTTTCTAACTTTTAAAGCTAGAAAAACAACAGAAAATCAAATAAAGTAGAAAGAAGTCAATAAAAAGGTAAGAGCAGAAATTAATAAAATAGGAAGCAAACATGTCATAGAGAAACATAGTAAAGTTTAAAGTTCTTTAAAATTTTTTAAAATCAATAAAGACATAGAAAGATAAATGGAAAAATGAGAAAGAACTCAAACTTAAAAATTTCAAGAATTCTACAGATCTATAATACAAAGACAAGATATTAGGAATGACTTTATAGCAATGAATTTGACAACTATAGTAAAGTGGATAACTTCCTGTACAAACAAAAGTTAACACAACTGAAATAAGAAACAAATTTTGAAGAGTTCCGTATCTATAAAAAAATTCCATTTGTAATTGTAAAACTTTCTCAAGAGTTAAACCCCAGGTTTAAATGTTCTCACTCTTGAATTCTTCTAAAACATAATAAAGAAATATTACTAATTTTACAAAAATTCCTTGAGATCATAAAAATGTAAGCACACTTCCTGAC
The DNA here is from genome assembly GCA_004026765.1 of Micronycteris hirsuta. Lineage (NCBI taxonomy): Eukaryota > Metazoa > Chordata > Mammalia > Chiroptera > Phyllostomidae > Micronycteris > Micronycteris hirsuta. Next base: position 339,624 of record PVJI01000163.1, on the reverse strand, counting down.
TCATTTTATGAGTCAGCATGATCCTGATAACAAAATCTGAAAAGGATATTGCAAGAAAGAATATTATAGATCACTATCTCTCATGACACTAAAACGCAATAATTCTATATAAGTAACAGCAAATTGAATTCAGGGATATGTAAAAAGGATAATTAGACTTGTTCCAGGAATGCAAGTGTATTTATTACGTATCTATTATTGAATAATAAATGGCCTTAATACTTAACGGTGGAAAATATCATTTACCTCGTAGTTACTCTCTAGGGCTCAGGAATTTGAGAGCTGCTCAGATGCATAGATTTGAATCCCAGAGTCTCACGAGGCTGCAGTCAAGAAGTCAGCTGAGGTCTGACGGAGATCGGATAATCCACTTTGAAGATGGTTGATGGCAGAAGGCCTCAGTTTCTTGCCACTCAGGAAAGGAGACCAAAAAAGGCTGCCTATTTCATGACTCCATTTATATAGGATTTCTAAAACTAATAAAATTGTACAATCAGAAAGCATCGCAGAGGTGGCCTAGAGTCTGGAAGAAGAATAAAAATGAAGTACAAAGGGGAACAAGGAAACTTGGGGTGATAGTTTGTGATAATAGTTGCACAAGTACAATTCCTAAAACTCACCAAATTGTGCATTTCAAATGGGCATTTTAAGATACGTAAATTGTGTTCCAATAAATTTGTTACGACATTGATTAATATGTCACCACATTAAGAAATAAATGAGAATTACACAAATGTCTCAATAGATTCAATCTTATAGATTAGGAATAGAAGAGAAGTTCCTTAATCCGATGAAGAGTTTATCAAGAGAAAGAGAGAGAGATGGAGAGAGATACAGAAATAAGGAGGGAGAGAAAGAGAGAGGGTGCTAAAATTTAAAAAGACTAACGCTGAACATTCTTGAGGATATGGGACATTTGGAACTCATATTGCTATGGTAATGGGAAACAGCACTACTACTATTATAAACTGTTTTGAAGTTCTTTATATAGTCAAACATAGACTTACTCTATAACTCAACAAGTTCCTGTCCTAGGTATTATCCCAACAGAAACTAAAACTTAGGATCACAACAAGACCTGTATGGAACTGTTTACAGTAGCTTAATTTATTATACCCCCAAACAAGAGAGAGCTTAAATCTTCATCAAGTAAGAGAATAAATAAAAATTTATGATATAGTAAAAATATTTTGCTGAACAAATAAAGCAAACACAGAAGAGCACATGCTTGACAATTCCGTGAGCATGAAGTTCCAGAGCAGGCAGGACTAAAACCATGACAGAAATCAGAATATCGGTTGCCTGTACGCTGTGTGCAGTGACAGAAAAGAGGCAAGATAGCATTGGGGGTGGGTGTAAAAACATTTTAAATCTTGATTAGGGTACTGTATATATGAGTATATTAAAATTCATTTAATTATACACGTAAGGTCTGTGCATTTTTCTCTATGTAAATTTTACTTTGATTTAAACATTTGCTACATTCTCAATCATAATCTAAAGTGAATTACTTTAGAAATAAATAAAGTATTTTTAGTGGAAAGAAAAGAAATTACTTTTAGTTCTTCCCATAAGTGGCTTCAGTGACCTGAAACTAGTTCACTATTCAGTTGATCCAGTAAACCTCACAAAATAATGCAGCTCAAGAGGCCCAAATCTTTGTGCTCACTTTAAGAACCCTTGTGAATGCATATCTGAAAAGCCACCAAGTAACTGATGGACGTCACTTTACAGAAGAAATATATGTCGCTCTGTTGTTACAACGGTGGAGTTGGTAGGTGTGCTCAAGCCACACATTTGGGCTGGACTCAGGGTCTGTGGCCCAAAAAGTACTGAATTTTTGCAGCACATGCTTTAAAATGCGGTCAGTAGTGCTGAACTTGGGTGCAGATGTAGATTCTCTGGTCATTGAGCACACGCAGTGAACAAAGCTCCTATTTTCAAATAACTCAGAAGATGCAGCACAGAACTCACAGAGCTCATGGGCAGATGAACCCACACAGGACCTCTCCCTGCCACACTGAGAGGATCCTCACCGAGAAAGAGCAGAGTGTCCCTAAACCAGGAGAGGAGATTGCACAGAAGGAAAAGATGTCTCAAGAAGCTAAAGAAACAAAAACTTATGGCCCAGGAGTAAATTCAGCACCAAATAAATGCTAATAAAAGTAAAAGCAGAATGTTGGTTGTCTTTATTAGTAAATACTATATTTCAAGTGTCCTCATGAGATTGGAAAGAAAAGTAAATTACTTATTTGTTATTGGTTAGGCTTTCTTAACTGGCCTCTGAGTTTACAATGCTAGGTCTTAATAACATAATGTAAAAGCCAGAAAATATTTGAAAAGTTGATCCTGAATTTTGCATATAGAAAAAACCCACAAAAATCTATAGTTGAAATACTATTCAAAAGTGGAGTAGTGAACGTTTTCCTACTGATTTCAGAAATAAAACACCATTTTTATACAGTTTTGTACTGGACATTTTAGCCAATGCAAAAAAGGCAAGAAAAACGAATGAAAACAGGGTAAAAAAAGAAAAAAACTAAAATGGTTCTTATTCATAAAAACATGATTGAGGACACAGAAAATTAAAAATAATCCACAGGAAAAAAACTATGGAAATGAGTAAATTTAGCAAGGTGTTGGATACAAAGTCAATGTTAAAAACAATTTTATTCTACATCCCCATAAATATTTAGAAAATGAAAATAAAGAAGTAACACTATTTGCAAGCCAAAGCATCAAAGGCAAAGGAATAGATCTGAAGAAAGATGTTTAAGATCTCTACATTGACCACTATAATATATTGTGGAGAAAAATTTAAAACATAAACTATTTCAATATTCAAAAATCAATCAATGTAATCTACCTTATTAACAGGTTAATAAAGAAAAATCACATGAGCATATCAATTGCTGCAAAAACAAACATTTGACAAGTTTCACTTCCTGTGTGTGATAAAAACACTGAGCAAACTGGGAATAAAAGGGAACTTCCTCACCTTGATGAAGAGCGTCTATGAGAAACTGTCCAGTTAACATACTTAATGGTGGAAGACCGAATGCATTCCCCCTAAGTTCGAGAACAAGACAAGGATATTGCTTTTACTGCTCTTGTTCAACGTAATACTGGAAGGTCTAGCTAACACAATAAGGTAGAAAAAGCAAATAAAAGGCATGCAAATTGGAAAGGAAGAAATGAACTGTCCTTATTTTCAAATAACTCAGAAAATCCCAAGGAATCTTAAAAACAACAAAAGAAAGCAACCTTCTAAAATTAATGTGACCTCAGCAAGGCCACAGGATACAAGATCAAATCACAAAAATCAATTGTATTTCTATAGACTTCAAGTGAACAAATAAAAATGAAATTAAAAACATAGCATCAATTATAACTACTCAGAATGAAAATATATTGGATTAGCCAAAAAGTTTTGATTTTAAAGTAAAAATAAGACAATTTTCATTCTCGCCAATAACATTATTGAACAATGTATTCACCATTTTGTTCAACTACCTTCTGCCATCTTTCAGGTAACTTCATAATTCCATCTTCCCAAAATGTTTTATCTTTTTGAGTAAAGAACTGTTCCAGGTGACTTTTGCAGTCTTCCAGGTAACTGAATTTTTTTCCATTAAGATAATTTTTTTAAAGATTTTTATTTATTTATTTTTTTAGAGAGAGGGGAAGGGAGGGAGAAAGAGAGGTAAAGAAACAGCAATGTATGGTTGCCTCTACATGGCCCTCACTGGGGACCTGGCCCGCAACCCAGGCATGAGCCCCGACTGGGAACCGAACCGGGACCCTTTGGTTCCCAGCCTGCGCTCAATCCACTGAGCTACACCAGCCAGGGCACATTAAGATAATTTTGTAAAGACTGAAATAAATGGAAATCCAAAGGTGCATATGTCTAGTGAATATGACAGATAAATCAGAACTCCCAAGCCAAGCTGTAACAGTTTTTTCCTGGTCATCAAAGAAACATGCGGTCTTACATTATCCTGATGGAAGATTATGTGTTTTGTGTTGACTAATTCTGGACGCTTTGGGGGAGTGCTGCTTTCATTTGGTCTAACTGGGAGCAATATTTGTTGGAATTAATTGTCTGGTTTTCTGGAAAGAGCTCATAATATATATACAACATCATCTTTGGATGAAGACTGGCCTTTGGTGTGGTTGACAGTGGTTCATTTCCCTTGCCTCATGATCTCTTCCGTTCCATGTTAAAGTATCCATTTTTCATCGCCTGCTACAATTTGTTCTCAAAATGGAACATTTTCGTTACATTTAAGTGGAGAATCCCCTGGGGAAACACAGTTAAGGTTTTTCTCACTTAATTTACCTGGAACCCAAACATCAAAGCGATTAACATAACCAAGCTGGTGCAAATGATTTTGAATGCTTGGTTTGGATATTTTGAGTATGTTGGCTATCTCCTGTATGTTATAATGTTGATTGTTCTCAACTAATGTCTTGATTTGATTGCTATCAACTTCAACTGGTCTACCCGACCGTGGAGCATTGTCCAGTGAGAAATATCCAGCATGAAACATCGCAAACCACTTTTGACATGTTCAATCAGACATAGCATCTTCTCCATGCACTGCACAAATCCTTTTTTGTATTTCAATTGTTTTTACCTTTCTTGAGATAACAAAGTACAACATGCAAAAATTGTTGCTTACTTTCTCCCACTTTCAATGTTAAAATGACTAGACAAAACTTCACCAGTCTTGATAAGTTTTTTTTAAATGCACGCTGATACGACAGCTGTCACAATACAATCCATCAAAACCACTTCCAATGAAGGTAAAGACAACTTCTGTAAGCACCGCTAGAGCCGTCTTACGGAAGAAACTGAACGAACTTTTGGGCCAACCCAATAATAAACTGGAGCTCATTTAATATTTCCTATCAAACCACAGCATTGAGTGAGTAAAAATGCAAAATGTAGTGTACATATTCATCAAAGGAATTCTCTATGGAATATATAATATGATCTGGTAAATCACTGAGTAAAAGTTTAGATGAATTTCACAAAAAAAATGAGCTAAAATTTAAACAAGCTCACAAAAAGAAGATGATCAAATCTCTAGTAAATAAATAAAAAGTTGTACAGTATCATCAATAATCCTGGAAATGAAATTAAAACTACAATCAGACACTACTATACCCCCCTCTCCGAAAAGACTGTGGATGCAAGTGTTAATGCTACTGTGGACTAACTGGAATGTTCGTACATTATTGAGGAAGTTTAAATTTTTACAATCCCTATGGAAAACTGTTTGAAAGTGTTTATTAAATCTGAATAAACTTAGACTCTAGGACCTATCAATTCAGTCCTTGAACATTTATCCAACAGAAATAATTGTTTATATCCATTAAAAACACATCCAAGGATATTAAAAGCGAGATTATTCACACTATCCCCAAACCAGAAAGGACATTACTGTATATCAACAGTGAAACGGATCAATAAATTCTGGTTTTCTGTACAATGGAATTCTACATAGCAATGAAAAAGTACTAATTATTGCTTAATGCAATGAAATGGATAAATCTTTGTGATATAATGCTGAGCTAATAAACACACACAAAAGAGAAAATCTTGTATGATTCCATATATGTGAAACTCCACAACAGGCAAAGATAATCAATAATGATTGACATCATCCCTGGCTGGTGTGGCTCAGTGGACTGAGTGCCGGCCTGTGAACTGAAAAGTCGCTGGTTTGATGCCCAGTCAGGGAACATGCCTGGGTTATGGGCCAGGTCTCCAGTTGAGGGCCTGCGAGAGGCAACCACACATTGACATATCTTTACCTCTCTTTCTCCCTCCCTTCTCCTCTCTCTAAAAAGAAATAAAATCTTTAAAAAATAATGACATTAGTATAGTGGCTATATTTTGAGTGTATTGACAGGGAAGGAGTATAAGATACACTTCTGGAGTACTGGAAATATCCTATATTTGGATCCAAGTGGTCTTTAGATGGGTTTATATATAGGTAAACCTTCATTTTAGCTGTTACATTAAGATTTGTGTACTTTAGGTATGTTAAGTTACAATTCAATAGGGAAAAATCCCTCACACACAAATCTATAAAATCTATAGTAATTTAAATAATGTAGCATTTGTGTAGGAATACACAAACAGATCAGTGTCTTAATGATAAAGAACTCAGAAATAGATTTACAAATATGGAAATTCACATAATAAACTGGCATTTACATACCAGTAGGTAAAACAAGAGCTATTTAACAATGTGTTATTGGAACAAGGATGTGGCCACCTGGGAAGAAAACTAACTTGAGTGCTTACCTGATAAACCAAATGAATTTTGGATAGATCAAATCTTTAAGTACAAAAAGTAAAACTATATATATATAATTATAAACTACACTATATAAGCTATATATTAAAAAATCTATATATAGACTGTATCTTAATAAAACTACTTTTAAAAAAGCCAAAAAAGGTGGCTCAGTGGATTGAGTGCAGGCCTGCAAACAAAAAAAAAAAAAAAGCCAAAAAAACTATATAGAGGTTATATATAGAAAATAATACAATATTTAATAACTAATTCAAGAATAAGCTCTGTTTCCTGTACTTGCAAATGTAAACTTTCTTTGCCCCACCCTGTATACACATATATATAAAACATTAAAAATAGTGGGAAAGGCCTTCCTAAATAGGATCTAAAACACAAAAGCCAGCCCTGGCCGGTGTGGCTCAGTTGGCTGGGCGTTGTCCTGCAAAGCATGAAGTTGCTGGTTCTATTACCAGTCAGGGCACATGCCTGGGTGTGTAGGAGAGGCAACCCATCCATGTTTCTGTGTTGCATGGATGCTTCTCTCCCTCTCTTTTTCCTTCCCTTCACCTGTCTTAAAAAACAAACAAACAAATAAACCAAAGTCAAAATAAAAACAAACCAAGCAAACAAACAACAAATAAAACTATAAAATGGATGCATGGTTCATTAAAATAATATCTATCACAAAAGCTATCACAAAGTCAAAAGAGAAATAAAAATTTGGGAAAAATGTATTTGTAACTCCTGTTACAAAGGGTTAATTCCCCTTATATATAATAAACTCCTACACATTAACTAGAATATAAGCCCCAAAATCCAATAGAATAATAGGCAAAGGATATGAAAAATTTACAAAGAAATAGAGTTGGCTATAAAACATATGAACATATTATTTAAACTTACTAATAAAAAGATCCAAGGAGATAACCATTTTTAATATCTATTGCATTAGTTAAGATAAAGAGTTTAATTTTTAAGGATGAAGCAGGAATTTTTATATTGTTAATGGGCATTAAATTGCTACAACCTCTGTGGAAAGTTACTTGGCAATATCTATTAAAACTAAAAATGTATGTATCTTTTGGCCCAGTAACCCCACTTCAGAGAATATATGTTGCAGATATACACACATAAATACCAAATAAAGTATGTCCAAGGTCACTTATTGTGGTATTCTAAATAGTCATTCAAGAAGCTACATCCATAAAATGAAATATGCAGCATTTAAAATAGATAATGAAGAGCTTTTGTTATTAATGTGAATGATCTTCAAGAGCGATAGATAATTATATTTTTAAAAAATCAAGTTGAAGAAGCTTCATCAATACAAAATTGGATAAATAAGATATGATAATATGATATAATCCACATTAAACAGAAATGAAATAGATCCCTATATGTAACATGGCTCTCTCTCAGAAATTTAATTTCAAAACACTAGTTTCAAAAAATGACACATAGTATTATGTCTTGTGTAAGAACTTAAAAACACTCCAAAAATAATACAAATATTATCTATGAGTACATATGAAAGATACCTAGCAATATCTACACTAAGCTAATAATGGTGGTGGCTTCTTAGGTGAAAGAGAGAATGAAGTTAGAAGAAAACATCAAAAAAGTTCTGAATTGATTAGTAATCTTTTGTTTCCTTCATTTAGAACAGAGATTTTCAGCCAGTGTTCCACGGGTGTACCACAAGAATTTTTAAAACGTGCAATACCTGATTATGTAGTCAGGGCCACTGAACTCTTTTTCCTTAATTGGTCAAATAAAAAAAATGATAACAGCCAGCTCAACAATAGCTGTCCAGTGTGAACACCCTGTCTTGAGCCTTAAGTTTATAGGTCATAAAATAGTTACATCTTACTGTCATGTAGCATAGTAAGATTGCATCTAATTAGTAAATTTTTTAAATACTTTTTATCCTCAACCAAGAACATGCTCATTGACTTGAGAGAGAGAGAGAGAGAGAGAGAAAGAGAGATGAGAGGGAGAAAAGAAAAACATGAATCGGCTGCCTCCGGTATGCGCCCCGACCACGATGGAATCCACAGCCTAGGTATGTGTCCCGACCGGGTCTCAAATCTGCAAACTTCTGGTGTACAGGAGGATGCTGCAACCAACTGAGCCGCGTGGCCTGGCTGACTGGTTAATTCTTGGTACCAGAAATCCTTATACACAAATACAGGCACCTGATGTTATATGAAGTCACTTTGGAGCAAAAAGGATAGGTACTTGCTATTATTTTTTGTAATCAATCAAAATTATACCTATTTTTTGTCCTTTGGCAAAATATATATTTTTGTGTGTGCTGCAGAATTTCAGAAATGAGTTTATGTGTGCCGTGAGATGAAAAGGCTGAAAATTCAGAGGATAAGCCGCACCACCCTTTCACCTAGGAAACACTGGTCTTTCCTCGGCCTCGCCTTTAAGCTCTCTCACATAATCACAAACACAAACACATTAGCGCTATTTTCAAAACATGCACACAAGTCGTCACTCAGGATTTGTGTTCAGTGCCATAAGATGAACACATGTAAAGAATGGCAACAATTCTTTACATTATTAAAGGAAAATATTTTAAGAGGCTATGAGAATCATCATGTAACTGATAACAATATGACAATCTTAATATATTTTAAATATATTTTGTGATGGTTACTATTCATAAAATAATCTTATTCAGCAAATGTGATATGTAAAATTTATAATTTCCGAAATTTTAAGAATTGTACTGATAATTCCAGTTGATAGTGTCCTAGATAAAAGAAGTTGCCTGAACGTAACAAAAAATGATCTAAGAAGCCGAGTGACTGAAGAAAAGTTGTCTAATTCAGCATTATAACCAATAGCAGATAAAGTGTGTAAAAATATTATTGTACCAATATCATAAGTGATTTTGCTGAAACAAAGGCAAGAAAAATAAATTTTGTGAAAAACACATAATTATTCATAAATTATGTATAGTCTAGTTTATTAACCATCTAAATAAAACAAGACAATCAGCAAACTCCTACACATGCACAGTAATAATTAAAATTAAATCATCCTTGTTATTTAGTAAATTTTAGTTTTAAAAAAGTATACCTGTATAATTTTTTGTCATGAAAATATATTTATCAGTGTAGGAGAGTAAGATAAACTTAAACAATTTGTTGACTGGATTTAGATCTTGAATATTTAGATGGAAAATATTTGGGCCTCTATTTGTAATCTATCCTAGTCTAAAAGGACAAAATGTTAGCCATTTTCAGTTCTGAGAGGTAGAAACATAACTATTTGTTATATTAGTTTCTTTGCTGTGTTTGAGGAACACTTTAAACTTTTTTAAAAGTGCTGAGTCAGGGGTGTCCAACCTGCAGCCCATGGGCCACATGCAGCCCAGGATGTCTGTGAATGCAGCCCAACACAAAATCGTAAAGTTACTTAAAACATTATGAGGTTTTTTTTTGTGACTATATGCTGCAATGTATTTAATGTGCGGCCTGAGACAACTCTTCTCCTAGTGTGGCGCAGATGAGCCAAAAGGTTGGACACCCCTGTAAGTGGTTAGTTTTATGATATGGTACAATAAGTGACTCCTATTTTCTTTATGTTTTTCCTAATTATCTAATATTTAATTAACATGTTTCACTTTTGAATAAAAAAAAGCATTCTAGTATTTTTTAAAAACTTTTGGAATGAAGATAATTTTAAGAAGCTGATCCTTGTATGGGCCTGTTTAAGCTTTTTATTAGATAAAGAAAAAACTGCCCCAACAGCCTAGTTAGTCACTCACTGATATGAACTAGCATCAGCTAAGATAGGGGGTGGGAATGTGGGAGTTAAAGGGGGAAAGTTAGAGAGGATGTGAACAAATCCCTGGACTTACTGAAAAATAAATTGCTTCACAACTTAATTTGGAAGTGGTGAGCTGGCGGTCAGAAGACCAGAAATCAAGGCTCTTAGGACGCGTGAACTCATCCTTCACCTTATGTGATACCGTTGTCCAATATCTTAATTCCAGTCGGTGTTCCTTCACAAATTAGACAGTGTATTTTTTAAATGCTACAATAGTTGTTTAGAGTTACTGACATATTTATAAGTATGTTTACCATTCCTTCATGCTCCTCAGAGTTCCCTATGGGTTCATCTTCCTGTTGGCTGAGGAACACCCCTCTAAATTTCCCTCAGTGAGTGTCTGTGGGTGGTGTAATATCTCATATTTGTATCTGTCTGAAGTTTTTAATAATTTCTAACCCATTCCTGAAATATAAAATATACATAAATATTGTGCATAAATGTACACTATAATTCACACACGGTTTAGAATTATGGCTTACTTTCTCTCAGCACAATAAAGATGATACTCTGTCTTCTCGCTTCCATCAGATCTGCTGTTGAGAAGTCAGAGAGCAATCGGCATTGCTCCTTTGTGGCTGGTGGGTCTTCGGTCTCTGGATGTTTCAAATATCTTCTCTCTTTTCCTTTGGTGTTCTTCAGTTACATGATGATGTGTCTAGATATGGTGTTTGTTTTATTTCTGTCTAGTTATGGCTTCAGATTTATTGGAATTCCTGCATTTAAAGAGAGGTGTTTGGAAACTTCTGGAGAATTATCAGTTATTATGAAGTTGAATATCAGCTCTTTCCTATTTTCTTCATTATCTATTTTAAACAGTTTATTGATATGCAATGAAGATGCCACAAAGCTCATTTGTATAAAGTGTTTAGTTCCATGGTTTTTAGTATATTTAAAGTGTGCACCTTGACCATGAACACCTTACCCTCCTCAAGAATCTTTGTACCTGTTAGCAGTCACTCCCATCTCTACTCCACCTGCCCTTGCCTCATCCTAGGAAACCACTAACTTACTTTCTTTTCCTATCGAGCTGCCTCTTCTGGGCATTTCATATAAGCAGAACCTTACAATAGGCAATCATTTGTTAGCGGCTTATTTCACTTACGATAATATTTTTGAGATTCATTCATGTTGTAGTATATAGCCATACTTTATTTCTTTTTATTGCCAAATAGTATTCTACTTTTAAGCTATTATAAATATGCTGTTATGAACATTTGTGTATAAATTTTTGTGTGGAGGTATGTTTTTATTTCTATTGTTTAAATACCTAGCAGTGACATTTTTATATCGTATGTTAACTCTATGTTTAAGATTTTAAAGAACTGTCAAACTGTTTTCCAAAGTCACCGTTCCATTTCACATTCCCACCAGCAATGTGTAAACGCCCCAATTTTCCCATCCCCATTCTCTTTTAGGGACTATGACTAGACATGTGCCGGACTTCCCACTACAGGGGTGGGCAACAGAGGATTACTGTGCCATTGTGCCATTCTTTTGAGTTAATAAAGCTATTGTAATATCATGACCTGCATGTCTTTTTCCGTATGAACTGTAAACCAAATTGTGCCCACCCCAGTATGTCTACCCTATCTTATTAACCTCTCATGTATTTGGTCTCTTTGCATTCCATATAAATTCATCCAGTGTACTAATTCTATCTTCAGTGGTAGAACTCATTTATCAAATGTGTTTTTTCACGTTCAACTACTAAAATTTTAAATTTGAGAATTTCTATGTAAACTTTTCTCAGTTCTGCCTAGTTATTCCATGCTCATATTTTAAGCATGTCTTATATTAATTTAAACATACTCTATTAGCTCAGGCTGCCATAACAAAACACCACAGACTGGGTGGCTTGGACCACAGAAATATATTTTCTCACAGCCTGGATGCAGGGAGTCCAAGATCAGGACACCAGAATGCTCAGGTTCTGGGCGAGAGCTCTCTCCCTGGCTTCCAGATGGCACCTTCTCAAAGAGGCCCCAGGCAGCGGAGACTCTGGTGTCTTTTCTCATAGACACTAATCCTGTCAGGGGCCCACCCTTGTGACCTCATTTAACTTGAGTTACTTCCTTACTCCACACACTGCCACACTGGAGGTTAGGGCTGGAAGCAGTGAGTTCTAGCGGGGAGACCCACTTCAGTCCATAACACATACTACACTTTGTTAGGTACTTCACAGTCTGTGTCTTATAGTCCAGCATCTGAACGCATAAAGGCTCTACTTCTGCCTTCTGTTTTCTCTGCTGGTTCTCACAGAGGATGCATTGCCTTGCAGTATGTTTTGTGATTTAATTTTACACTGAGTTTCTCATTGCTGTTGGAACTTCAGCTGCAGGAATTCTTAGAGGCCTGGATTGAGTTTGAATTTTTCCAGGGAAGATTTACATTTGTGCCTCTCAGCCAACTAGGGGCCTAACAACAGGGGATCACTTTAAATAACATCATCAGCTTGCATCTTTCTTTTCAGAAACCTCTGTGAACCCATGTGATGTTCAGTTTGTGGTTACAGATTTTCAGAGGATTCTTTTTCGCAACACTTAGCACCAAGGACAAGACATGCATGCAAGTTTTTCTTGCTGCCTTTTTGGTAGTAAGATTGTTTTTTCTCTTTCACCTTATACTGAGGTTTGGGTCTCAGCTCTGTGGAAGGGTTGCATGTTCAGTCCCCACTTTCTGTAGCCCCCGGCTTTGCCTTCTACTCCCCATGCCCCATATAGTTTGAAGTTAAGTTCTCCAGTGTTGGCAGAAAGTCTCAGGGAAAAAGACAGATCTAGAGGTTACTTGTTTCCCAAGGTTTATGTTTGTACTTCGTTTAGGGCTCTGTGGATTCACTATGTTCTTTCCAGTTCAGAGAAACATTTAGAATACTGTTTTTTGAAAACTGTATTTTAACTGACATTTTTACCATTTAATTAGGAAAGTGTGGTACATTATTACACTAACAGCCCCCAATGAATCACGCTTCCCTGTGTCGGTGCTCCTTGGCAATGTGACTTTGCTTCTCTAGCTCCTGCCACCAAAAAGTGAGGTCTGTTTCCCCAATCCTTGGACCAGGGCTCTGCTGTGACTTGCTTTGACAATAGAATGTGGTGTAAGTGACTTAAGAGGCCTTCTGGGTTTTGCTTTCCTGGAACACTTCCAGCATCACATGACGTAGTCCTAGATGAAAGAGCACGGGAGGAGAGAGGCTGAGCCATCCAAGCCATCTCAGCGGAGACCTCAGACGTGTGAGTGAGGATATCTGAGAATGGCTGAGTAGACTCCACCCATCCCATTACCTGAAAGCAGCCACATGAGTGAGCTCAGGTGAGACAAGCAGAATCTCTCAGCCAGTCCACAGAATTGTGAGAGATAATAAATTACTTTTGTTTTAAGCCACTATGATTTGGAGTGGTTTGTTACACCAATAGGAAACTGATACAAAGGGTCATTTTGGATATTTAATTTCCCATATTGCTGGAAAAGGCTGTTCCCAGTGTGGAGGGTAGGAACCTAGCAGGGGTGAGAGGCCATCCATGTTGGGAGAAGGGAGGCAGGGAGGGGTGAAAATGAACTTGGTAACAGTCGGGGGACTGATCAAATCATGACAAGAATAACGGGAGTCAGTCTTCTCACTCTGGGAAAATGGAGTTAAAGAAAACTAAAATCCAAGGGCATTTGACTGGAATTGGAGGTAGCAATATAAATTCATGGTTATATGTGTATCATCTATATAAATATATATTATACATGTGAGTACATGTGTGAATACATAAATATGTTACCTAACTCTGCCCACTAAGATGCACTAAGAGAAGGGGCACCCCAAGGGCAGCGAACACACCGAGCATCCAGATCCTGACTTCTAAAAACCATTCTTCGCTAAAATAAATTACGTCTCTTTGGTGAAATGGCTAATTCGAGCACTGGCCAAAGAAAGTATCAGGCATGTTGGGAACATTTTTTGGTGTTAGAAAGTGCAAAGTGCTCAAAAAAGGAGGGGGATGTCAAAAGGATGTAGAAGCCAGTTGAAGGGGCTCTGACCAGCCAAATATGGCATGATTTGATCATCAAAAAATGAAGATCATAATGGATTATAACTCACTTAATAAAATAGGAGGAGTCCAAGCATCTATACAGATATTTTAAAAACTTAATGAATAAAGTAAAAGTTTGGTGAGAAACAATATAGTTACATGGTATGAAATTTATTCCCCACAAATTATTAATCACACACGAAAATAGAGTGACTTTGCAGTGGAGAAGCATGGCAGATGCCACCTTAACCAAGGGGCCCACTTGCATCACCAATAATGTGACAAACCGAAATCATGCACGACATCCAGGATGCAACCAGAAGAACACAGCTTTACCACTGTGGTGTGCCTGCCAAAGACGGCCGGCTTGTATCTAACCATGAGGAAACGGACAAACCTGTATTAGTTGGCTATTGCTGTATAAAAAGTCACGCCCAAACTTTGAGGATTAAAACGGTATTTATTAGGGTAAAAGAAGTCAAATATATAGTGACAAAAGGAGATTTGACTTCGGGTGGTAAACACACAATGTAATGTACAGACGGTGTATTACAGCGTTGTACAGTTGAAACCTACATAATTTCATTAAGCAATGTCACCCCAATACATTTAATTGAAAAACTACAAATAAACAGTAGTTATAATCTTTCACAGTTTCTGAGAGTCAGGAATTGGGGAGCAGCTTGGATGGGCAGCGCTGCCTTATGCTCTCCCCTGAGGTTGCAAGAAAACCCACTTCCAAAGTGGCTTATCCTCACGGCCGGCAAGTTGATGTGGCTGCTCATGAAATACTGGAGCTCATCTCCACGTGGGCTTCTCCACAAGGCCATCTGCATGTCTTCATGATGCAATGGCTCGCTTTCTGCAGAGCAAGCAATGCAAGAGAGCAAGGCAGATTTATGACCTAGCCTCTAGACACATCCCATCGCTTCTCCACTACTCTACCGGTCACATGGGTAACCTCTGATTCAGAGTGGGAGGGAGCACAGAAGGGTGTGAGTGCCAGGAGACGAGAATCTTTGTGGGGCATCTTGGAGTTTGGCTACCACAAACCCCAATTAAGGGACAAAACTGCTGACCTATAAACTTCAAAAGCATTAAAGCCACCCAAGTTAAGCAAATGCTGAGGAACTGACTCATATTAAAGGTGACTACAGAAACATAACAAATAAGTGCAACGCATAATTTGGGACTGGATCCTTTGCTATGAAGGCCCCTATTAGACCACGGAGGAAACCTGAATGAGCTTTGAGGCTCAAAGGTCAGTGTTAATGTCCTAGTTTAGATGGTTGTATAAGGTTGCATGGGCACACCTCTCAGTTTATTGTGCTTCGCTTTATTACACTTCACTGCTTTTGCTTTTTTTTTTTTTTTACAAAGTGAAGGTGAGATCCTCCACCAGCAGAAAGATTAAGACTTGCTTTATCACAGTACTCTCTGTATTGTGGTGGACTGGAACTGAACTCACAGTATCTCTGAGGTGTGCATGTCTACTGGAATTTTCTTGTTTGAGGAAACACAATAAAGAATTTGGGAGTGATGGAGTATCATGTTGTAACCTCCTCTCATTTTTTCTGCATATTGGAGATTGTTGGAAGAAAAACACACTTAGCTTTAAACTCAAAGAAATAATTTAAGCTACTTAAAACACAGACGCTTAGGCGGGGTTTAGAATTCCTTAACAGAGATTATTTTTTAAATTATATTTTATTGATTATGCTATTATAGTTGTCCTGACTTTTCCCCCTTTGCTCTCCTCCACCGAGCACCCCCAACTCCCTCAGGCAATCCCGCCACCCTTGTTCATGTCCATGGTTCATGTGTATACGTTCTTTGGCTACTGCCTTCCCTATACTGTACTTGACATCCCCGTGGCTATTCTGTAACTACCTATTTGTACTTCTTGATACCGTCACCTCTCACTCATTTCGTTACCTTTAAACTTCGGCATTTTAATTATGTTGTGTCTTGGGGTGAGCCTCTTTGCATCCATCTTGTTTAGGACTCTCTGTGATTCCTGGACTTGCATAGCTATTTCCTTCACCAAATTAGAGAAGTTTTCTTTCATTATTTTTTCAAATAGATTTCCAATTTCTTGCTCTTTCTCTTCTCCTTCTGATACCCCTATGGAATGAATGTTGGATTGCTTAAAGTTGTCCCAGAGGCTGCTTACACAATCCTCATTTTTTTTGGATTCCCTTTTCTTCTTGTTCTGATGGGTTGTTTTTTGTTTCCTTAGGTTCCAAATCATTGATTTGATTCTTGGCTATATCCTCTCTAATGTTGTTTCCCTGTAAATTGTTCTTTATTTCAATTAGTGTATCCATAGTTTCTGACTGTATCTTTTTTATGCTATTAAGGTCCTCACTAAGTTCCTTGACCATCCTTATAACCAGAACATGTTTTGAACTCTGAATCTGATAGATTGCTCATCTCCATTTTGTTTAGCTCTTTTTCTGGAGCTTTGATGTGTCCTTTCATCTGAGCCATGTTTATTTGTCTCCTTGTTTTGGAAGCCTCCCTGTATTTGTTTCCATGTATTAGGTAGAGCTTTTTTGACTCCGTGTCTTGGTAGCGTGGCCTAATGTAGTAGGTGTCCTGTAGGGTCCAGTGGCACAGCCTCCCCTATCACCCAAGCTGGGTACTCAAGGTGTGCCCTTCCTGTGGGCTGAGTACACCCTCCTCTTGTAGTTGAGCTTTGGTTGCTGTTGGCAGGTCGATGGGAGGGATTTACCCAAGCCAGACAGCTGCAAGGATTGGCTGTGACCACTTACCACCAACCTCCACCCTCCGTGGAAGTTCAGCTCTGCAGGGGCAAGGTGGTGGTCTGTAACTGTCCATTGGGTTTCCTGGGTGGTACAGGCCAAGATCAGCTTGTGAATCTAGGCTGCTAGTTCTAGGCCTGGGGTTCACTGAGGCCAGCTGCTGCTTGTTTGAGAGGATTTAGGAAGTTGTGAAGCATGAGCCAAGGCCAGCCATTCTTATGGAAAAGCAGCTGGGGTGGGCCCATAGTCTCTGGGGATCTCCAAGATAAATCAGCGTTAGACAGGTTGATAGAATCTTAGATATGGCACCAGTGTGCAGGCGCAGTCTGGATGGATCTGGTTTCTTTAATTCCGTAGTTGTTGGACTTCCATTCAGCTGAATTTCTGTTAGTTCTGAACAATGGTTTTTATATTTTAGTTGTAATTTTGTTGTGGTTGTCTGAAGAGGCAAGCCATGTCCGCCTATGCTGCTATCTTGACCTGAAGTCCCTTAATCCAGATTATTTTAATGAGCCTTCTTTATAAAAGTCACTGCACTTTAAACTTGAGAAACACAGAAAAAGCCAAATAAAATGTCTATAGCATTTTGGCACGCAGCTTTCCGGTCCTTTTTCATGTATATTCACACACACTTTTTAAAAAACAAATTATAAAGATGATATTATATTATTTATATTTTTGTCATAAACCTTTCTTCAGATAAATAATGTTCTTCTACAATATAAAAAGAGATTACTTACCTGCTTTCATACATCAAGTCAGCGATAAGGTTGAGATCCAGGACAAGTTTTGCTTGTCTCCAAAGCCTGTACCTTTTTTGCCTGTACCCAGCCCATTCCCTGCCCAAACAGAAAACAAAACAAAACAAAACCCGAAAAACCCCAAAACCAAAAAACCCAGAACATATATTTTTTTTAACCCACCAAAATGTACCCGCAATGGCAATGATGCTTGCCAGCTATGCATCTCTTCATGGTTCCCTGCACCCATTCACATCCACAGTCCTGGGATCATCCAAAAGGTATATTATGTTTTAATGTGCCACTTTCATCCTCAGGTTATTTACATAGCAAATAGCTGTGACAGTGTTTATTTCATAATATTCTGTTCAGGAGGCTTATTTAAAATAGTGCTTCATGGTGTACCCCTGACCCCTTGTTAAGTGATAATGGGATATGTCAGTGTATGAGTCAATCAACCCAGTCCAACCCAGTGGATATCTGAATATCCACTGGGCACAAGATTCTACATCTAAAAAGTCTTGGGAGTGTAAATATGTGCATGCTAAGTCCTTGCCAGGAAGAACCTGAAGTTCAACTAGGGAGAGAAGATAAATATCGATACAACTATACATAGTAGCCCCAGGTGGTCTGTGCTCTGTGGTGGGAGTCAGAGAAGTATGACAGGCTTTTATTATCAGAAAGACTTTGTCAAGAAGGAGCAACTTGAGCTCAGCCCCCAAAGATGCAGGGGATGTGCATGGAGCAAGTATTCCTGGCAAGAGAAATAGTATATTAATAAAGATGCAGGCACAGGAATGTTTTAGACATGTGTGGTGGATGGTGGAGAGATGAGTGTGGTTAGGTAACAGAGAAAAATGGTCAAGAAGTTAGGTGAGAGCCTGACTGTGGAGAGACTTGAGTGCCATATCCAGAATGAATTTTAATAAATGGGAAGCAACTGGATTAAATGAGAGCCAGGCCCTACGTGGCAAATGAGGAGTTCCCCAAAGCCAACCGGTGGAGAAACGAAGGGGAAGAGGAGATGGTGGCCCCAGTTAAAGCCATTAACATCCTTGAGGAAGCTGTGTACTCCTGAAATCTGAAGAGCCAGAGAATAATGACTGAAGCAAATTCTCCAGTGAGGTGAAGGGACATGTTGGGTTGGCCAAAAAGTTAGTTTTTCCTTTTTTTCCCGTGAGATGGCTCTAGTAGTACTCAGCTGTCTTGAACTTCATTTGTAACAATTTGATTAGATTGTATGTGATGGCTGGCATATCAGCATGCATTAAAAAAAGACATCAAAATTGATGAATTTTTGTGTAGCCATTTAAGTATTGAAGATGGAAGAAAATATGCAACATTTTCAGCATATTATTCTTTTTTTTTAAAGATTTTATTTATTCACCCTCAGAGAGAGGAGAAAGGAGGGAGAAAGAGCAATGTATGGTTGCCTCTCACATGGCCCTCACTGGGGACCTGGCCTGCAACCCAGGCATGTGCCCTGACTGGGAATCGAACTGGGACCCTCTGGTTCCCAGCCCGCACTCAATCCACTGAGCTACACCAGCCGGGGCCTATATTATTCTTTATTATTTCAAGAAATGTAAAAATGCAACTGAAATACAAAAAAATTAAAGATTTGTGCAGTGTATGGAGAAGGTGCTTTGACGGATCAAAAGTGTCCAAAGTGGTTTGTGAAGTTTCGTGCTGGAGATTTCTTGCTGAATGTTGCTCCACAGTTGGGTAGACCAGTGGAAGTTGATAGCGATCAAATCGAGACATTGACAACGACCCACGTTATATCCAGTGGGAGACAGCTGACATACTCAAAATATCCAAATAGATAGAAATATTGGTGAAAATGAAAAATGTATCTTTTTTTAATGGAAAAAAACCATACAAACTTTTTGGCTAACCCAACAGAATCCAAAACACATCTTGATGGAGAAGTCGAGGGAGGGGGTGTCTCTGAGAGAGAGGACATCACAGACTCCGATACAAGAGAGACAGAGGCTGGCCTAAGTGTAGAAACAAGACGGCGTGAAGCAGAGAGAGGGACAGAAGATGTGTTGTTCCAGGCCAAACCAAGGCTCCTTGGGTTTAGGGCAGCAGGCAAGGAGCGGTCTGGTTGGGAGAGTGATGGTAATCATTTAAAAGGAGGTTGAAAGGTGAAGGGATTAAGAAGTACTGATTGGCAGTTTCAAAATAGGCAGAGGGATGTAAGATAAAGCATAGGGAATGCTGCCAATAATATTGTGGTGACTGCCTATGGTGCCAGGGGGGTACCTGAATTATCAGAGGGAACGCTTTGTAAAATATAAATGTCTATCTGCTGTTGTGTACATCTGAAACAGTACAAAATAGTGTTGAATGCAAACTGTAATAAAAAATAAAATAAAATAAAATAAAATAAAATAAAATAAAGAAAGAGGTTGATGGCTCAAGGGAGAGATGGAGAAGAAGAAAGCCCAATGAAGAGACCACAAACCTGCGGAGGCAATCCATGCCCATAGCCCCGTGGTCAGGAACGCTTTCCTGCAAGTGTGAGTTGGGGCTCTCCATGGGGTGGATTAATTGTTCCAGCCCTTAGTTTTCCCTTGTTCCAGGGACTTGGTATTCTCTGGGGCTAGGATTACCCAGGTTCTCTGGCAGTACTGTTCAAAAGAATTTTCTGCGATGATATAAATGTTCTATATCTGTAGTTCCCAATATGGTAGCCACTGGCTACACGGTGGCTTCTGAGCACATGAAATGTGGCTAATGTGACTGAGGAACTAAATTTTAAAAATTTATTTAATATTAATTAATTTAAATAGCCACACATGATTAATGGTCACCTTACTGGACAGAACAGCTATTGCATGGCCCCTTTCTCCTTAGTGAAGAAGGAGAGAAGGCCTCCCACAGGAGTGGAGGAATGCACGGGTTCAGATAGAAGATTTTGCTATTTGTTGAGAGGTACTAGTTCTCTCAGTGACAACTCGGGTTGATTCTCCCAAGAGCAATCTTGTAGTTTCAGAAACTTCACGTTCTCTTCTTTTATGCTTGTGACAAACACACTTACAAAAATCAATTGTTTTGGAGAATAATTTTTTTTCATGATTAGATTCTGAGTGTTTGCTTACCTTAATGACAGTCCTGTCCTTCAATCCATATACCTGGGAAGCCACATTAACTACCCCGCATCTTCTTGAGGAAATGTGGAAACACAGGAGACTACTTACTCAGGCCAAAGTAGCTTTTGTGCTTCTTTTGTGGTCATAGGGAGGAAGTCTGGAGTCCTAGAAACAGTTCTGGCTTAGCATCAGAGACCTTGATTCAAATGTTGCTTCTCGAGAAAGTCATACAACCATTTTGACTCCACATATATGAAATGGAAAGAATAATACCTACGAGATCTGTCCAGAAAAAGTCCAGCCATTGTTAATATAACAAGAATGGTTTGTGCAACATCGATGTAACCTGGCAGCCAAGGAGAGTGGACTGGAATGTGCATGTGTGAACAATGAGACTTCACTGTACTAGTCAGTGGGGGCAGCAGATGCTGTTGAGTGAGCATGTGCACTGTGTGGCCATCGCATTCAAAATGACTGAGCGAGTAGAGCAAAGAATCTGCATCCAATTTTGTGTTAAGCTTGAACATTCCTCTGCGGAAACTATTCAGATGATTCAGAGGCTGCAACTATGGGCAACTCACGATTGGCAGCTTCATCATGACAACGCGCCCACTCATGCATCGTGTCTTGTGCAGAGTTTTTGGGTGAAACATCAAATCACCCAGGTGACTCAGTCTCCCTACAGCCCAGATTTGGCACCCTGCAACTTCAGGCTTTTCCCAAAACTAAAATCACCTTTGAAAAGGAAGAGATTTCAGACTGTCAATGAGATTCAGGAAAATAACAGTGAGGCAGCTGATGGCAACTGGGAGAACTGTGTGAGGTCCCAAGGTGCTTACTTTGAAGGGGACTGAGGTGTCATTGTCCTATGTATGATGGTTCTTATATATTGTATCTTCTTCAATAAATGTCTTTTTTTCATAGTACATGGTTAGATATTTTCTGGACAGACCTTGTACTTAAATGGGCTGTCACTGTTGTTAAATATAACTAATAACTTACTTATATTTACTCCATATTGATTGCCAGCTCATGTGCTAGGTATTAGGAATAAAATGGTAGGCAAAGCAATATGCTTCTTGCTCCGCTAGCTTATTCCACTAGCTTATGTTCTGATGTGGGAAGACAGACATTAATCAAATAATCACATGTATTATACACACACACACACACACACATATACTATACTATAGAGTTATGTACTATAGCCTTCTAATTATGTTATATAAACTTTCAGACTTTGATAGTCCAGGAAGGGAGAGTACAGATGTTTGCAGATTTTTTGACACTTTCCCTCTAAAAGGTAGAATCTAATTCTCCTTACTTCCAACAAAGAGTATATGGTAGAAGTGACGCTATGTGGCTTCTGAGGTTAGTTCAGAAAAAGAGTAAGACTTTTTCTCCCTCTCCCCCTCGCTCTCCCTCTCCTTCTCCCACTCCTTCTCTCTTTCTTAATGCTTGGTTTTGAATTCAAGTCACCATGTTGTGAAGAAGTCTGAGCTTGAGAAATATGACGAGGTCCATGTACAAAAGAAATGGGGCCCCGTTGCCACCACTGACACCACTTGCCAGCCACAGGAATGCGCAGTTTTGAAGTGGGAACTCTGGTTTTGGTCAGACCTTCAGGTGACTGCATTCCTGGCTGGCATCTGACTACCGTCTCATGGGAGACTGACCACCAGCCAGAACCACCTAGCCAAGGCATTCCCAAATACTTGACCCCCAGAAGTCACGAGAGATGATAAATGATTATTACTGTTTTGGGGATATTTGTTATCCAGCATTTTGGAACTAATCAAATGGAAAACCATGTGATAAAGTCGGAAAATCAGGAAAAAACCTCACTTGATGAAATAACATTTGAGCTGATAACAGGAGGAGAGGAATGAACTAGAGAAAAGTATTTCAAGGAGCTACGCGCACACAAACAAGGGCCCTGTGGACAGATGATACATCTGAGGAACTAAGATGTAACCAGCGGGCTCCAGGAACACCTAGTTTAAAAGGGAGAAATGCAAGATGCCCGAAAGGGTAGGGAGCAGTTGGCTCATGCAGGATCTTAGATTGACTTTTCCTATATAGAACATCAGGAAGGGCATTCACCAGGTAGAGAATGTATCAACCTGGCCTTTAGGTTTCTGGTGCTTTCTCCAGACATGGGAAACATGTGACAAGGACCATATTCGCAGTGGAAGATCATAGTTTGGGACAGGTTGTTTGACATTTTGAGATACCAAGGTGATATTGTCAAGCAGAAAATTAGAAAGATATGCCTGGAGTTCCAAGGAGAGATAGGGACTGCATGTACACATTTGAAAGACCACAAAAACAAAGAGTAATTGAAATCTATGGAGCGAATTTCAGCTGCAGGCTAGACAGCAAGTGAGAATCGAAGGAAAACTAGGACCCAGAACTGTAAGATTTAACAGATAGCTAGAGGAGAATGGGTCAGTAAAGGAAAAAGAGATAGAGCAGCTGGAGAAGTAGGAGGAAAATGAAAAAATTGTGCCAAGGAGAGAGGAAGATGGTTTCAGGGAGGGGATGGTCAACAATGTCGAATGATCCAAGACAGGGTGAAGGAAAGGCCCACTGAGCTAGCTGCACTGAGTAACGAAGGCTAGAGGGACACCCGTTTTGATAAAATAAGGGATGGAGACAGTAGTCCAATTGGAGAGGGCTGAGGAATAGTGGGAGGTAAAGAAATGGAGATATTGAGGTGAGACAATTCCTTTCAGAAGTTTAGCTGTGAAAGGGAGGAGAGCGGACAGTAGCTGAGGATGATGTTAGAGCAATAGGGTATGTATGTATGTATGTATGTATGTATGTATGTATGTGTTGATGGGCGAGAGACTTCTGTATGTTTAAATGCTGATGGAAAGAGTCCAGTACAGAGTGATGTCGAAGATCTAGAAGAGAGGGAATGATGTGTACTAAAATGATTGAGGATGTGAGAGAGAATATAGGATTTAGAAGCAGGTCAAGCCCTGGACACATAAGAGACATTTGAATATTGGCAGCTGTCTTCAAGATTTATTTTTAATGTTTAAAAATTGTGCAATATAACAGATATGCAGAGAAGAGTGCTTAAAACAAATAGGTAGCCTAATGAATCATTACAGGGCACATCCATGAAACCAGGCAAAAATATAACATTGCCGGCACTCCAGAAGCTCCCTCTCGAGTTTCCCTTCCTTGACACACGCCCTACCCCTACTGATAACCACTGTCCCCGACTCGTTGTAATTACTTCATGTTCTTCTATCTAGTTTTTTTCCTTCATTCTAGTTTTGCCACCTGAATATACATCCCTAAACAATGCGGTTAAATTTTGCTTGCTTTTAAACTTTATATAAACACAACTATACTACATGGACTCTTTTATTTCATGCTTTTTCACTCAATAATATTATATTTTTCAGATTCATCCATGAATGAAGCTGTGAAGCTATACCTCATTCATTCTCAGTACTGTATAGTATAGTATTGCACTGTGTGATTACATCACACTTCCTTTATGCCTTTTACCATTAGTGGACATTTGGTTTACTTCTCATTTGGGGTTATTATAAAAATGCCCCAGATAACATCCTTGTATATGTGTCCAGGTGCACAGGTACCTGAGTTTCTCTTGGCTGTATTTCCAAGAGCAACGTCTGGGTCATAGAGCAGCATATCTTCAACTTCACTAGCCAATACCAAACTTTTCCAAAGTTGTTGTACCAATTTATAGTCCTCTAAAAAAAGGTGCCCAACTTTATTAGGAATGAGACAAATTGCATCATTATTATTGAAACATCTTTACTTGTCTTACAAAGTATTATCTTCCTGAGCCAGGTGCTTCCTTAGGGTAAGTTCTAACCCAGTGATTTTTCAACCTTTTTCATTTCATGGCACACAAAAACTAATTACTAAAATTCTATAGCACACCAAAAAAATAAATTTTCTGCTGATCTGACAAAAAATAGGTATAATCTTGATTAATGTACACCGAATGGCTCTTGTTGTGTTAGCTGTTGTCATTTTTTTAAAAAAAATTTGACAATCTAAGGGAAATAGGTTAGTGCCCCTGACTATTTGCTGCATGTTTAAAAAAATTCTTATGGCACACTGGTTGAAAATTGCTGTTCTAATCTACTGGCTCTTCTTTCTAGTTTAAAGCCCACTCAAGGAGTTTCCATCTCAGCATGATTTGAGACCATTAAGTCAGTTACTGTTTCTTTAATGTGTAACAAGTTAGTTTCTTCCTTTAAATACTTGGTAACAACCTGTCTTGTATCATTAGTGATACAAGTAATTGTTATATCTCAGGATTGGCCACTCTGGCAGATGGCTGATCTTTAGTATTCTGTATAATACTGCATTTGGGCAATTGAATGGACAGTTAAGGGCATGAAATCTGGAGCTGGGCTGCCTCAGTCTGTATCCTCACTCACAAGAGTTATTTCCATTTATGTGTAGTTTTGGGCAGTGTACACATAGCTGAATGAGACCCAGTCCACTTTCTAGAGGCTCAGATATGGGGATATCATCCCAGTACACTGGTAATTAACTGAATACAAGTTATAATGTCTGGCACAAAGAGCTTCAAAGGTCTTGGGGAGGAAATATCTAATTGAGCAGTCTTCCTGGAAGAAAAAATATGCATGCAGATGGGAGAAATTGGAGAAAATACTGGTCAGGAAGTCACAGTACATCATAAAGAGCTTTGAATCCCAGGCCAAAGAATTTTTTTTTTTTAACTCAGTAAGGAATGGGAGACCTTGTATTGCCAAGTGGCTGTGAGATAGGAGCTAGACTCTGAAAGGCACCCAGGTGCACTGGGCCAACAAACAGTAGTTTAGAAACCCTATTGCTTGGCTGCCATTACCATCAGATTCTATCAGGTGCTTTTATAAGATGAGAATAGTTAGAGAGATATGTCTAGTACAGTTTGAACGCCCAATTATTTATGTTTTTACACATTGCTAGGTGTCTGGGGTCATGACTGTGAGCCTCATTGTATTACCTTACTGCATACAAACTAGAAATGAAATACATTAGTACCTTACCATGGCGGTGGATACTTACGCAGGTGAAGAAAATTATATAGAACTAAATACAGGTACATGCAAATGAGTACAAGAAGGACTGGGAAAATTTAAGTTTGGTGGATTGTATCAATGCCAATATCTTGATTGTGATTTTGGAAGACATTACCACTGGGGAGAACTGGGCAAAGTGAACAATTTGTGCTATTTTTTTTTTTTTTTGTATAATTGCATGTGAATTAACTTTCTCAACAAAAATGTCAATAATAGTATGCTCTAGTAAGTGAGTCACATTCCCCTTCTTCCAGTTATCTATATTTAGGGGATTCCTGGGGCACATACATTAGGCACCGTTATTTACGTATCCTGAGTGCCTAGAAATGATGAGGCCAACAGTACAGGTGCTGTTTTGCTATTTGGATCTAAATGAAACTGAAGATTACAATTACCCCAAATTTTGGACAGTTCTGCCACAGTGAGCCAACTTTACTCAGCTGTTTTCTGATTTTCCCACTGGGTCTGCTAAGTCACTTTGGGGTCACTACCTCCAAAGATAGGATTAACACAATTCTCTTATGGAAATTAAGACCACACAAAGGTGTGATGTGACATATACAGCATTTTATAATTTAGGGAGCTTTTACTTGACCCATTACTTTGGAAAAGTACAATCCACAGCGATGAGTGAACTTAATTTCTTGAATGACTTAAAAAAGCCCGTGCTAACAAGGTAGGGTTATTTCGAACTTTGTCATTATTATTTCTCTGCTATGCTAAAGGTTTTCTTCCCAACAGTAGGGCCGACTTAGACTTGAAAGAGAGCCCTGAACTTCATAAAGTGAAAGAAAAGAGAGGAAGAAATGGCAGGCTGGGAATCCGGCCCTGGGAAGGCGTCCCCCGCGCTGGAGGACAACCACCTGAATTTCCAGCAAAAAAACTTCACTTCCCCTGACTTGCAGATTTTCGTTGAGTTCAACAGCTCTCTTTGAGGCCGCCTAAGCTTCCCGGTGGCGGAGGAGGGAAATTGAGGCAGGGCAGAGGCGGCGCGCGCAGCCCCAGCCTCGGCGCCGCCCCAAGGCGAGAACCCAGGCTTCCAGAGTTCTTCGCGCGGACGCCGACTCCTCCGGGCCTCCCTCCTCCGGTCCACCCCGCCCAGCTCGGGACAAAGCCCGGAGCCCGCGCCTGGAGGAGGCAGGGCAGCTCCCGCGCGCGCCCTGCTTCTCCGTGGGCGCGAGACTCCGCCCCGCCACCGCTCAGTGGGGGAGCCCGCGCCCCAACAGCCAGGCAGCCCGGCCAGGCCCGCCCCAATCCCCATGACGTCACCGGCGGCGGCAGGCCACGCCCCCGGCCCCGGGCGGCCGGCCGCATGACGTCACCGAGGCCCCACCCCTCCGGAGCGAGTTCGGTCCTGGCGTTCATTTCATTCCTGTCCTCATTCCGAACATTCTTAGCATCGCTCGCGCCGCGCCTCGCCGCCCGAGCCGAGCCGAGCCTCTGCAGCCGCCGCCGCGGCCCCGCCGCCCGCCGCGGGCGCCCACCAAGCACTTTGCAGACTCGCTTCCACCTTGTGGGTCCGTCCGCGCGGCGGGGCCCGGGCCCGTGGCGGCCGCGTCCGGGGACAGGCCATGCAGTGAAGCCCCCCCACCCCGTCCACCTTTGCCCGGAGCCGCGGGCAGGAGCCCAGTGCGCCCAGCCGGCCCCGGGGCAGGAGCGGTGCTAAGTAGGGGTGGGGTAGCCCAGCGCGGGGACCGGGAGTCGGGGAGGGAGCCGGGCACCCAGCTGAGGGCGGGAGAAGCGGCGCCGAAGTTTGCCTCGGACTCGCCGGGCGCTGCGGCGGCTCCCTTCGCGAGGTAAGTTGGCGCGCGGGGCTGCTGCGGGGTGCGAGGGGCGCGCGGGGCGCCGCGGGGCGGGGGGCCGGGGGCGCGTTCCGCTCCGGCCGCTCTTTCATTCCGGGCTCTGCTTTGTGTGCGGCGGGCGGGCGAGCGGGCACGCGGAGGTCCGGGGCCGAGCCCCCGGGCCCGCCTTCCCGCGCCCCCTTCCAGGTGAGCGGCCCAGGGCCGCCGCGCGAGTTGCCGGGACGCCAAGTTGGGCTGCGCGCTGCGGGGCCCGCGCGGCAACAGGCGGCCCCCGATGGCGGCCCTGGAGGCGCCGGGCCGGCCGCGCCGCGCCCCCCGCGCCCCCCTCTCCCGCCCGCGCGCGCACACACACGCACATACCCTCACATCGTCCGGCCGTGTTCACGTTTTCCGCGGAGAAGTCAGAAGTTCGAGCAAGCGCGGGTGGGGAGATCCGCCCGGGAGCCCGAAGCCGGCTCGACCCCCCCACAGAGCCTCCCGGGCCGCCCCAGGCGTCCGGGCCCCCCGAGGCCCGCCCAGGGTCTTCGCCGACTTGTGCCGCTGGCGGGGGTTTCGCTCCTTTTCGAAGATGAAAGCGGGCACGGTCGTCTCTGCCGCTCCTCCAGGACTGTTGCTGCCGCCGCCGCCGCTTCATTGCACATTCAAGTGGAAAATTTTCAGGAGTCAGCAGAAACATTGTGTCCAAAAAAGACTGAGTCGCAGTTACCACCAAACCCTGGAGGAGACTTTCCCTGGAAAACTTCCCTTCGGTAGGAAATACTGGGAGATTTGTTTGTTTATTGGAAGAGAAATGATCCCCAGGAGGGGAGAAAATCAGGGTGCACTGCTAGTCTTTGTTCGTAGCAGCAACACTTGTTTTCAAAAGTCCAGAGGCCCGCTTTAAAGAAAGTTCAACTTCTGTGAGTTTCCTTTTTAAAAAATGTGTATTTTTTTAAACTGAGGCAACATTTTAAATGAGTCGAAAACAATGGAGGGCTCACACCTCCCTATTCTCCTCCCACGAAAGAAATAAAATCCAGATCGTAATTTTCCTTGCTTTTTAATTCTTTTTAAAGATTTATTTAAAGTCGAATGGTCTCACTGGATAAAAATATTTGTGAAACAATGAAATACCAGCCACCAGCATTTCTCAGAAGGCTTGTTAACTTCTCAGAAGCAAGTGGCTGCCTGTGATTTGCAGAAATGAAAATTGACCTCAGTAAGCCCTGGAAACTTAGAGACAGATGATGTTGCAGGAGCGGGTAATGTAAAAAAGCCGTCTTTTAAAAACAGTGCCTTGGAGGAAACCCAGGTCCTGGGACAGAAAGGTCTGCAGAATCTATCAGATTTCAAAATAGTGTAAAAATAAAAATAAAATGCTACAGATATTGCAACGGAGTAGAGAACACTATCAGTTCAGGACAACCCCATGTCCTCGTCCCCACCCCCGCCCCTGGGATTGTTTGTGGAAGTTTAGGTGGTCTGATGATTTGTGGTGTGCCTGTTCCTGCAGGTGGTTACCTGAGTAGACAGGTCCCTTCAGAAAGACTCCATCTCCCTGCATTGTGAATGCAGCCAGTGGGCTCCTTTTCTGCAGTCTGCCATAGATCTTGCTGGTTTCTTATTCACCGGGGGATTCTCTGTTAGAGAACTCTGAGACAGGGGTTGGGCACCGACCTCGGGGTGCCCAGTGCTTCATCCTTTCACAGTTGGGCTTGTGCCCTTCCGTAAATAGGATCTTTGGGCCCAATCACATCTGAATGCTTCTACGGGCCAGACTGAGGTCCAACTTTGGTAAGAATCTCTTCTCTTTAGAAGGAAATAGTAGAACTAATTACAGAGTGACTCAGGAAAGACAAATGGATTAGTTGAACCTTTGTCAACAGTGAGGTTTTGAATTGTTGATAATTTTTTTCGGGGAAAGGCTTATTTTTCTAATCTCAGTATTTCCATAAATGGTCACAGATATTTTTGTTTAGCATTTCTTTGTATGTGCAACTCTGTGTTGAAGTCTCAGGTTTCAGGTTTTAAATGGAGTTTACAATTCTTTTATTTGTTGTTGGCATAAAAAAAATGAACTGATAAGCAGTATCCATTACTGGTTCTTGCTGATGGCATAAAAGTGCCAATGTAGACCATTTTCTTTTTACTGAAATGATAAGTATTATTTGATCCACAGTTTTAGGGGACTATTAGAATATCTTTTCTTTTTTTCTTTCCTTTTTTTTTTTTTACAACTTTGAAACAAAACCAGTGTGACACTTTGTGCTGACAGTGAGAATAAAAACATATTATAGGAAAGAATCTTTGTTTAGAGTCCTCCTCCTTTAGAGTGTGATCTTTTGTAAGGTAACAGAATTCCATCCAGAGAATATCCCTGAGAGATTATTAGAGATTTTTTTTTCTTTTCCCAAAACATAAACCAGGACTCACCATGACATATATTTAGTGAATTTTAATTTGAAGAGGGAGGTCAGCCTAACTTGCATTGAGCCAGACTGAAATGGATTTCTCACTGAGAGGTGCTTTCTTGCATTGTGGTACAGTGTGGGGCTGCGCTGCTGCCGCAGCAAACTAATTACACAGAAGGGAGCCTTGGGGTGGGGGTGCCGCCTGGGGGAGGTCAGCTTTCTCCTCCCTTCCGTCTCCTCTGCCCATCTTTTGCTTTATCCAGCAAGAATTCTATATTCGTACACTTACTTTGGGGATTGGCACCCCCTTTTAGTTAGAAAAAGGACAAGCTGGTCATAAGGAAAACCAGTTTTCTGGTTTTTTTTGTTTTGTTTGGGGTTTTTTTTTCCTGCTGCTTGAGCTTCAGTCATTTATAAACAATTTTGAATTCTGCTGGCTGTGACAATACGGAACAGCAAGTGTAAGAGGGCATTTCTTAATGGGGAAATTTGGGAAGGATGTACTTGTGGTTGTCTATCATCTGTGTCTAGGTAATATTTGTTGTTAAATTTTCAGTAGGAAAGTATGTAACGGACTGTTAGAGAAAGTAGATCCCAACCGTTACAGAGGCTGTTGAAATGAGCTGTGCCATTAACAATATTTTAAGGTTTCTTGCTTCAGAAATGGACTGATACGCAGTGGTTGTACAAGAGCCTGCGCATCTGGGGGATTACTCTTCTCTCTAATCTCACGTGGTATTATGTGTTAATTGTGAGCATGATTACATTGCCTACAAATGAAAATTGTTGTGTTTCATCACCCAGGATGTTGGTGCAAATAACTGCATTGCATGTATGATCTAGTGTATGTAAGATGATCATGTTCACATACAAACAGTAGGTAGATCAGACTTTTAAGCTTGTATTTTAGGCACCTAGTCTTGTTTCCAATAGATTGCAAAAGGAGAAGAAAATATTGCTGGGTGAAAGCTGTGCTTAGAGTTGGATCTGTTTAGTGATAAAACTT
Organism: Micronycteris hirsuta; assembly: GCA_004026765.1. NCBI lineage: Eukaryota > Metazoa > Chordata > Mammalia > Chiroptera > Phyllostomidae > Micronycteris > Micronycteris hirsuta. The sequence goes on along the minus strand of PVJI01000163.1, from coordinate 308,569 downwards.
TTGGGGCCTGTTTTCTCCAAAGACTGAAGAATGCTGTCCAGCTTTCTCTGTAGAACTGCAGGGAAATCAGAGCCCACCTTTCTGTTGATAAATGCAGGCATTACAGCTTCCCTTTTAGAGAGTTCAGTGACTGGAACAGCAGAGTGCTAATGTCCTACTTCTGAACTTGGTAAGTAAACTATATTGTAAGCTTTTTGCCCTTTCACAAACTTAGGCTTTGCTGCTGGGCTGTCGGGGACTGACTGATGGCTGGAATAATCTTCTATAGCTGTGTGGTGCTTTTAAAAATTTTATCTGTGGAAGACACAGATTACCCTGTGGCATTTAAATTAGATCCCAGTCGTGTTTGAACAGTATCAGTGATATATTTTGTTCTTTCATATTCACAAAGGTGATACAATCAAATAATTCAGGTTCATGTTAAACAATGTTTCAGGGCTAGGCTTTTTGACAAATACCAAGTTAGACCCCCTTGTCCTTTGCAGTTACTGGACACTTCCGAAATGAGGGAGGTTAGGGCCCTTTTCTATTTGGGGTAGTTTTTGGAAAGCTAGAATGTTTGGATCTAAATATCTGGAGTGTTTTGTGTGGGTTTTTATGTTGTTTTATTTCAAAGCTGTCAAGTATTGAGAGTTCTTAATCTGTAACATACTCATCACAAGCTTCCTTGACCTTGTCCTATATTTACACTCACAGTTGAAATTCTGCCATTTCTTCAGATACATTTGGGCTGTGTAGTGGTGCAGAATAAGAGAATTTTAAAATAATGTATTTTTATTTTAGTTAAAGCAAATGGGATGCCCTGAAGAGTGAGTTTTCAGGATGGTGTTCCTTACAGGGTGGCTCACTCTCAGCTCTTAAGTTCTTTTGTTCACTGACTTTTTGCATGGTTGGGAGGATTCTTAAAAAATAGTTTCCATAGTCTGGGAGTCTTTGGCTAACTGTGAAACCACTGGTCTCTCTTCTGATTGGATTTTGGGGTGGAGGTTGGTTCTAAGAGGCTGTCTTTCCTACTTTTGTGGCAGGCCAAGGGAAGGCTCCATGCTGGCTGTATTGTGAGCCCCTCTCTCTTCCCCCCAGCTTTTTAAATCAGTATTTACCATCCTGATGCAATGCTTTCTGCCTTTTTCCACATTAGTTTAACAATTAATTAATTAAAGCTTTGCCCTAGGATTTCATTAGCAGTTTTAGTTTAAGGAACAGAGCCCAGGAGTGGAAAATGCATTTCAAAGGAAAAGCCAGCTTATTGATGAACAAGTTAAGTCACCGTCATCTCCAGCGGGAAATTCCGGTTGCTTTTAGGCCCCGGACAGGTTTAGATGTATGTGTAAAGTGACTGGAACACTATTGACTGGGAATATACCACAATGACGAGTGCTGTTGTTTTTACTGATATATAAACTGAAAAACTGCTGCTAATGGTGGGAAATGTTAATTATGTGAGAACATATTGAACTTATATTCTCTGGCATGAACTTTTAAAAAAATGCATGAACTGCACTGCATTTTTATAGGCACAGCTTTCTAATTATCATAATTCAGTTCAGCTCTGCTCTTGGATGGAGTTCAAGTGCAATCTCAATTTAACTTGAAAGGGCCTTTTTTTTTTTAAACTGAGAATGTTTAAGAAAATTTGAAAAGTTCATCTAAGAATGTTGTCTGCTGAGGTGTGGGTAATTTGGGGGGATGAACTAAGTGCATTTATGTAATGGTTAACTAGATTTGAATATTAGGAAAGAGGTGGTCTTTTATTTACTTTTTTTTTTTTTGCTTTGCACCTATCCAGACCTGCATCTTGTGCATTTTTGCATAACCAGATGTTATATGTTCTGAGTTCTCTTTGAAAACCAGTGTTTTCCCCCAATAGATAGTAAACTAAAAAAAAATAGAATATTTTATTACTAGCAATGATATCATCTCTGCAAAGATAGGAACCTTTTTAGAGAGAACAGAAAGTAGAAAGAAATGCAGAAATCTTACGAATTCATTTGACACAAGTCCCCATTAATCTTTTATACCTACCAAGCCTTTAGAAAGTGATCTCCTTATCTGGTCATCTTTACACTTTGACTTGATGGCATTTCGTCAACGGAGTCATCTTTGACAGCGTTCATTCTAGTGTCCAGTGTCCTTTAAATTTCCTGTGACCTTATTGTTTTTTCAAAGAAAAAAGTTAATAAGCCCAGGCACCAACTCCTCTGTGGAACCAGTTTTAATTGGAAGAAAGAACGACTTCAGCTGGACCTTCCGACGCTTGCCTGGGCTCACTTCTCCGGCTAGAATGCAAAGGGAACCCGCGGAAACCAAATGACTTCATTTGCTCTGGCACTTCAGAGCCGAGTTCGCTTCCATGGTGGTGAAATAAAAGGAGCCAAGTGTTTTAAATAGCCACTCCCCAAGGCCCGCCCGCCCGAGTGTTTTGAGAAAAGAGTATTGTCTGCTAGCCGCCTCGCTGGGAGCCTGCCTGGCTCACCCTCCCCCACCCGGCAGCTCCCGTTCTGAAGTTGACATCTGGTTTTCTCTCTGTTCACCTGATGTATACCCATTCGCGTGCACCCATCAGGTGTGCGTGCACGTGTCTGCAGGTAACACCTATTTTTGACATCGAATGTGTGTGTGTGTTTCAAGTCCCTGTTGGGATAGGGGGAGCCACAAAGCTAATGGCACAAAATAAAATGTAAACACTAGCCGCCCCGCATGCCGCTGCTGCCGGGTTTCTGTCCGATGGTGCTTTCTGGGTAGGCGTGTCTATTGTTGTGGCCGCAACAGGCGGCAGAAGTTGGGGCACCATATGGCGGATGTGGGCCTCAGATAAGCTGTCTGGTAATTTAGCTTATCAATAGCATTTTGATATGCTTCATTTTCAGATCACCCATCACCGTGGTTGGGGGTATCGCGGGGGCTCGCTGATTCCAAAACCATTGAAACCGTTGTGAGCAGTGCTTCCTTCGGTGGAATCTCTTTCAACCCTTTCTCCCCTCTCTGCCTTTTCATCTGAAAGCCTTTGGGAGACAATGGTGGTTAGAGTTGGAAAGAGCCCCATCGGCGGAGGGAACCTTCAGTCCCCAGCCCCGCCTTGAAATCTGGGACACGTAGAAGACCTCATCAGGTATTTTCATTGAGAGGAAGACAGAAAACAAACTACTTAATAACATTTCATATGGGCAGAGCCAAGAAGTTCCCATAATTCAAAACCTGCTTTTGTTTTAAATACTGGAGAGATAAGGCTGATATTGTTCTTATTTTGAGAAAAAGGTTTCTAGTTTTGTTGCGCATTAAAAATATATCCCTAATTTTCTTTCACCTTTACATTTTACCATAATCAGAAAATGGAAAATGTAAAGATGATTAGCATCTGTATGACTGGAGATCAGAGGGAGTGTTATTTGATTTGGAGGCAGGAAGCAGCTTCCTTTATAACTAGGAATTGTTAAATAGGGAAATGGGTGTAGAACACCTACTCAGATGTCAGGTGAAGCTGAAGAAAAACTAAAATCTGCTCTGCTGTGAATTGAGGGAGGGGAGCATAGGTGGGTGATGACTCTTGCCTGAGTTGCCAGAACCCACTCAGATTTTCTGCACACAGTAGGTGGCTCTGTGGAAATTTGATGATGTGCATGACCATGTGCTTATCAGCCATGTGAATCTCATTCAGCAAATGTCGGTGTCCCTGATACGTGCCAGGCCCTGGGGAAGCCAGGGTAAGACTGGCTGCACCTTTCCCGACCACCTCCTGGCACACCGTCTCTCACCTTCCCAGGCCCCCCACCTTTTCCAGATTTTTACTTTGGGGTTAGTAACTAACAGTATGTGGATCCTTTTATTTGGCTAATTCAGGATGGTTCTGACTCAAACCCAGGGCAGCCTTGTTCTGCTCCTGCCCCAGGGAGCCTCTGCCACAGCAGTGGTTCCCACCTGAGCCAGTGCATGGCAGCCAGCGCAAAGCTTTCTACAGCCTAGTCATCGCCCCTGTGGACTTGGAGGGCTGGGGGGGTGCATTGTTTCTGTTTTTCTAAGAGAACCCATAGTGGTGTCCACTTCTGAGTGGGAACCATTGCTCTAGATGCCCTAGTTTTTATCCTTAGATTGAATCAGTCAGTGTCTGGCCATCCCTTCTAACTCTTGAACTGGGTATTTTTCTCCCCCTGTATCGGGAGGCGATGTGCCTAAGAACATATACTGAATCTTTATGGAATACAAGAAGATGTTCTTGATTCGTTTTAAAGACACAACTGCACAAAAATAAGGCTGTACTCTTTTATGCCTGAGAAGCAATAAAATGAGCAGAACCCCCTCCTTTGTGCTCAGCTCTCATCTGTTACCCCTTGGGAGTGTGGCAGTTGTTTCCAGATGTGGCTGTGTCAGGCTTGCTGGTGATGGGTGCAAAAGCTCATTCTTGCCTGTCTGTTTGCAGAGGTAGTTTTCTTTTTTGAGCAACGGGGATGTTCTCTGAGCTCTCTGAGCCCCTCAGATGGTATCCCTTGACACTGTAGAGTAAGGGGGTAGGAAAGGGGATCCTGATGGCATCCCAGAGACAAACCTGCTGCTGTGAAACCATATGTGGCCTTTCATTCTTTTGTTTCTTCTCTCTTCTCTCCACCTTGGGCTCCTTGAAATTCAGATGCTTTTTAGTTTGCACAGAATGGCTACTTGACCCTGGACATTTAAACATTTGCAGGTGCTACTGTGGGCCAGGGATTTGGTGATCCGTAAAAGGTGGTCAGTGAATGTTGATCAGTGAAATGTACAGGAAGGGAAGCAGGCATGGAAGAGGTCATCACAGACTAGTGGGAAAACTGTGTAGCCCATATTTCACGAGCTCCAAGATGTAGATGTCTTCCATATCCGAACATGTCCTCCAGTCATGGGGGCTGTGGTGATAACCCGTGAGGCGGTTGCACACACTCATCAAAGCCTGTGGAGCGCATGCAGAATGCTTGCTGTCACCGAGGGCGACCGGGTGAGAAGCAGCATGGATGTTGATCTCTCTGAGACGTTGTTTTAAGAATATCTTATGCAGTTTATTTTGCTTCTACTTTCCTCTATGTATGCACAAGATGGACATGATTAAAAAGTTTCATTATACATAAGATATGATTTCTAAGTGATAAGGAAGCATTCTGGGACGGTGTGTTTTGCAACAATATTTCTTAGAAAGAAAATCATGTTGCATCTTCCAATCAGTGGTGTCTGAGTCGATGAAATGTGTGTACACCTCTATCCAGGAGCATCTTGGAGATTGTGCATTATCGACAGGGCTTGCTTGGAGGGAGCGGATTGGGAAGGGGGAGGGACTTTGGATTTTTACACATTTGTATTTTTAGGAGCATGAATGTTTTTTATGTAATATCAGAATAAAGGGAAAAAAGTCAATGGAGTTAGTGCTTATGACATTTCCAAAGAGCTTTGTTGCCCAGTGGTAAAGGCTGAGGAGAGGTTTGCAGAGAAAGTAATGTTGGAGTTGGGTCTTGAAGGGAAAGGGTTTTGTTTTGGCTTGTTTTTTTCCTTGCCAAATGCTGTTTTGGGAGTAGAGTGGGTCTAAGTTGTTAAAAAAAAAAAAAAAAGACCGCCCCCCCAAATATTATCCATAGTAATGAATTCAACTTTCAAATAGTGATAAAGAAGGTTTATTGCCAATCATGAGCTAGTATAGATCTGAAACTTGGCTGTGAACAATTAATTGAAAGAAGAAGAAGGGCAGGAGATAGGGAGGGAGGGAGAGAGGAAGGGAGGAGGGAACTGGTTAACATGCGGAGTAGGAAGTTGCCTGATTTTGGTTTGGAAAAAGGCAAGCTAATTGCGTATGTTTAAAAACACAGGTTTGGGAGGTGGGTGAGTGAAGGCGGGCAAATAGCGGGGGAACGGAGATGGAAGGAGACTCTGCTTGGAACGATGGGCTTACCATGCAGTGTGCAGATGAGCTTTATTGAGTTGTACTTGTATCGTTTGGCAAACCAATGTTGCCCCAATAAATTCAATCAAACAGACAAAAAGCCCCCACAGGTTTGGAGTTGGACACACCTTATTTGGACTCTTGGCTCAGCCACTTGCTGATTTTGTGGCTTTGGACAAATTACCTCCTCTCTGAGCCCGTGGTGTCCCCATTTGGACATTCCACTAGAATGCCTCCTCTATGCCTCAGACTTAGTAAGTGCTCAGTAAATAACAAATTCAAATGTTATCTTGCCTACCAGGTCTTCACAGATTTCCTGCCAGGTCAGCCTAGACAGGGACTCTTGAGGAACGCCCAGGGCTGAGGCAAAATTACGTAGAAGGACTGGACTTCTGGTCTCAGGCGAATGGACTGAAGCACGGGAGAGGCTGGGGCAACCCGAAAAGTCCTGCATTCATCGCTTTGTGCCACACTTCCCCTGTAAATAAAGTAGAGGAAGTCCATCAGTAAATACATTATATTTGAAGTTTTTCTCTGCCAGATGGTAGTACAAATTAAATAACAATGCTTCTAAAAAGTGGGTGGCATGATATACCTCATCCACCCAAAAGGAAGCCTCTTTCTTAGGTTCCTGCTGAGAAACCATATTTCTCACTTTGGGCTTGGGTTCTAAAAGTTCCTCTCTAAGGCGGTTGTAAGCAACTCTTCTTTGAGAAACAGTGCTTAGGGCCCTGGGCCTGCCGGCTGCACGGCGGAGGAATTCCTCCCTGCTGGCGTTTTGAGGGCTTTAAGTAAGCTTCAGTTGGGTGATAGAACAAAAGGCAGAGAGGAACCTCCCCCCTCCCCTCCCTCCACGTTTGCCACCTCCTGCACTTCTTAATACCTGCGTAGCACAGGCTGCCTAACTTATCCGTGCCCTCCGTTTTCTCATCTGGAAAATGGGAAGGACATTACCTACTTTGAAGAGTTGTGGTCAAGTTTAGCTAAGAGCTAGCTCAGTGTGACTGACTGCTTTTAAAGCCCAGACCATGTAGGTACTCCAATCTCAGGAATTAAGTCTGCTGTTCTCTTTAGACTTTTTGCTTTGGGCCTTAAATACAATTTAAATAATAATACCGTGATGTGACTGGTAGCTCGTCCCTTTGCCAGTGTTTTTGCATATGTAAGAGCATGTTTGTTAATCCAGGATGAGTGTCTACTTGGGTTAGTAGCCAGGTACTTCCTGGGTAAGTGAGCTGAATCCTTTCTGGAAGCTGGTGGGTAGGGACCTGTGTTTTCAGTCAGTTTCCTAAGCTGGCTGTGCTATGCTCAGATTCCCAGCTACAGTTAAGTGTGTGTCTGTGTCTCCTAGTGTGAGCTAGGGCCTGGGACCACCTGCATTTATTTTCTCGACTCCTATTTTTTCTGAACCATGGAATGTAGAACCGTGTGGTAGTAAATGTGGCCTCCCAGTCTTTATGTTAAAGATGGCTGTGGGGTGAGGACATTTGTACGGGGTAGGGGCTTTCAGAGACAGCCGGCTGACAGTCGAAGAAGGGAAAAAGGTTGCTTTAAAAGTAGTGACTCACAACCTTGTGAATCTACTGAAAGCCACTGAATTATACATGGCATGTTCTCAGAAAACATCATTTTGTTCAGCGTCTTTTCGTTACAACATTGAAGAGATGCTGTAGGAACTTTACTCTTGTTTATATCAATTAGCTTATGGTAACATTGGTTTTGTTTAATGTCGTTTCGCTTAAAGCCGTGGCATCTGTGGACAGTGTTCAGTGAGGGCTTACTGTGCTTGGAAAGGGTGAACTTATGTGGTAGATGAATTATAATCTCATCGAAAAATGAGATAGTTCATCTAGTTATCACATGGAACAGCGGCGGCCGTGCTCACCGCTGCACCCCAGCGCCCCTCACACTGACCGTGCGTTTGTTTCGCTGGCCACGTGATTAAGCTTGCTATTCAACGTGATGACCTAATAAGAGTTTGCATTTCTCCTAGTATACTGGTTTTAGTGAGGAGCCTACAGGTATGTCTAAAATGGAAGGTTTATTTTATTCCTTTGTAAAGAACGATTTCATTGAATTGGAATGACTGTCTCCTTCATGAATAATGTTGACTATGTTCACTGCCTGTGTGGCATATACTTTAAACAGTCCAAGAACTAAACCGTAAAGGATGAACTAGGAGTTCACGAGAAGGAGAGACCCAGAAGGCACGTGAGGCTGCAAGTCAAGTGCTCAATCTGAATTGTAAATTGATTTAAGATGGGAGGGACCCCCAGCGTCAGGTTAATTTATACCCTACATTTTAGGCTGTGCCCGCCCAGTTTTTTTTTTTTTTTTAATTTCAACTTGGTCTTTCTAGTTCCGGTGTCCTCCCACCAAGTGCTGACTGTCTTTCACGTAGCAATGGTTTGCGGCGCTTTTTATCCATTTGTGTTTTCTAAAGGGTTGTCCTTTACTGTTCCTTGTGACTGTGTAAACTTGCCTGGAACAGGCCTGGTTTCTGCTTCTTGTCTTGGCGTAATCCTTAATAATTAGCACCCCTTTTTACTTTCAAAATGTCCCTGTGGACGGTAAACGACATGGTCGTTCTACTCATAGGAAACTGTTGAGGAAACTGGCCTGGCCGACTCCCTGTAATTAAAGCAGAATGGAGAGAACATCTGGGCAGGAGGCCTGCGTGGTGCCCGGGTGGTGAGCTCAGGATGGTCTTATTCTCGAAGGAGTGTCCCGAGCTGTTGCGAGTCCGGAGCAACCACAGAGGGGGGTTTCAGGGAACAACTTGTCCTATAAACTTGTTGTAGTTTCAACCAAATAGTTTGAAATCCTCTGTTTTTCTAAGGATCAATTCCTAACATACTAAGAAAAAATTCTCATCATTCATAGAAGTGATTCAGCTTTGGTTCATTTCCTTTTTGACTAGCGAAGTTTAAGTTAGGAAGTTTTTCCCAGTGGAATTCTGAAAGGTTTGTAACTGAAATTTGTAACTGAAATCTGATTATGTTGCTGAACCTGTGGCTTTGGAGCTCTTGACAGTCTTTCGTTTCGAACTTGCTTATTGTCTGTGCTCTTTGGGAGAGCGTAAAGATGTCCTGCAGTGTGCCTAAATACATAAGGCAGGGAAAATGGAGTGGGATATTAGGAATTATAGGAATTTTAGTGCTTTGCCTAAAACCAAAGGTAATTGTAATGGCACAGCTCAATTCCAGGTGGCTCTCTGGACATCACTATTCATTGAGTTATATTTTCCGTGCTTTAGGCAGTCACTTGGGCAGGTGTTCAGGCCACTGAGTGTCTTTCAGGTCTTGCTGAAGCAGTGGTGTCTGGGCTTTGCTGTTGAGAGGTTGGAGAACTTTTCCTTGTTGGGGCAGTTCATTTGGAAGAAGGCCTTTGAGGGTCCTCCAGGGGCTGGGATCTGGGTCCTCCACTTCCAGCTGTGTAGAAGGAAGGCTTGGTTGGACTGCCTCTGATATTCTCCGTGACCTTGGGCATGTCGCTTGAAAATCTTTGGTTTCTCTTTCTGGGAAGATGATACTGGCCCACCTGCCCCTCTAGCCTGCTTTTGAGCTGAGGTTCAGATTAAAGAGATAAAATGTGAGTGCCTTAGGCCGAAAGGTTTTGGAAAATTTGTGTTGTTATCTGAGTCATCCCATCCACCACCCCACACTCCCCTCCCCAAACCAGATTTTGTGGAGGAGATGCAAGTTTGCTGAGTTCACTCCCTATCTCTTCTTTTAGTGGCACTAAATCTTTGGGCCACTCTGGGAGAATTTGGATAAGAAAGGAAGGCTGATAGGCCAGGTTCTGTATTAAGCCTGTTTTCAGCATTACCTTATTTTGAAACCTAAGAGCTCCATGTATAGTTGAAGAAAGTAAAGCTCAGAGAGGTTTAGTAACCTGCCCAAGGTCACACAGCCAGTGTGACAGGGCCAAAATTTGAAGCCAATTTCCTAGGTCTGTGTGACTTCACAGCTGCCAGGCTGACAGAAGTCTGTATATTAAGTCACCTGGGTTTTATTGTGGCATTTGTATGGATTTAAGACAGATTGTTACATTGAACCAAAGGTAGACTTCCCTTCACTTGGAGCATCTGTTTAGAAAAGGCAAAGTAAACAAAACAAGTACACAAAGCACAGAAAAACACGAAGTGTTTTGTGTTCTTGGTGGCCCATTTTACTCCAGTTTCAGAACTTGTGGCTAAGGTCCTAAAATGCAGGCTGTGACCCAATCAAGCTTTTTCTAGGGGAATTGTCCTACCCTAGTCATTGATCTTCCTGAGGAGGGGCAAGATTCACCTTTCCCTTTTGGTTTCAGCCCTCAAAGACTCTGGAGACTCAGTACTACCCGTCACCTCCCGAACTGGTTATCTCAGCCGTTGAAATCGAGAGGGTAAATCTACTACTAGGGGCTGGATTGATCCAGACTGGTGGGTGGGTGGGTGGGTGGGTGTGTGTGTGTGTGTGTGTGTGTGTGTGTGTAGGGGCAGATGAGGGGCCTGATGTGGTTTTGAAACTTGGAACTGGACCTACCAGTTTATCTGGTTTTTCTTTGGAATGTGCTCCGTTGGCAGGCAGTCAGAACAAGTTAGCCCCCTCTACCACCCTGAAGGCTTGGATATGGAAATGTCTCATGCTGGGGGTGGGGTTTAGGCAGATGACCTTGACTTTACTCCTTGGTAGTGGGAGTGCTACGGAATCTGGGAGATGGGGTGAATTCCTCCTTCCCCACCCAGGTGACTTAGGCTCTGCCTTAGGCTGTAGTATGTCTTAGGCTGTGGTATGTGATGGGCAGTGGTGGGGGTGGAGGGGGGAAGGGAGTTAAGGGCTTTCCTCAAAGCCCTTAATAACCAGGCTTCTGCAAGAAGACTCTGAAGGCTTTGAAATGGGCTTGCTAATGGGATTGCTGTGCACCTTTGACATCTCAGCGGTTGGTTTTTAGTGGAAGGGAGTGGACTGTGTAATACTGTCTTTTCCTTCTGTTCACCTAGTTCTGGTCACTATGGGCTGGAAGGGGTTGACCACTCATGGCTGATTTCTGGGACTTGTGTTCTTGTATTCCCCTTTCTTCTCAGGACTTGTCCCTTTCTTAGTCTTTCCTGCTACCTTTCTGATACTTCTACTACTGGCCATTTTGGTGTTGCCCTAACTTTGTCTAGTTCCGTAATGCTTGATATATGTAGTAAAGTAGTCTGAAAGTATGGCTTTAAAGTCAGACCCGGTTCTGCTTTTATTGGCTATGATATTGGGTAAAGTAATTTCTTTGGGCTTCTATTTTCTCACCTGAAAAATGAAGAAAATAATAGTACTTCCTGAGTGTGAGTTTAAAGTGAACTATAAGGAGATATAGTAAATGGATCACAGTGAGCTTCTGCATTGGTGCCCCCCACCCATTCCGAAGTCTTCTGCTTCCTCTGCCCTTCAGTTTTCCATCCAAGATCCTGAGGGTTTCTCCCAACTAGACTGGACTAGTCCAACAGGAGCGCATTTATTTGCTTTTCCATTTTCCTCCTTTGGGTGTAGTTTTAAGCTTTTCCCCAGCTTCCCCTCTTGCTGGGCTTCCTGCTCTGTTGTTTTCTCTCTCTTTCTTCAGCCAATTTCCTTTTTGCTTTCATGGCTTTACACACACACACACACACACACTTGCACACACATACACTTGCACGCACCCATACGCTTGCATGTATGCCCTCCACTTTTCAAGTTATCTCCTCTGCTCTTATCGCTTTGAGATTTTAGAAACTCTGCCTCTGTAGTTCCCTGAGTTTCACCAAAAATGGTCATCAGTAAAGCACCACTTCTCCATTCTTTAACACTGGAGAGCATGGACGCTTTTGGATTATGGAGTTAGCCAGCCCTCTTAAAAGTTGTGACTGTTTTGAAAAGACGTAACTCTTTCTGATTCTCATTATGCTTATGAGCTTGCGGAACCACACACATTTCATTCACTCGTCTGTTTGTCCTTGGGCAACCTCTGTGATTTTTCTGAACCCCGGTGTCCTAACCTGTAAAATGGTCATAGGAGTGCTTTCCTTATGGGTCATAGCAAGGGTTAACTGAGGGCTGGCGCACGCCTGGCCTAGTGGTAAGTGTCCCATAAATGTTAGCTGCTGATGCAATTGTGACTGTGATTGCCGCCCCCCAGCAGCCACGAAGTCGAGTGCCAGGTACCTCTTCCCAGAGCATCTTTCTCTTTTTGATGGCGGGGGTCAGGAACAGTGTCTACTTTTAGTTTTATTTTAGGTTTTTAAATTTTTTTATTCTGGAAAAATACAGCCCAATAGAGGGTGAGGACCCCCAGGGACCACCGTCATGTAGAAGTTGTCATCAGGTTGTGGCCATTCTTGTTTCTGCTAAACCCCTGCCTCCCCTCTCAGGTGTCATACTGTTTCATCTGTACATTTTTGGTATGTATTTTTAAAAATATATATTTTTAAAAGCACCAAGTATAATATCATAGGAACATGTTAATAATAATTCTCAATATCAAATACCTAGTCACCGTTCAAATTTTCTTGGTCATCTCATAAATGTTTTCCCACAGTTGGTTTGTTCAAATCAGGTTCCAAACAAGATCAGCAGGTTACATTTGGTTACTTTGTTTCTTAAAACTCTTCAAAGATCTCCTGCTTTTTTTTTTCCCCCTTTCTTGCCGTTGATTTGTTATCAAAAAGCCTCATTGTTTCCTTCGTTTGGATTGTGCCTTTACGTCCTCGCCTTTATCATGGGCTACTCTCCTGTGTACTTCCTGTAAGTGGGAGTTTAGATCTAGAAGCTTGATCTGATTCAGGTTTAATATTTTTTTTGACAGGAATATTTCATAATTAGTATTCTAGTACTCCACCAGGAGGCCCCTACTGGGTTGTCTTTGTGATATTAGCAGCTATTGATTCATGATCTCTGCCTATATCTGTTACTTCATAATATTCCAGCCCTCTAATTCCTTCTTCATTTACTCCTATGAATACCCTTTTAGAAAAAGAGAGACTTTTTCTCATCAGTTATTTGGTTAACCTGGTATACAGTTTATACAGGAAAGGCAGGTTTCTGGTTTTTTGGTATCCTTATGCAATCAGATTTTAAATGATTGGATGCTTTTAAATCCATTGTAGTTACTCTTTTTATTGATGCACAGATTTCACCATCTTTGGCCAACAGGAGTTTCTTTAGTGGACTCCCGTGTCCGTATGAGGTGCGCCTAATCGTTTTTGATAGCTTACTTGATGTCCCGTTCCTTCTTGTACATTCTTGGACTTAAAATGGACCATTTCTCCAGAGGTTTGGTTCCTTTCTGTGGGAAATGGTATTTCAAAGCTACAGTGTAGATGGTAGGGGCTTTCCACCCCCCTCCATGCCTTCAGAAATGGATCTCACCTACCATGTCAGCTTGCTGATCGACAGTAAAAAAAATTCCCTTGCACACTTGCCTCATGCTGACCCCTTTGACTGTCCTTTGCCACTTCCAAGCCTGTGTTTGTCATCTTGTCCTTTCCTCCCTTAAGAAAAAGGCCTGATTGAAGAGTTCCCCATGGTTTGCCTCTCATCTTTAGGGCCGGAGCTAAAGATGAGAGGCAAACCATGGGGAATAACATGGACTCCACAGAAGACTTTAGTGATGTTTGTTCTACCCCTTGTTTACATAAGCAGAAGGTGAGAAATTTCTTACCTTATTACCTCTCTGAACCATTCAGACTGCAAACCATAGTTTGATGATGTTGCTGGGGTCATTTGCACACACCTGTTTGAATAAGTACTTGTTAAGTTTTATACCTTCCTCTTCTGAAGTGTTTAAAATAGAATATATTTAATTTTCTAGTCATTTAAAGAATTTATCACTAACATGTTTTTTTATAAGCTAAAAGAATTTTAAAGCTTTGTAGTTTTAGTCAGATTTATGCAGTGGAGTCTTAGCGAACCACAGCTGGTGTGCTGGTGTGGGTATATTAGAGAAAGCCTGTAAGTGAAATGAGTATTTTTTTTGTTTGTTTTTGTTTAACAGGTCTGCTATTAGAGTTATTTTTAGTAATTCCTGTCCTTGCTTTTTGGAAATTGTTTTATGCTCACGTTGGTGCATCACAGAATATGCACTTAGACAAAAACCAAAACACGACAACAACCAAAAACTCATGTTAAAGATCAGCTGCAGTGCTTTCCTTAGAGGTTCCATTCAGGCCTGGAGTTTCAGCTTTGGTAATATGTTTTTGTTGTTGGTGAAACAAAGCCGTATGCGTTCACAGTCCAGCCAACACAGCCTCGTAACAGAATGAGTGAATAGTCCTGAAATTATCGTCATTCATGACATCCCTGTAGTGTCCCGGCCTGTGAAATTTTGCTCCCCGCCCCCCGCCCCGCCTCTGGGCTTTTTTTTTTTTAAAGGCAGTTAGCTTCGTTTAATGGTTCTTCTGTATTAAGGAAAGTACAGTATTGTTGGAGTTTATGCCCTTCCTGTTCCTCCGTGGGCACAGAGAGAGGGTGAGGAGCCTGTAATTCATGGCTAGCCTCTGTGCCCCGAGGTAAACTTGGTTTCACAAAGGGAATTTTCACTGTGGCCCTGTGGCTCCCTAACATAGCGGAGGCTTCGGGAGGCAAGTGGTAAAAGCTACTAAAGAAAAAGCTGGACTGGAGCCACTGACGTCATGTCAGTAAATCTGTTGGAGGAGCCCAGCCTAGCAGCTCCTGCCAGCCAGCCCCTGCACTTTGGCCTTGCCTGGTCAACTGTTCTTACTGCTTCCTCCACCCCTGCCCCCCCAACCCACCAACATTTGTGTTTTCTTACCCCCTTTCCCTCTGTGCCACTGAGCTTGTGTTAAAACCTGTAAACACTTTGAAAGCCACCCCTGAAACTGGGCCTGCACTTAATGTCCTATATTGGGGGGAGGGCGGGGAGGGAAAACCCAAGGATTAGCAGGTAAGGGAGGATTGAAAACTGTTCCCTAGTGGGACTTCTTGATGATGAATGAAGCCATGGGGACATCACAGGGAGCAGCCAGAGGTGCCAGCTCCCAACTTTGTACTTTTAGAGAGCTTTGTTCTTCAGGACTGGGGTGTGTGTGTGTGTGTGTGTGTGTGTGTGTGTGTGTGTATGTTTGGGGGTGGGGAAGAGAAGAATGGTTTGAATATGTGTGTAAATAAAAAGTTGCAGTCTGCTATAGAGGGTGACTTAAGAGAATGAATTCCACCTCGAGTCCTTGATTATCCATTGCTCATTAGTCGGTTAACCTGGAACTCTCCCTGGTCTGCAACTGTACAGTTAACTCTGGAGCCGCGTGCTTCTTTATGTCTTGGGTATTTAGAGTCACAACCCCAGATGCTCCTGAATTACAATATTGCTGTGCTAAATCTATTTTTACATCTAGGGGAATGGCATCTAAAAATAAACCTTGTCCCACCTGTTAATCGACTTTTGGGAAGTTTGGACACTGTCAAGTCACAGCCCACGGATTAGGCTTTTGCTCATGGCCTCACACGTGATATTTTCATTCCACTTTTCCTGCCCTTGGTGTGATGTTTTCATTGTTTCATTAACCATTATTCTCCTGCTTATTTTGCTATTTGCTGTGACTATTCATTTGCAAATAAGAGTGAAACATAGGTTCAGATTGGTTTTGAAGTTCTTGAGTCTTTGGGTCAGAAGCATATTAAAAGCAGTATCTTATCCATGAATCATTAGATGAGTCAGTTCCTGAAACCACTACAAGCCTCATAGTTCTTGGCTACAAGCAAAAGCAGGAAATCCAGGCTTCAATAACTTCCTTTCCCAGTCCTGGCTATAGTCGCGTTGGTGGTTAGGTTTTGCTGCCTGCATTTGTAAGCGGTAGGAAGATGTATGTCTGAGGAACAAAGGCACTCGAGTCAATTTACTGAAACTGGTTATAATTTGTGGTCTTGATCTGATGTCAGGCCACACTGGCATACACCGCTCTGCTGTGCAGCCCTGTGCGACTCAGCCAGGGAAGGTGGCAGGCTGGATCTGCCGAAATGCTCCAACAAACGCGTGGCAACGTTTCAAGGAGCTTTAGTGTTCCAGTGAATCCTAAAACTTGCGGGCATGCAAGCTGACATTAGGCAGGGAGCTCTGGAGTCCATATGTATAGCTAAAGTGTCAACTCCTTTTGTTTTGTTCACCCAGTTGAGAAACAGAAAGGAAGAACGAGAAGGAGGGAGGGAGGGAGGGAAGGAGAGAGGAGAGAACACATGCATGTGCCAGCCGCCTGAGCTCTGGCCTGTCTCTTGCTTTTGCTTGCAGTTTATTTCCTTATACACAGGCTCTTTGATCAGGGGTGGGGGTGGGGGCATTCTTTTTGCAGTGTTTCAGGCCAGTCTTACAGATTTCAAAATCAATTTGATAACTTTTATTACATATTTTTAAAAGTAGGCAAGAAACGTGAAGTGGTTGTCTCCCAGTGTAATGGGTCTGCTTCATTTTTGTTTATTCTCTTTTACGAGCAGCCTGCACTTGCCTGAGCCCTAAGCTGGAGCAGACACGGGCTGGTGTCTCTGTGTGTGCGGGGTTGGTGCTCACTGCTGCTTTATGTTCTGCTTGTGCATTATGGACTTTCTTATCTTAAAAAATTAAAATGGAGTGTGATGCGTTTTCATTTATTGACTAACTCGTCTGATCTTTTCCTACACTAGCTGTCGGATTCAAGAAGATGGGACTGAAACTAGACTTTGTTTCCACTCTAGGTTTATGTGGAGTCATTGGAAGTTCTGATAAAAGTCTAAAAATAGACTGGGCAGACAAACCCTGTGGAAAGACTAGGAAAAAGAAGGGGGAAAAAAACGAAATGATGAGGATTCTTCTGTCGAAGCTATCTTTTAAATTGAGCTTGTTTCCAATTCGTAATCGGCCATAGCTCAGAAAGGTCAAATTCTCCTTCAGCCTTTGTAAAAGATAAAATAAAAGCAAATGCAAAAGTTCGACTGCCTTTTTAATGAAGCATGGCTGATTCAGAGTGTAGCCAGGCTGGTGAGTGCCACTTTGTTCTTCCTTGTCATTTGTGTTTTGTGTTTGGGTAATTCTCTGTTCGGCTTCAGTCTAGGCTAAAGGTTCTGATAAGCTTTTGAGAAAGTTGGGCTCAGTTGATTTTAGAGTCTTATGAC
Organism: Micronycteris hirsuta; assembly: GCA_004026765.1. Classification (NCBI taxonomy): domain Eukaryota; kingdom Metazoa; phylum Chordata; class Mammalia; order Chiroptera; family Phyllostomidae; genus Micronycteris; species Micronycteris hirsuta. The sequence continues at coordinate 291,580 of PVJI01000163.1, read as the reverse complement.
TAAGAGTCATAATATCTGACTCTGGTTTTCCCGATTTCGGGCTTATACAAAAAAAAAATCTCTTACCCTAGGTGAGTTTGTTAGGAAATCACTGAAAATACATTCCTCTTATTATTAATGTGTGAAGACTTATTGTCTAAACTTGGGAGCGATGTTTCCTTTTTGTTTAGAGATACAAACCTAATTATTTTTATTTGTCCGTTATTGATCTGAGAATTAACTTCTTTTTAATGTAGATTTTAGGCTGGGAATACAGACTGAATCTTGAATTGCTCACTGTCTCTAGACCAAGTTGTTCAGGGCCAGGGATTGATTCATTAATTAAAATCAATGTAAATGGATTTGTAAGTCTCCTGTAACAGATATCTTATTAGCAACCACACAGAGCAGCCCAGGATCGGTGAGGAATGTGTTTGTTGCCCTAGGTGAAAGAAACCCCCGACTGATGGACTCTTTGGGGCTATTTTATGAGAAACCCAGTGGCTTTTGTAAGGAAGGAGCTTCACATAACCTTTGCACTGAACAGATTCTACCTATGGGAAACTATTTTTCATGTGTCTGCCTCAGAAGGCTTCCGTTCTGTGTGTGTTGTGTGTGTCTGCAACGCGGCTGCCTCTCTCCCCCTTGTATTCATGATCTCAAGGACATTCTCCTGAATTGTCCAGGTTTTGCTCGTTTCCAGGCAAAAGGACGAACCAGAAATAAACTCCTATTTGATAACAACAAAATGCTTTTTTTCTCCCACCCGAGCAACCAACAAGCAAGCTACAAAGAAGACATTTATCTGTTATTTGAGGATCTGGCTGTACAGCTGTGCTTCTTTGGAGTGATAATAAGAAGTCAAAATGGTACCTTTGGAAAACCTTGTGGCTTTAACAAAGGTCAGAGTTCATTAAGCTGCCATTTGTACTGTTATTTTTTTTGTAATTATGCTGAACAGGTAGATATCCTCTATAGTTAGACCAGCTCACCCACCTTCTCTTTGATGTTTGCATCAAAGGTGGACATCTGACCCCAGCTGAGTTAAACTCTGTCTCCTGAATATTTTGGGATTGAGACAGCAGTCCTACTTTTTCTTTGATGCTCACACTGTAGGTCAAGGAAAAGGTAAACGGAGAGTAGATATCTGACCTACGGGTGTGGAGAAGCATGGACTAAAATGGCTTTGCAGAGAGGAGAGAACAAAGCAGTCGTGCAGAAGAGATGAGAGACCTTGGGAATAGTCTCATTTCCTGATGGTTTTCCATTTCCTGTTTTTCATTTCCCATTGGAGCTGGCTGCAGTTCCTGATTCAGAGGTCTTCTGATAGACCCCCTGGCCCCTACCCTTTTCTCCCCCTTAGGTTAACTGAAACCAGATGGTCTCTGGCCAAACAGTTTGCTGGGAAACGTGCCCTGTGTGGTGTGCTGCAGAGGCCCCACTCAGCGAAGGCAGCCAGCTCAGTGTGGTAACACCGGGCGTCTGCTTGGTTGGCCATGCAGGGCTGATGTCCTGCACCCTGTCCTGCACTGTGGGTTTAGTCCCAGGGAGCATCGTTAGGATGTTTAGCTCAGACTGGAACATTTCAAGGCCTGATTTAGGCCTTTCTGCTGCCTGGTGCACCTTGTGGATTTAGGTAAGGCGGTGCTTGGTTCCAATGTGGCAGGTGAGGAATTTTCCCAGTCATACCCCGTGGGCACCGAGGAGTTCTGGTTGGCTGAGCACCTGGAGAGAGGGAAGCCAGGTGTGTCATTAGACCCGAGTGTCCTGCCTGGTGGCGCCACCCCTCGCTTCTCCCCTCCCATCTCTGAGCAACGTGGAAGGCATGCAGTCAGTGGCCCTTGGCAGATCCTTCCCTGTGATAAATCCAATGTGTATGTTGCGCACGTGCTTCAAGCTTCCTCTGTCAGGGAATCTTCCAAATTCAATGGATTTTATTAGCAGATGGATTAGATAGCAAAGGCCTCTCTTGAGGAGACCAGTTAAGATGTGTGTCTGCGTGGATGGGGTCAAAAACACAATGCCTCCTTCCTCCACTGTCCCCCAGACTTGAAGCTGGGGAGATGTGGCAGGGTAAATGAGCAGGGAGGAAACTGCAGGTGAGACTCAACGTTTAGAACTAGAGTAGAAGTTGTTTAAGAAGGTACAGTTGGTTTTGGAGAACTCTTAGCATGTGCATAAGCAGACGTAAGGCAGTGTTTGCTGGCTTGTGCTACGTACTTAAAGACCTCTGCAGTTTAGGCCCTGTGTGAAATACTACATTCCACCTGTTTTGTTCATAGAGCTCAGCTGGTGTATTTAGAAAATGGAAGCCTGGAGAAAGTTGTTTTCCTTAAACTGGGATGGGGACAGGGGGTGATGTAGAAAGTTAGTGGGACGTGGACGTGAGGGGTTTGGACTTCCGGGTGTATGTTCCCAGATGCCATATATCCAATAAATAGCTAATGTTCCTGTGATGCTTTACAGTTTACATATTTCTTTCAGTGGGTCAACTTGTTTATCCTTTACAACAACTCGGTTTTTGTAAATGAGGAAGTGGAGTCTGAAAGAGTAGGAGGCTTGCCCGGGATCCCAGAGCAGTAGTGGTTAAACAGTGACCGAGCCAGTGAGCTGTCGCAGGGGTGCTGGATGCCGCCTCACCGGGCTGTGGTCCTCCTTTGCTGTGTGCTCTCCTTTCTGTCAGCCTTTGTGGTGGGAGCAGATTGTTTGGACAGGGCGGCAGAAAGGTGACTTGGGGGTGGGGAGGGAGGGCAGGTGGCATCTGGGGAGGGGGAAGGAATGGTTTTAACTGCAAGTTCAGACAGGTCTCTCTGCAGTATTCAGAGCACAGAAAGAGCAGGGAGAGACTCAGATGACCCCCTCTACTGGATTTCAAACCAGACTGAGTGTCTTTGTCATCCAGGGAGTTTTTAAAAAAATACTGATTCCTATTCCAGCTGTTCACCCTTAATCTGAATCAGAATGGCCCACGCACGGTGAAGCTTCTGTGAGTATTCTGAAACCTTCCCAGGTGATTCTTCGAAGTCATCTGAGTCCTACTCAGTTCAAGCCCCACATCTCTTCAGAAAAGTTCTATGAAGTTCAGCTACATGACATCTCCTGGGAGCTTGTTAAGAAATGCAGAAGCTGAGATCCCCACTCCAGGCCTGCCGAATCAGAATCTTCCTCTTAACAAGATTCCGGGGGAACAGCATGCATGTGAAGACTTGAGAAGCACCAGGGATATCTCAGGGACACCGGGGCGGGGGGGGGGGGGTAATTGCACGTATTCTTTCTAGGTTTGTCATTGGCCTATTCACTTTCCTTGTTATATATGTAACTTTTCCAGGCACTTTCTCATTACTCTCCTTTTTAAGATTTCCCCCCTGGTTTTTCTCACAAGTTTACCTATCTGAAAAATTTTAGAAATACTTTATCCAGTTTAAAAATTTTTCAGAACCTATATTTATTAAATTTATAGATTAGTTTAGCCTCATTCTTTTTAAAAAAGTATTTTTGTCTTTTCTAAATTATGTATACTAGTTATTCAGAACATTTTTTAGTAACAGTCAAGCCGTTCTTTGTAATAGATATTTAGAAAGTTATAAGAATATGCCCTGGCTGGTGTGGCTCAGTGGATTGAGCGCGGGCTGGGAACCAAGCGGTCCCGGTTCGATTCCCAGTCAGGGCACATGCCTGGGTTGCGGGCCGGGTCCCCAGTGAGGGCCATGTGAGAGGCAACCATACATTGCTATTTCTCTCCCTCTCTTTCTCCCTCCTTCCCCTCTCTCTAAAAAAAATAAATAAAAATTAAAAAAAGAGAAAGTTATAAGAATATATCTTCTGTAGGGTTTTATATTCCGAGAGACTCTCCCAGACCTAACCATCTCATCTAGGAGGTATGCAGATCCAGCTCCCCGCTCCCCCCACTCCTACCCCCGGCCCAGCTGCTTGTTATTCTGAATTACAGCATCCTGTTCCTTTATTTCCTTCAATAACATTAATAAATTAATAAAATTTATTGATTGCCTAACTTACCAGCTAGATTGTAAGCCCCACAAGGGAAGGTTCCATGTCCATTTTATTTGCCAGTATAACTGCTCGGTGTTGAGAAAGCCCCTGGCATGCCAGTTGGTACTTAATTAACTATTTGTTAAATGAGTTGGAATGAATGAAATCCCAGTAACCAGAACTCCTTGGCCCCTCTTGTTGAAGATTAGCTTCATGTAGGATTGTCTGAACTTGAGTCCCACTTTGAATCCAGCCCACTGTTTGAGAAATTATTCAAATGGATTAAAGTGAATGGGTGATCTTTGGGGGGAAGCATTATTTATCTTCCACTGAATCAAGCATAGGCCTGGGAGTGTTTTAATCTAGTGGTATGAATCCATTATGAAGAACGGAGGTTAATGACAATATCTACCACAGGCCTTGTCACCTAGTAGGTCCTTTGGTGAATAATGATCTGATTCAAATGCCACAACTTCAGGTTTTGCAGCATCTCCCTTTTAAAAGATCCTTCTGGGAGGCAACCAGTCAGTGTATCTCTCACACGTCTGTGTTTCTCTCCCTATCTTTCTCCTTCTCTTCCCGTCTCTGTAACAATAAGTAAATAAAATCTTTAAAAAAACTAAAACTGAAAAAGTCCTTCTGGTTGTGGTAATTTTTTTTAACTAAGGAAAATTAAATACTGCTGCAAAGAACTCTGGACCTTTTTCTATTACTAAATATTTATTAAACGCTTTCATTTTAGGTACAGATACCCAACTTGTGAGCTCCTTATGGACAGGAACAGAACTGTATTTGATTTTTATAATTCTGGTGTCCAGGTGCTTGAAAAATGCTCAGGTAGTGAGAGGATCCAAATTATAAACACAATATATTTTAAACTTATTATAATATTATATTTTAATATATTTTATATTATATTTTAATATATAATTATATATTGCCAAATTATATTTTAATATATTTTAAAATATATTATATTATATATAATTTATTTAAAATAAATTATATTATATATTACCAAATTATATTTGAATATACTTTAAAATATATTAAACAAGAAGTGATGTTTTATCTGTGGAGTGACATGGAAATAAGTTTTGCATGTATTTTAGCTTTTGCTAGCGTTCTGAAAAGGCACACTGATTTTATAATCTCTTCTTCCCATGATGGAAGAATTTCTAGAAATTTTATTTCATAACTAATTTCTTCTCTCTCAGAAGAGAAGTATGGGGTATTTGGATGGAGCCGGTCAATCATTTAAAACACTGCTGCTTTCACTCCTTAGTTTATGATTTCAAGTCTATATTTGGCATAAATCGAAACTCCCAGAGTGTGAAATCTTTTTCTTTTTAATTTTATTTATTTATTTTTAGAGAGAGGGGAAGGGAGGAAGGAAGAGAGGGAGAGAAACATCAATGTGTGGTTGCCTCTCGCATGCCTCCTACCAGGGATCTGGCCCACAACCCAGGCATGTGCCCTGACTGGGAATCGAACCGGTGACCCTTTGGTTCGCAGGCCTGCACTCAATCTACTGAGCCACACCAGCCAGGGCAAGATCTTTAAAACACATTTAATGCCAAGGGGCTTGGTTTTGTGGATGATACTTAGTTCAGCTGATTGTTTCTTCAATAAAGATTGTTTTGAAAACAGCCACGGTAGCCCCATTGCATGACTCTGTAGTCATCTCCTTGAGCTTCCTTTGATGGCTGGGGGAGAGGCTACCTCAGGAAGGTTAAAGCCACGAGCAACTTTTGAGCAACAGCATAGCAGTCCCCCACTGGTGACTCCTGTCATCCCTTTGAGTTTGTGTTTGCTTCTTCATGTGTACAGTGCACACTGTCGGGGGAGTGTGTGTCAGCTCATTGTGTTTTCTTTAATAAAACTGCCTTTATCCTTGTGTGGACAGATTGTGTCCTTAGAGCCTAAATTCTTAGAGAACACTAGGAGCTGTGTACTTAGATCTTTTTTTTTTCTTTCTTTAAATAAGGCTTCCTCTGGTTTATCAACTTAAAAACTGTTGAAAGTCAGAAGAAAAAGTTGGTTGAAGTGAGAACGCATGATTCTGGAGTGTTTTGAATTTAGTGACTGTATTTTGTAGTGATAGGGCTTTTTACCCTTCCAGAACCTGTCTCAAACAAAACTCTAAAATAAAACATAATCTAAGATCTCAAAACTAAATTAGGACTTCTTTTTTTTTTAAATCTGGGAAATCAGGTTTTTGGAAAGCCAAACAGAGAAGGCTTGAATAAATGCCGCTTTGTTGAAAGTCTTTGTTGAGTAAGGGGAAAAGTCGGGGGCTTGGAGAGGGCCTGCCCGTCGGTTCTCACTGACTTTGGGTGCCAACAGACGGGCAGAAGTTTCGGTTTGTGTGCCAGGGTCTGTGTTGGGTGGTAGGGGTTCAGAGCAGAATGAGAACTCCAGGCTAGTGGGAGAGAGAATTGTGTTGAAGAGACCCTTCCAGTCTGCAGTGGGTAGTGAGTGGTGTGAGGAGGAGGCACGGGGTCTGCCAGAGAAGAAGATTGGGCTGGGGTCCTGACTTCTTACTGAAGCTAAAATAAAGAAAACTTACATAGGAATATGAGCTGGTGATCTTTATGGTTTCCTGGATTACATAGGCTACATACACTCCACACAAAAAAGATGAGTTTCTATAAGGAATTGTATCCAACGAGTGAAAAGATAATGCAGGAAATGTAAACAAACGCATGGTTACAGTGGAAGGCAGATGCTGGAGGGCTGCCTGCTGCTGCCCTGGGGGGCTAGTTTTCTCCTCCGCATCTCTCTGTGGCTGGCTCCAGAACCTTTCTTTTGCTCAGCTCACAGGCTTTATAACTGGAGAACTGGAGGAGGTAGAGCCAACTGGTATTATTTTTCTCTGCACTTCCCTTTATCTCTGGTGTGCCCTGGAATGGTGAATCCTGCTGCCCGTGCTGGAGGCTGCCTCCTGGTCTGTCACGTTAACCAGACCCTTCTTGTGTCCTCTCCTCAGTGCTGTGACAGCCTCAGGTGTCAGTGGCCCTGGTCTGGCACCAGCCTATTGCTGTGCAGGGTGAGAAGTTGGAATTGACCCTCAGTCTTGCTATCTGGGAACATCATAGGCGGGCAAGGTTAAGTAGCATTTCCTCTCTCTCCCAGGGCTCATTCCCCAGGCTCATCCCTTGTCACAGCTCTTTTCTGCTTCATGCCTTTCATCTGTACAGAGCTTTATGTCTTAACGTGTTGTGGCCAAGTCCACTGTATTTTTTTTTTTTTTTTTCAAAAATGCCAACAGTAGAAAGGGAAGGATTGTTATAGAGATGGAAGACTTGAGGCTCAGAGAAGTGTGCCCTGGATGTGCAGGGAGCAGAGTCCAGCAAAGAATCCTCTGAGTCTTTTTGGCCCCCTCCAGCGGCACTAGCTTTTGCTCAGGCTGCAAGCCTCCTGAAACTTCTCTCTTCCTGTCCCCAGTTCACTGACCTCTTGGATTGGTTACTTCCTTTCCATTCCCCCAGAAGCTGCTACCATCTTCTCTTGTCTGGATTAGTCCAGTCCTCTCTCAGATAATGCCAGCCTCAGTGTGTCTCATCTGGTTAATTAAGTTGCTGCATCATTATCACCATCATTATCTAATAATACTTCTATAGCAGTTATTATGGGTAGCATTATTCTTACTGCTTTGCAGTTCATTTAATTTTCACAATAATTCTTTGAAGTAGGTATAGAATTCTCAGCCCCATTTAATAAATGAAGTGGAGGCCCAGAGAAATTAAATACCTTGTGCAACGTTTTGCATAGCTGTCAGAGCTGGGATTCGAACCTGCACCGACTGGCCCCCGTGGCTATAAGTCACTACACCGGATCCCAGACTCTAATTTCTTGAAAGCTTCCTCTTCTCTACCTGCTTCATCTCCCAAGCAACACACACATTCTGAGCCTGGAGTGGGAGACCCCGCAGTGTGGTCTCAGTGCCTTGTTTTAGCCTGGTGCCCCAGGAGTTATCCTTCCTGAAAACGGTTGCTTTCCCCATATGCTGTCCTCACAGGGAGGCTTCCGCTAGCAGAGAAGGAGGCCTTTGGTCCTTGGCTCTGCCACTGATGATGTGTGTGACATTGTGCAAGTCACTCACGCTCACTGAGTCTGGGTTCTTTGCCCAGTCCGTGGGGATAACGGCCCCTAGGACACTGTGTGTTGTGAGATTTGAGTGAGGCACAGCAAGTGCCATCTTTTCCATCTGTTTCGTCTGTCCAAACCTGTTTTTTCTCCACCTACTTCCTTCAGCAAGTCTTCTCACAGTTTGTTCTTCCTTTGCCAGCAGTGGATCTTCACTTCCTTTGGCTCATCAGTGTCTTCTGTCACTTTCACCGTCCATCATGTTTAACCGTTCTTTATAGATGTCTTCTCTTCCTCCTAAACCATAAGCTCTTTTAGGGCACGGGCTGTGGCACATACAACTTGATCATCTCCATGGTGCCTTGGATATAATAGACATTCAGAATGTATCTGGTGGAGTGGATGAATTTGGGGCCACTGGAATTCGTCGGTTGCATTTCTTGGAGAGCGGGGTGAGCAGTGCTCAGCGTGAGCTGACCTGCAAGAGCAGCCATCTATCACATGGGCTCCGGCTTCTGCTATTTATTAAATTCTTTCCTGTTATTAGCCGGAGATCCCTCCCCTCCTTTTCAAACCCGGGCTCATGGGGTAGTGCAAATTTGCACAGCCATCTTCTCAGCAAATTGGCTAAAATAGCAAATCCCTTGAAGCAGAGTGGCCTTGGACGTGCTGTTAAAAAACTGCATGGATTTTAGTTTAGAGCATGGAAAGAGTTATGTTGGAAGAACTCGACTCCTGCCAAGTCAGAGACATGTATTATTATATTTATCTTCTATTACAGCCGAGTCAGCTTTGTGGTTGGTTGGTTTGGGGAGCTCCCCTCCGTGTACCTAGACCAGAGGAAGATGATGTGTGTATTGGACAGGACTCCTGACAAGTACAGGGAGAATGCAGTGTGACCACTCAGTTTGGCATGTGGAATTTGCTGAAGAAGCCACTCTTTCCCACTCTGAGAGGTTACAGATGATTGAGGTGTCTGACACCAGGTGACCCCAGTCATATTTACTACCAATGGGAAAGTCTCGGTCCTCTCTTCCAACCTCCTCACCAGCCACTCCCACCTGGCATTCCTCTGTTTCAGCCACAGTGAGCCCTGTCTCTGCCTCCATGCCTCCTCCACCTGCACTTCCCTGGGATGTACTCTTGCCACTGTGCACTCTTCTTCTGAAAAGAAGAATGTCTATTATTTCACAGAAGCCTTCCCCGCTCCTATACCATAATGCAACTAAGCCTTCCTTCTTTCCCTTAGTCCCCCGTACTGTGACTGCGTTAACATTATTCATCTGTCCTCCACATCTTGAATTTACCCCCTTCTCTCCGTCTGAGCCCCATGAGGGCAGTACCTGTATCTTATCTTTGTACTCTGCCTGGTACAGGGAAGCTCAGAGCATGTGCATAAAAGTGAAAGTATTTGGATGTGATAGTAATAGTTAACGCTTCCAAGTGTTGTAACTGTTTTTACTAACAAGAGTGAGTCATGGTTCTGATGTTGGTCCCTCATTTTGGTATCTTTTAAGGAAGAACTCTCCAAAATAAAATTAACTGAATTTATGCTGGTGACAATATATGCCACGCATACGTCCAGCTCTTTGCCTTGCCGAGACATCCAGTGGATGGATATCTGTGGAATGATTGAATTAATGAATGAGTGAATGAATAAAAAGAGCTTCTATCCTCTGGGAAGGAAAGAAGGATAATGTGGACTAAATCTCTAAACTTCTCTTGAAAGTTGAACTTGATGCTTGGCTTTAGGGCTGACAGAAAAAGCCATGTGTCTTCTTTGTAGTCAGAAATGTCCATTTTTGAGAACAAGCAGGTTTTCATGATCTTCTCACATGTTCTTAGACCCCAAGCTTTTACCCTGTTCTTCAGAATCCTGGAATTGTACCATCAAGTTTCAGTCTAACATGAAAAATGCACTCAGGGCTTCAAAGTTCCCATCTCACCATCCTCTGTGAAATGGTCGCTGTCATTGTAGAATGACGCAGGACAGAGAAGAACCCGTGTGCTCGCCCTGGTTAGGGAAGGTCCCAAGGCGGCTGCTCCTGCTCTTACATTCTGTCTCCACAGAGGTGTGGGTGTTTTGCTGGCATGTGTATGTGTGTGCCCAGGCCAACGTGAGAAAGACCCGTTCTTTCAAACAGTTGACACGTAGAGAAGTGAAGAAAATCTTATTTTATACTGTGAGAACAATGACAGCGAAAATTACCGAGATGCTGGTCTGTATACCAGCTATTACCAGGAATTGTATCTTGTATATACAAAATCTGCTTAAGTAAGTAACCTTTTAGAACAGTGTTGTACATGTGACACGCAGTGTGTGCATTATACTAAGATGTTGTCCTTTTACTTTTATGAGTCACTTGTAGTGATGTGGATAATAATTCTTAGGACTTTACTTTTTCATACACTATAGGTTGTTGACTACTCAAGAAAAGGTTGAGCTACAAGTATTTCGTATGAGGTGATAAATCACTTTCCTACAGTGACTGACAAACTCCATTGCTTGAATCTCTCAAATATAATCTGGTTGCCCTCACTTGTGTATGTTGCTGAAACTTTTCAAGTCAGTTGAATGGTCTCTGTTAGGCAATATGGGCTTGCGTTCTCACCATACTTATTTACAAAGGCTGGTAGAGTGTCAGTGATGAAATCGAAACTTAGTCTGAACTTATTGTGCAAAACAAAATAAATTTGACTCTTGAAATTTTGCGCAAATATCTGTCATAGCCTGGTACTAAGTATCCGAAGGTTTTTAGAGCTGACCTCACTGCTGTTTGAATTATATTCTAAGATACATTTTAACAGTGTTTTTCCCCCCAAAATAAAAGCTTCGACTGACCAGTGAAACTACTCTTCAACTCTCTCTGAATTGAACATTTTCCAATAAGAAGTTTTACCTAACTTTAAAATTTTCTTATTCGTCCACCTTCAAGTTTCTGGGTTAGTTTAGCTGAGTGGACTCCTGAGGCTGCAAGTAAAAGGTTAAATAGATTTCATTTGCAACTATATGTGAATCAGGGCTTTCTGTACATAGTAGTTAAAAAAAACTATATTAAATACATCACTTGAGATTGAAAATTTTGTTCAAAATTCTCATTGTTGTACTTTTAAGTAAACACTATAACTTAAACAATTAAGTTCTAATAGCACTTTTTATGTGTTTTATATATCGAGGTTCTAGATAAGGTTTGCTCTGACAAAGGGGGATTCTTCTGTGAAAAGCCATTGCCGTGGTATTTCTAAAGCTGGCAGTGGAGCTTGCGGGCCACAGCCCGCCGTGGTTGAATTGGGAACTTGCCATTGCTGTCCTTTTCTTCCTGGCCCCTTCTGGGACTCTCAGGATCCTCTGGTGTGGCTGGACCAGATCTGACGCCCCTGATGCAAACGTCCTGCAGTTGGTGAATGCTCCAGGCGTGCGTGGGAGGCTCAGCCTGGCAGACCCCCTTCAGAGCAGTGGTGGTCGCAGTCACGTCACCTCACAGTCGCCATGACGGTCCTCTTTCCTGGAGAAGAGCAGGTGTCACCCCTACTTTACACTAATGGGAAAACCAGGCTGAAAAAAAGGGCATGTGATTGGCCCAAGCTCATCTCCTGACCTTGAACCCAGCACTCTCTTCACCGTGCGATGTTGTGTTTGTAGATCTCAGTTGCTGTGCCTAGGAGGAAAGTTTTGGTTTAGAAAAACTCTCCAAATTGTTGGCTAGTTGGAAATTTTCCAGACAGCTTAAGGGAAAGAAATAACACCGTTGCTGCACTTTTTTTTCTTTTAGCAGCAGCCCGATGCCAGCAGAAGGCTTGTTTACTTGTGGCGCTGTACTTCTGTGACTGGGTGTTCTTCTGCGACTGGATGTTTTGTCTCACGCGCGATGGAGGAAAGCGGGTGATGTGTTCTTTTGAAAATGCTGGGCCAGAGACCTAGGATCACCTTTCTCCTCCTCATGATTCTTGCTTTGGTGGCTGGCCAGCTGCCTGCTTCTGTGTGTCAAAAACAAAAGCCCGCCACCGAGGGCGTGATAGAGCTATCTGCAAGCCATTTGAAGGCACGTGATCAGATGTAAGGATGGCACTTGAGGTGGTTTTGTAAAGTCTCTGCACCAGAACTTAACCACTTCACTCACAGGCGATCTGTTCAGCCTTAGCTATATTGCTTGTAATGTATCTGCAGTTCTGCTCTGCTTAATTTCTGCTTCTCACAGCATAAATGACTGGAAAGTGCCATTTGTGGCTCTGAAGTAGAGAGGGGGTGATAGCTGATAATGTGGGAAGAGATAGACATGATAATAGGCACATTGAAAAAGTGTATGAAGCTGGGATTCTTCAACTCTTACTGCCCTGTTGTTTCGAGTGGCCATCACCAACCATCATCTAGCGGCGGGATGCCGGGGGCTCACAGAGTGACTGTGATCCTCAAGTAGCAGCGTACTTCTTTCTGTCTGCTGAGCTCTGTTTCAGAAGACAGGGAAGAATGGCAGAAATAGTCTCCAAAATATTAACCAAATTTTTGATGCATGGAGTCCTGGTTGGTATTCATACTGAAAGTATATTAACAAAGAACAGTTTTTCCCTAAGGGTACTGGTAACTTGAAATCTTATGCTACACTGATTAGTGGCAGTGGGTTTTATTTTAAAGAACTTTCTTTTCTATTGCTAAAATATGCGCTCTTGGCCCTAGCTCTGCTCTTGTGGTTTCCAGCGTCCCTTAGAGGACAAGGATGATGAGTGGGGATATGTGCTTGTATCTCAGCTCCAGTGGCTGCTCCTTCATGGGGGTCTGTTTTGCAGAAGCTACAGGCTCTCTGTATGTTGACAGAGTCCTATGTGTGTTCTCTTGGCTTCGTGGTCAGAGTCCAGAACGGAGGTCCTCTCTGTGGAATAGTTATCTTCACTTGAGGTCTGTGTAATTATTCGTACTCCAGTGCAGCCCGGGGCTGACCCTGGTGAGGCTCTTGCACTGTAGGCAAGTATCATAAAACTATGCTGTTTTCCTTGAAGAGGCACAATTGGGGAGGTGAATGTGGGTGAGTGCCAAGGGCCGTTTGTGGGTCAGAGAGTTTATCTCGCTGAAGGTATTAACTCCTTTGATCAGAAACACCCTTGATTGAGGTGAGGGTGGGGGAAAATTTTATATGCTACTGGCAGGAATCTGAAGTTGTATAGCTTTTCTGGAGGGCCTTTTGACAATGGAGATTTGAAATGTCAATGCATGTACTCCACAGATTCATCCTAAGGGAAGAATACTGTAAGTATATACAAGGAAGTTCCTCACCGTACTGTTAGGTGTAGTGATAAATGAGGACTTTAAAACCTTTGTCGATAAAGGAATAGTTAAATAACCTCTAGTAAAACCATATGGTGAATGTTCTACAGTTGTGGAAAATGAGGTCAACTTCTGTGTTGTTATGGAAAGATGGCAAAGGAATTATGTGAGAAAGTTAGATTATAGATCAGTATTTGTAGTGTGATTCTGTTTTCAGTATACATTGTGTATTGCATGAGTATGTATTATAATTTTTTTTTTTTTTTGGTGTCCGTGGGTTATGTATATATTTTCTTTTGCTAATCCATTCACCTTTTTTTTTTTTTTTTTTTTTTTAATTTTAGAGAGAGGGGAAGGGAGGGAGACAGAGAGAGAGAGAAACAGCAATGTATGGTTGCCTCTCACATGGCCCTCACTGGGGACCAGGCCCGCAACCCAGGCATGTGCCCTGACGGGGAATCGAACCGGGACCCTCTGGTTCCCAGCCCGCGCTTAATCCACTGAGCTACACCAGCCAGGGCTGTATTATAATATTTTTATATGCATTAATTTTGCGGGGGAAGAATAGGCATGAAATGTTAATAGTGACCATTTATTTAGGATTTAGGATTCTGCAGTAAAGATTCTCATTTTCTATCTCATATATTTCTGTATTGTTTGAACTGTTTATAAAGAGGTGCCCAGAAAAATTACATAATTAATTTTTAGAAAATCAACCAGCAGAGATGGTCAGGCCATGTCAGAGTGTGGAAGGAAGTAATAAATAGTAGAATGTGCAGGACTAGTGATTAGAAGAACAGAAATCCTGAGCAGAACAGGAGTTGAAGGAGATTGACCTCGTTTTGAAATGTTTGTTCACTTGATCCAGATTTGTCTAATGCTACCTCATTATTCGCCAGTGTCCCCTGTAAGACCAAACTCTGCTTCTGGGTACCGTACATCATGGACCTCTGCAGGAACCAAATGGAGCCTTCTCCCAGGGGTCCTGGCTGATGGGGCCGAGGCCTGAAGGCTAGAGCAGTCCTTGCCAATACCCACGTTAGTCCTTTAGGGCCCCCTCCCTCATGTCTGGGTGTGAGGTGCAGATTTCTGTCTCGGCTTTTGTCCATTAAAGATTGCAAACAGGTCCTTTACCTACTCGGGTTTTGCTGAGAATTACTGCAAGGAAACTGATAACGAAGTAAAGGTTACAAAGTAACAAAGGTAAAGGATAACAATTAAGGGAGCAGTGAAGCCAGCATGGGGTCCCTCACGAAGGTTCTGCCCCTCCCACAAAGCCACGGTCTGTGATTCCCGGTTACACTGCATTAGGTTTCCAAATCTCATCTAGCATTCTCCAGGGCCGAGTGTGCCAAACCAGCCTCTCTTCTCAGCTCCTCTTTTCCAGGTCCTCCCTACCTCTTCCTCCACTGAGGTCCCGCAGCCCACTGCTGGGCCTAGATGTGTCCTTAAGGTGCTCTGGGCTAAACGTGGAGTGTCCATGTCCAGGTCCACTTGGGCAGTTGGCACCTTTTGAGGGACACTGTGTAATGGCTCGATATAGAGTCAATCTGCTGAAATCATTTCTTCATGGAATCTCCCTTGTTTTCCTTAAAAGTCTTCCACCTCCTACCCACCCATGTGCTCATTCATCCATCCTTCCACTGGCCCATTCCATCCATCCCTCCATCCATGGATCCAATGATATGAGCTCCTTCTTGGAGCTCATCACTGTTTTTAGCCTTCAGATATAAAAATGCCAAGAGGCCCTCAGGTCTCATCCCACCATTCTGACCATTCACCTCTGGAATGATTTGTCGCTGGCACTGCTTCCTCCTATGAGGCCCAGTCACTTTTTCTGCACCCGTCCGACAACCTCGCTTGATGCTTTGTGGGGGTGACTCCCATTCCAGCTCTGCTGCTTAGTTGCTTTGTGGTCTTGGGCAGGTTACCTAAACTCTGTCTCACTGTCCTCATGTGGTAAAATGGGAATAATAATATACTTACCTCAAAGGTTGCTTCGAAGATGAAATTGAATAATGTGCGTGAAGTACGTGGCACACTGGCTGGAATATGTTGAGTGGTAAGCTGCTGCCACCACCGCCACATTAGCATTAAGGCTGTCCGCACTGTCCTTCCTGCCCTTGGGGCGTGCATTAATCACATGGGAGGTACTAGGGGACAGGAGCAGTGAGAAGCCAGGTTTTTATCTGGGTGAGAATGAGTCAAATCCAGTATGGTTGGGGTTGATTATGCAAATATCAGAGGGCGGTTTTGAACTGATAACAATCGAAGGGTACCATCTGGGAAGACTTTATTGGGGGCGGGGAAGTAAATCTTAAATAGTACTGGGGTCTGAGTTGACGAGGAAAAGCATCAAACTTAGAGCTAAACTGAATTGATAAGTCTTTGTCCTTCTGTCTAGTCAGAGGGGCCTCAAGTTAGGGGCCAGTTACAGCAGGTCCTGGAACGATGTCATTTGATAAGATTGATGAGAAAAAAGTTGATGCCCACGGGAGTCACTCTGTGGCGTGGGCATGTTCTCCCCGCGTCTGCATGGGGTTTCTCTGGGTACCTCGGTTTCCTCCCACACTGGTGTATCACGAGGAGGACGGGATGGTATTCCTCTCAGTTGCTCCTGAGGAAGCTTGTTTCTGGAAGCTGCAACAGACCAGCCCCCACACAGGGGAGGCCAGGGAGCTGCGTTGGGAGTGCAAGTGGGACTCCTAGAGACAGGACCTGTCATGCAGGGTCTTAACCAGAAGGCACTGGGGTCCAGGAGTTTGCATAATTTGAATTCTACATAGTAGGGTTACCAGATAAAATATAGGAGGCCCAGTAAAACTTGAATATCAGAAAAAGGATCAGTACCTTTTTTAGTATAAGCCTACTACTCCATGGCTTGAATTTTATTTTTTTATTTTTTTAAAGATTTTATTTATTTACTTTTTAGAGAGGGAGGAAGGAAGGGAGAAAGAGAAGTAGAGAAACGTCAGTGTGCTAGAGATACATCCATCAGTTGCCTCACTCATGCCCCCAACCAGGGACCTGGCCCATAACCCAGGCACGTGCCCTAACTGGGAATTGAACCAGTGACTTTTCTGTGAAGAGGCTGGCGTTCAATCCACTGAGCCACACCAGCCAGGGCCCATGGCTTGAATTTTAGAGAAGCAATATTTGGTACAAAGTTACACTAAAAATTATGTTATTTATATAACATCCAAATTTAACTAGGTATCATGTATTTGTATTTACTAAATCTGGCAACCCCAGCACTGGGGGTTCCTGGGTTAACTAAGATGGTGAGGAAGATAGGGAAAAGGATACTCTGATATCATCTTTTAAAAAATATATATATAATCTCGACAAAGGAATATTGTGTTCACTTCCTAGTTCACCGCACCCCCTCCCTCCAAAACTGAGACTTTCCACTGAGAAACCTCACAAAGAGGTCGTAGCCTAGTGACTTCCCGTCCTGCCCTGGCTCTGCCTGCCGGCTTCCTGCGGAGGGCTGGAAGGAGCTCTGGTTAATTCTTTCAGTGTTGCCCTCATTTTCAGTTCCATTGGAGCCGCAGGACAAGCAGAATCACTGGACCCCAGTCCAGCCTCATTTTCTCCCTTAGAACAGGGGCATGTGCTACTGAATCCTATTTCTAGCTGTGCTTTTTAAGTCGGGTCTGTAAACTTTCTCTGCAAAAGGCAGAGAGTAAATGGTTTGGACTTGGCAGGCCAGGTGGTCCCCGTCACCACTACTCAGCTCTGCTGGTGTGAAAGCAGCCATAGACAGTAGACAAGATGCAAACCAGTGGGTGTGGCTGTATTCCAGTAAAATTGTCTTTAGGGACACTGAAATGTGAATGGTATGTAATTTATTATTCCTTTGATTATTTTCAACCATTTAAACATGTAAAAGCCGCTCTTAGCTTGCAGGCCCTAGAAAAGCAGATGGTGGGCCAGGTTTGGCCTGTGAGCTACTTTGTCGACCCTGTGGTAAGTCAGCAGCAGAGAACATTAGATCTGAAGCTTGGTTCTCAGTTTCCCATTGGGCTGAGCGGCTTCTCCCCCTGAGGTCATAGCTTCTGCTGCAACTAAGTGATCGACTGTGCTGGGATCTCAAGCAATGGATTTCGCTGTTCAGCTTCCTACAGTGCAGGTTTGATAGGTTCTTGTGTGGATTTGTACATCTTCCTTAGGGAATGAGCCACAGAATGACCATTATAATAAAAGTGGTTTAAAGTGATCATAGGCTACCATATCAGGAGCGATTTTGCCCTAATAAATAAGTAATCAGCACCACTGAATGTGGGACAATTGTATGACCGTGCTACAATGCTGTCTTCTACACACAGCTGTGCACGTTTGGTATTGTGTTTTTAAATGGAGAGATCAGATTAGGTTTGACTTTCTGTCACCAGATGGGGTCTATCTGTGTCTGAAACATGGGTTGGACGTCAGGGCCTTTTGTTCCCGGTGTCCTGACTGATGGAGGGTTTGCATTTCACGGATAGAAGATGTGCTGGGTGCGGCGGACAATGGGATTACACTTCCCACAGAAATCACTCCTGGACGAGAATCAGGTTTGCACGTGTGCCCTGTAGCGTTCGCTCTTGCCGATGCCGGGAGACGGGTGGTTATTAGGTTATGTCGAAGTGGTGTTTGCCTTAATCCACGATCTTCCTGCAGTAACCCAATAATGGAAGGTGGAGGGAGGGAGGGAGAGAAGGTGGTGACCTGCATATTTCTGAAAGTCTGAAGCATCTGGAAGTTAAGGAGCTTTGTGCGGAGTCAACAGTGAGTTGCTGGGGTCCTGTTCCCCACCCTCACCCTAGTTCCATGGCACATTTGAATCCACCTATGCTGGGACCTGGTAGGAGGCAGTATTGCTTTGTGGTCAGAAGAACGGCAGCGGCAGCGAAGCTCAGACTTCCTGGCTCCTGGCCCACTGGTTTCCAGCTCTTTGCCTTTGGGCAAATTACTCAACCTTGTTGTTTACTGAATTGTACAATAGGGGGTATTAACAGGAGTATCTACCTCATAGGGCTGTTGTAAGAGTTAAATGCGTTAATGAATATAAAGTGCTTAGAACCCTGTCTGACTCAAATGCATCTTTATTGAGATAAAGGAGGAAGTTGTTTTCTTTCCCCCAACCTTATGCTGTGAGGTAGGGTAAGTCAAGCTCTGATAGTAGTACCTCAAAATAAGCTCATAATCCCCCACCCTGACCCCCCCATATAGAGATGTGTGAACATTCCTGGAATGATCACAGCTGTTCTTTGTGATTAGTAGTTCAGGGACAATGCTTGGCCCTGACATGACCTAAGGCTCACATGCCAGACCTGTCACTGGCTGTGGGACCTTCAGCAGGTCCCTCACCTCTCAGAGCATAATAGAGATAAGCAGGCATCCCACACCCCCTCCCGTGACTGTCTTGGGGGCACCAAAGAAGACACTGAAAGTGAAAGTTCCTCTTCTGAGGGAAGGATGAGGAAAGGTGTCGTACAGCTAACATCACCCCCTCGTTGCACTCTGGGCCTCCCACCACCCCCTTGTGGGAGGGGCTTTGGTATGTTTATAGAATCATGTGGTTCTTCAGTAAGGATTTGGATGTCCCCTCACTTTTGCGGGGGTAGAATTATGGACATAATTCAAGTTTGAAGTTCTGTATGAATAACATTTTGATTTGGTGGAAGGGTGTTATTTCTGAACCCAGTTCTTTTCTTTTTTTTTTTTTTTAAAGATTTTATTTATTTATTTTTAGAGAGAGGGGAAGGGAGGGAGAGAGGGAGAGAAACAGCAATGTATGGTTGCCTCTCACATGGTCCTCACTGGGGACCTGGCCCACAACCCAGGCATGTGCCCTGACTGGGAATCGAACTGGGACCCTCTGGTTCCCAGCCCGCGCTCAATCTACTGAGCTACGCCAGCCAGGGCTGAACCCAGTTCTTTTCTTTTTTTCTTCTCTAAATTACACTGTTGTCTGATCCTTGTAGGGTGTGCAAGTACAGTGCAAGGCCAATCCATAGCCAGGTGAATTTTTACATTTGTTTTATGGCGATCTAGGCTTTTCAGAAAAGGATACATTTCATCAAATTTTAATGACTTCCATTGTAATGTTACCTCAAGTATTTTCCTCCACCCTCATTTGGGCAGAGTAGTATAAATTGTGCTTCTGTATGCTTTATATGTATCATATTCAATTAGGGGTAGTTTCCTACCTTTAAGAGTTTGCGAACTTTGCTCTGGGATGTTCTTGGGGATCCAGGGATCTTCTGAACAACGATTTCTAAATCGTGGTTGCTTTCTGGGGTTTCTAGAGCATGGGAGGCCATCTCTTTGACAGCAGCATTTCCAGGAATCAGGACAAGGTTCACTGTCCTGGCCTGGGTTGTCCTGAGCTCTCCCCCACAGGGTCTGTCCTTGAGTAGCAGACCCTGTTCAACCCTGAACAGAGTAAAACAAGAGCAGCGTGGGGTGATGAAGGTGCCGGGGGCGGGGGTTGGGGTGGGGAGTGGGGTCTGTGTGCCCAGGAGAGGGGCACTGTGGTGGCGTGCTCTGGAGGATGTCCTTGTCCCACAGCGAGGTAAGGAGAGTGTCTCCGAGTGTCACCCACGTTAATGTGGGTAAGTTGTAAGACGCTGTCCCATGAGCTCCCTGAGAGGAGTGCAGGCAGCAGCAGTCCCTAACCATCTGTGCACCCCTCCGCCTCTCGCACGCTGTGCCACTTGCTTGATTCCAGCTGACTTCTCAGCACCCCTCCATCCCTTCCCCTCTTCCCTTTCTGCTTTTTTGGTTCAAAGGCCAGCCTAGGGACAAGGATCATTTTGCACTGAAAAGGGCAAGCAGTGCTGAGATAAATTTCGGTGACCTTTTCAGAATTTAATCTGGGAGAAGTTCTGGGTTGTTGGTTGGGTGTGGGTAATGGTTTAAACAGCAAAGAGCTGGCCCAGCTGTACTAGTCCTGAGCTCTGAGCTCTGAGACTCTGTGACTTGGAAATTGTGCTTTGGGAAATAAACCCTGAGGACATAGCCACCTCATGGGGGCGGGGTGGGGGGAGGGTGGGTGCAGGGCGGGAGGAACAGAAGCCAGGTAGTATTGTTTAGAATGAAAATTTGAAGGCTTCCACTTTGCAAGCCAGGGTGTGTTGGTGGCTGAAACCCGCTGTGACTCCCTAACGTGTAAACTTTTTAAGGCACGACTGAGTCTTGGAATCCCCACAGCCTACTCATAAATGGTTACTGAAGAGAGTTGAATTATATAGCTTTCTTTTCTTTGACTGGAAGGGATCTTTGAAATCTAACTTCCTCATTTTGCAGGGACCCAGGCAGGCTAAGTGACCTTGCAGCTCTCAGCCTGTAATTGGCCGAGGTGGAGCTCTCGCCCCTGCTTCTCCTCCTAGCGAGGGCCGTTTTTCATCATATCATGTTGCTCTTCTAATTAAATCGTGGATAATGTCTGTGACATGCTTAATTTCTAATTAGATGACTTTATGGATCAATTTGCATTTAATGTTAAATCTAATGTGGAAATCATTAAAAAGTTAGATCCCCGGGGAGAGGAATAGGTACTTATTCCCTGCCTATTAAAAATAACAAGTATATACCCTGTGTTAATACATGAACCTTTTTATGTGGAATGGGAAAATACTGGTAGAGAATGCAGAACCTGTAGGAAGCCTGTGTGCTTGTGAATTGGGGAAACGTCTGGTGTTCAGATCAGATTTTACAGTGCTTGTAGCAACGTTGCAACAGGTATCATTGCTGCAGCTTTACAGTGTGCCAGTGTCTGGCAAGTCCTTTAAGGTCATTGTTTTGTTCAATCCTCAGAATAACTCTATGAGGTGAGCAATATTATCTCCATTTATAGATGAGGAAATTGAAGTGCTAGAGATGAAGGTCTCGAAGTGAGCAAATGGTGAAGCAGGATGCGACTCCAGCCCAGCTGATTTCACAATCGACTCTGGACTAGACCGTGAGGTGCTGTCATGGGTGCTCAACAGTTCTAACCAGGAGAACTCTGCAGCGGTCTGAGTGTTCATCTGTGGGGTTCTAAAGTGTTTGCAGCTGACGGTAATTCGGAGCGACATCGGTGCTTCCATTATTGCTTTAAGGAAGAGAGATGGGCCCTGAGGTGGCCAGCTGAGGCTCCGGAGGTGAAAGGATCAATTCCTCAGCAAGCGTGACTCCTGGCCTGCGACTTGTCTGAGACTGGCTGGGAAGTCACTCCGCACGTTCCATCTTAAGGGTTTTCTTTGGGCCTTGTATCCTTTACGGGATATTATTTTAGACTTATATTTCTTTGTAATTTTTAAATTTTTTATCCTTATCCAAGGACATGCTTACTGATTTTAGAGAGAGAGGAAAGGAGGGAGAGAGAGAGGGAGAGACACATGGATATGAGGGAAACATCCATTGGTTGCCGCTCGTATTTGCCCTGATCGAGGACTGAATCCCTCACAACCTAGGTATGTGCCCTGACTGGGGATTGAACCTGTGACCTTTTGGTTGATGGGATGAAGAAAAAGTGAGCAACACAGATGCTTCTCTGTGATCTTGCATCGTAGACAGTTTAAGTCTCTGGGGTTAAATACTCATTTTAGCATGTACAAGCTTCAAAGCATGCTTTTCCCATATCCAGCAGGGTTTTTGTGTGTTGGTCTGTAAGGGGAGAGGCACACATGAATTTGGGGTGTTTCGATTTGGCAGATATTGGTGTGATTCTTAAGCTAGTCGTTTGCAAATATCCCCATGCCTAAGAGTTGCCTGGGTGGCTGGTTCTGTTCAGATTCAGGCACTTCTAGATCCTCTGATTCATTAGGTCTGGGTTGGGGCTCACCGTTTGCACTGTAGGCTGCAGTGCAGATGAGTAGGCTCTAGGTGGTCTGTGAACTGTACGCGGGTCAGATTCACACAGCCTGGGCCAGGGCTGTGGAGCAGAATAACCTGGAGTCTCATCCTGTCTCTGTCATCTTGTTGTAGCCCCACACAGCGTTGGGTGGGTCGTCTGGCCTCTCCAAGCATTGCTTTCCTCATCAATCAGCCCGCCTTGCTGGCTGAGATGTGATAGGAGGGACCCAGGCAAAGAACAGGAATAGAGACTCCCACGCTAGGTATTGCCCCATGCCCCAAAGCAGGATATCGGTTACTCAGATTCCTGATTCATTTTTTAATGTGAGTTGAGCGGCTGCGTATACACATCGTGATTTCTCTTTATTTCACAAGATAAAAAGCTGTGACCACATTAAAGGAAATGAAACAAAAGAAAAAAAGTTTACCCACAAGCTCACCATCCTAACACAACTGTTTGCATTTTTCCTTTTAGCCCTGTCTGTATACAGGCATATTTCTATATAGCTGTAATCATATGTAGACTCAACTTTGTATTCTGCTCTTTTCAGTAAACCTTAAGCAAATGTTTTCCAAATGGTTACATAGTCTTGAAGATGATTCTAAATGGTCTCACAATCTGTCATCCCACAGGCTAAATTTATTTAACCATTCTTCTGTTATTGGACATTTAGCTTGTGTTCTTACAATTTAGTGCTATTATTAAAAATAATACCTGAAGATACGGTTTCATGCTTCTTATTGTAGATTATTTCCTAGGAGCAGTATTTCTGGTGAAAGAGCACAAACTTTTTTTTTTTTTTATTTGGCTCTCAGTGGATATTGCTAAACTGGATTCTAAAAAGGTTGTACTAGATTGCAGGGCCACCAGGAGTGCAGGAAGGTACCCGTTTGGCTATCTTTGCCTGATTAGACACCGTCCTTTTTACAAAGGTTTAGCCCAGTGGTGCCTCATTGTTTGACTGGTGTTTCGTTGAGTATGGCTTTATTATTATATTTTTAGATTTTATTTCATTTCTTTGTTTTGTCCAATTTAATGCCTAGAATTTTTGTAGATTTTGGACTTTACAGTTGAAAAAAATAAACAAACCCAGAGCCTATCTGTACAAAAAATACTTCTGACATATTTTACGGTTGTATGACTGCTCATGATCTTAACTTCCTTGCAGATCACCAGTTAATGGGGTGACATTTGGAGAGTAGAAGGGCTTTTCTTTCTCTTCTTAGAGTCCCCTTTGTTCTTTGCCTGCATCGTCCCCCGTTTCCTGTCCCCCGCTCCCCTGTCAGTGCTGTTTTTGTCTCTTTGGAGATAACACATGAAAGGATCAGCTTTTCAGTCATGCTCCTTCAACTTACAACACATGGGCTGCCTCAATTATGTGTTAGTGTGGAGGGAGGATAAAGAAAGTCACAGCATTGTCACAGATGTCCCTGACCATGCTGCGAAAGCACACGTCTCACGTGGTCTCCTGTGGGCTCGTGGAAAGGTGCGTGGGAGGGTGTAATCTTAACTTGAGCTGAAGGGGAGTCCAACCTGTTTTTCAAGTTGGTCTTGAATAACTTTGTTCCTTCTGGAATGCTCGCCATCCTCAGCATGACAGAGTTTGCTCGATGACAAACTGTTTCACTCTGCTGTATATACAAGGCTGCTGGACTGGTTTGTTTATTTGCCCAGCACACCCAGCGTTTGGTGGACAACTCTTGTACCCCAGGCACCCTGAGAGTAGCCCCTGTGCTCACCCCGCCCCTCCGCCACGGAAGGGCTGAAGGACATGTACTTCCTTGGGCAGGAGACAGTTTGTGGAGCGTACGGGCTCGCTCTGCTCAGGTAACGCTGCCCCAGATGGGCGCCTGTTAGGAGACTGATGTCGAATAGCCGGGTCCATGTATACAGAAGAAAATGGTCGCAGCACAATTTTAGTTTAATTTGTTAATGAAACAAGACGGAGCACATTTTCTCCTTCCGCACACCTCTCGGGTTGTTTGAGATGAGGCACAATTAATTTATTTGTACTGTCTGTGGAGGCATATGCCAGCTAATGTACTGCGAGAGCTTTTATCTTTCTGTGTGTAATGAAGAGGGGCAGGCTGCTGGCACACTGACAGGGAGCACTGATGACTCACTCTCGACTGCAGAGGGCTTTCTTCTGAAATCACGAAATGCGTACACTTGCACGCGTACATGCAGACCTAGTTCCTGTTTGAAATAGGCAGAACCAGTTTGGAAAAGTTCAGCCGCCTCTGAAACACTCCAGGGGAAGGAAAGAAAAAGCAGGCGAAACTATTTCTCCAGCTCCCTGGCCTGACTGAGGGCAAGACGCCTTGCTCAGGGGGGGCCCTGCCCTCCGGGAACAGAACTCCCTGTCCAGCCTTAGAAGGCTGGCTCCTTTGTGCTCCAGCAGGCAGCCTTGCCCCACAGCCTCCTCCCAGTGGGGCCAGAGGGCTGGTGCCTGGCCTACCTGCCCTTCGGGGTGGCTTCCTCCTGGAGACCCCCCAGCCATGAATTCTGGGCCTGTTTGGTGTCAGCCCTTGAGTGCCCTGGGTTCCATCTGGCCTTGACTATGGCTGTGTTGCTCTGTCACCCCACTTTGATGTGCTTCAGAAGAAATAGTTTACAAAGTAGCTAACAGTTCCTTGGTCCTTTACAGTTTATAAGGCATCTGGACATTGTAACCGCTCTGAGTTTGTCATATAGTTATCCCACTTTATGGATAAGGAAGTTGACTGCATAGACCTTAAAGAACATCTCGATCAAGCAGCAAGTTGGTAAACAGGTAGTGGTGATGAAACCAGAACTTTGAAGTCTAAAACCTGACCACACAGTCTTCTTATGACATTTATCCAATAAGGGCAAAATTCTGCATTTTCTGTATAAGAAATGTATAAGTGATTGGCCAGGGAAACTATTCAGGCATTATATGTGAGAATACACATTTCTGTATTTTTTGGAATAGCAGGAGGGTCACAGGGTATTTTCTGGAGACCTAAAAGCAGTTTATTTGGCTCCTTCTTGCACTGGTCCAGAAAATTAAACTCTGAAGTATTCCTTCCTGTGGCAGATGGTTGGTCAAGCTTGCTTGCAATGAGGACCAAATGTAAGTGTCCTTGTTGGTTTGTTACCTGGGTGTAAGTGACACAAATCACTGTGCATGGCCCTGTTGACTTTCAGAGCTGGAAGGAACCATGGAGATTTTTACAGATGTGGAAACTATGGCCCAGAGAGGGAGCAATTGTTGTGTTAGGAAGAATTCCATTCATTTATCCAACTATCCATCCGTGCATCTGGCAGATGTTTATTAAGCCTGTGCTGAGTTAGGAGATAAGGCTTTGGGTATGAATGAAACAGACACAGTCCTGTCTTCAAGGAACATACAATAGTGGAGAATATGGTGGAGCGGGCACTTAGAGTACAGTGTTGTGGTGACTGAAGTCAGGCTGCCTGGGCACAGAGAAGGGGCACAGAATGGGGACTGGGGTGGGGGGGCGGTACACAGTCAGGGCAGGCTTCCTGGTAGGAGTGGTGCCAGGGACTTGAAAGCTGGAGCTGAAAGTCAAGAAAACATGGGGAGCCGATGTCAACTGCAAATGGAGGCCTCCCCGTTCTCCAGTGCAGCAGAAGGCAGTGCCGTGGAGAAGGCTTCATTTATGTGCTTAGATGCCAACAGGCTTCAGGCTTTGTGAGACTTGTGTGCGTGTAAGAAGTGCTCACTCTAGGCCTGCAGTGCGCAGTGTACAGTGGTGGCCACCAGCCACATGTGCTGTGTGGCTCTCGGAAGGTGCCGTCTGAGACTGAGATGTGCCACGAGTATGCGATGACCACTTGACTCTGAAGACTTAGTACAGAAAGAGAATGTAAACTGCCTCATTAACAGTTTCTTCTTTGTACTGATGACAGATTGAAAAGTTCGTTTGGTTTTTTCCTGTAAGATGGCTCCAGTAGCACTTACTTGTCTTTAACTTCATTTGAAACAATTTTGTTTGATTCTATGTGACAGCTATCATATCAGCATGCATTTTAAAAAAACTTATCAAAATCGGTGAATTTTTACGTAGCCATTTTAATATCGAAGGTGAAGAAAATAAGCAACATTTTCTGCATATTATGCTTTATTATTTCAAGAAAGGTAAAAACGCAACTGAAACGCAAAAAAAGATTTGAGCAGTGTATGGAGAAGGTGCTGTGCCTGATCGAACGTGTCATAAGTGGTTTGCGAAGTTTCGTGGCTGGAGATTTCTCACTGGATGATGCTCCACAGTTGGGTAGGGCGGTTGAAGTTGATGGCAGTCAAATCAAGACATTAATTGAAAACAGTCAACATTGTACCACGCAGGAGGTAGCCAGCATACTCAAATCATTGAAATCAATAAAGTTATTGGTGAAAATGGAACATGTGTCTTTGATTACAGGAAAAAAACATACAGACTTTTTGGCCAACCCACTATTTGGATGTGTTGGGTAACAAGAGAAGTTATGAAGTGAATTTTACCTGTTTCTCTGTACCTTAGTGAGGCTCCCAGACCGTGGGTCATGATACACGTGGCTCGCGTTGCATTTCCGTTGGACGGTGATGGCGGTGCAGGGGGAGGCCCGGGAGAGAAAGCTGGGCTGGTGATGCAAGCGCAGGGGTTGGAGAGAAGAGGTGCGGAGGGTCCCAGGGGCATGCTCTGTGGTGGGCCCTCACACCTCCGGACCTCCCTGCCCTCTTCTCTAGCGTGGCAGTAACAGCCTTCCAGCTAGGGCTGAGGATGGAGTCAGAGTGCCCATGAAAAGCACGTCCCGTTGTGAGCTGTGGTTCCCCTTGTCATAAAACACTTCAGGGTTGAGACCATATGTACTACACAGCATACTGGTACTTTAAAGGACAGTTAGGAAATTTGGCCAATTGCAGAACAAGAGGCCGGTGTATGGGAAATGCATTTAGTACACAAGGAATTAATTTTTGGCTGGGGGAGGGTCTGTGTGAGATGATGGGGATAAGAAACTTCCATTTCTGTTGTCCTTGGCTTGCTCTGCTCCAGGAACTCCCTCGCCCCGCACATCGGAGTTTGCACCCAGGCTTTCAGAGTCCTCCTTCCTTGTTTTGTTTGAAAAGGCCAAACACGGGATTTCCATTTCTTTTTTATCTTCAGGTATTTAATATTGTATTCCTGAAACTCAGCACTCACATGCTTGATGAATGAATTGTCATTCTACCAATATTTACTGAAAACCTGCATGTATCAGGTGTCTGCTGGGCTCCAGGGACTTGCAGTGGGCAGGACACAGGCCCTGCCCTCACAGTGCTCCCTGTGGGGAGTGAGGCAGGTACAGGCCGAGGTGGAGACCTGTGGGAGACATGGCACGCATTCCTAGTTGTCAAATCCTGGGACTCAAAGGATGACTTGGTTAAAGATCACAAAGGAGGGAGCTTAGGGACCCTGGTAGCTGATGAAAGTACACTTTCTTGTCATTTCTTTTTGGTCAGTGACACTGAGGACTTGTGTTTACCAAGGATCCCACCAGCCCTTAGGGGTTTCCAACACTGTGACAATGTTTGCACCTATTCATGTTGCACCTGTATAGTAATTGCACTTTTCATTGTCAGTTACAGACCCCACAGGTGGTGCACACGGACCAAATGGCCCTCCCGAATTGGGAGTGACCAGGGGTAATTGGAAGGCTTGCAGAGGACCAGTGGGGCAGAGCTACTTGGGGGTAGGGCTCTGCAGGGGGTACTTGAGGGACACGTAGGAGCTGTGACCTGGCTGGAGATGGCAGTCAGGCAGACAGTCAAGTCATTTCAGCGGGAGATAGCATCTGATACTCTTCCCTTCGGGCCAGTCTTGTCACAGTGGCAGTAAATAAAGCTGCCTCCAGTGTGTTCCCAGAATATCTCTTTCTGCAGAATGTCTTTGAGGGGATGTTTGACTTGCAAGCATGTGGTTGATAAAATAAATACATTTTAAAAATGTAAACCTCTCCATGAGAGGTTTTAGTCTCTTCTCTCCCTAGGGAAAAATAAAGCCCTTCTTTAACCTCTTTTCTTCCCTAAGTGTAGAATTCCTGCCATGCTTTATAAGAAGAAATATTTTTGGAATGTAGCACCTGCAGGAATATAAAGGGGCTCTGCCCAAACCGCTGGGCAGTAGCTACTGTGTGGGTGGTTTCTTGAGGGTTGTGAAGAGCTACCCACTCTGACACCTGCAAAACGTTTGAGGAGCTGGTCCAGGGTTGTAGGAGCGGAGTCTCTTACATTCAGAGTCTCTTAAATTGTTTCTAGCTCAAGGCTGTGGACAGGCAGCTGTAATAGACAATTCTCCCTTATATTAGAGGAGCCTTATTGTTGAGTGACACCTGGCTAGCACACGGGGCGTGTAGAAAAGTTCCTGGTGAGATGTAGAAACATAATATTCAGGGTCCTGCAGAAGTAGCACCACAGAGTGTGGTTGGTGGGGGATGGGCAGCAATTTGAACATTTCACCTAAAATGTCATATGGTGTGCTTGAGTGCGATATTGTTATGTTACAGAATGACATGCTTATGGTTTTGTAATACACTATTTTTATGTAATTAAGAAGGGGCGTTACTGTACTGGACCCTGATAGTTGGATAGTCATTGAATGAGTGAATGACCAAATAAATGAGTGAATGAAGGACAGAGGCCCATTTCTGGGCTGTGGAGATCTCAGGGGAGGAGAGTGCCGCAGGCCTTCTCCTCACTTCCGGCCACTGTCTGTCCGTCAGCGTCACCGTCACCTTGTTAGCACATGCGTCACTGGGGACGCGGATTCCCATTCAGTGGATCTGAAGAACCTGCCAGCAGTGCTGGTCCATAGGCTGCTCTTTTAGTCACAGGGCGCCTGTAGGGTCAGTCAAATCATTAATAAGTCTTTAATGAACTCCCAGCAGCACTAGGGATCTTGGATGAAAATGAAAGCCTTGGTCCTCATCTCAGAAGAATACATGTAGTCATAGTAAAAAGTCAAGACATCCTCAGAAGCTGGAGGAAAAGCAGTTCATCGCTACACGCTGTGGTGTGAATAGTGGTCCAGGGAAAGCTGAGGGAGTGAAAGCTTTTTTTGTGAATCTAGGCATCTTGGAATCAAAGCTGTGTCTGGTTTCAATGCAGCAGGATCCCTACAGAAACCCTAACAGTTGTCCATCCAGCTTCTGCTTATGTGCTCTCAGGTCAGGAATGTATTGTCTCTTGCTTGTGTAGTACTGCCATTTTACAGATGCAGAAACTGAGGCTCCTAGGGATTAAATGACTTGTGTAAGGCTGTATTCCTTACAGAAGCACTGCAGGGATCCAGACCTTTTGATGCCAGTTAAATGTTATTTTAGCTGCACTCCCTTTGGTCCTGATTTGGTGAGAAAGCAGAGAGGCAGATCCTAAAAGCTGGATTGAGCAAGTGAACTCATAGGAGAGAAGAAGTGGAGGTATTGTGGATTCTGGAGCAGGGACGACTCAAGCTGTGTTGAAGGAGTTGGATGGAGTACAGTAAGCCCTCACTTGCTGCTGTTGACATGTTCCATAACTGTAAGCAAAATGACATACAGTGAAACCAGTTTTACCATAGGCTAATCGACATAAACAGTAGTTAAGTGCCTATAGCATCACACCAACGTTATAACAAAATGACATTATTTGAGGACCTGCTGTATATGCTTTGAAGGTCATTTAGGAGAAGCTGACCCTGTACTCCAGGCGTAATATATCCAGTGGCACAGCTCTTTTGATGGGGATTTCATGATAACAAAGGGCTGTTTGTTTCACTGACAGACGGTTCTCTTACACCGAGCAGAGGTTCTAGGTCTCCGAGAACCTTTACCCATTGATCCTAATCCTTCCCCTCCTGCTGAAGCTACAGCACAGACCTCTTTTCATATGCTAGAGCATTTAGGGTTTTTCCTTTTGAAAAATCTAAAATAATTTTTCTTACCAGATTTGGCATATATGCCCATTATGAAACATTGAGAAAATATGGAGAAGCAAAATGAAAAATAACTGTCAATAATTGCAGCACTCATAGATAATTAGTCTTGTAGATCATTTTCAATGCAGTATGTATTTGCCATCATTTTTACAAATTGAATTATATTGTTTGTGAATGTTTTGTAATTTTCCTTTTCTGGTGCATAGAATTTCATCTTTCATTTCAATAAATATTTGATAATGCAATTGGTAACATAATTTCATAATGGGATATGTAATTTACTTCCTTTTGTTTGATATTTTGCTTATTTGCTCTTCTTTTTTTGACAACTGTCAATTATGCTGTAACAAATATTCTTATAGGTCAATCTCAGTGCTTTACTTGTTTAGGTAAATTGTATCTCTGTCCTCTATTACTGGAAGTGGAATCGTCAAGTCCAAGGTTAGTTTGACAGTGACTCTCGTGGCCCTCTAGGTCATCCATTCTCCAGCCTCACATCCTCATTCTTCTTAGGTTGTGGCTTCACACTCGTGTCTGCTCTCTGAAACATGCTCACTTTTGACCATTCGTCTCTCAACGGTCTCTGGGGTCCAGATCTGAGATCTCGCTTTTCTTACTGTGAATGTAGCTTTTCTAATCAGGGCGGCCTCATAGTACATTAGCTTTTCCAGCAGCCTCATCACACTGAGTCACTGAGCTTGGGGGCAACCCAATCCCTTAAGACTTTCTCATGTGATCTCCTCTACCCTATACTGGTGAGTTCATTCCCCCCTCCCCCTTCGGACTAAGTGCATGACTTGACATTTATCCTTATTAAATTTCCACCTTGTTAAAGTCAGCCAGTCATCATATCCTTTGATAGTATCAGCAGCAGACTCTATCATCCTTCATAGTCACTGTCCCTTCCAATTCCCAGTCACTGGCAAATTCCAGTGTCAGATGATTCAGCAAATCCCAGCGGTCGTTTTCATCTCCGTTGTCCTCACTGGTTTGTGAGTTCTTCAAGGCCAAGACCATATGCTATTATTTCTCTTTTAAAAACCCTGTCCTCACTTCCATTTTGTTATACTTACCCTAGCAGATACACAGGAAATGTTGCCATGCGGAAGTTTGTTTTGTTGAACTCCGGGATGTGGGCGTGGTGGTGCTGGTACCACAGTGAGGACCGGCAGAGAAAGAAGTCCAGGCTAGGTGTCTGGGTGAGGAGCTTATGATGAGGGGGAAGAGACAAAAAAAAACTGAGTAACAGATGAGTAACTGAGTCAAACTCAGTTTAGATGCCCCTCTGAGGTAGCACAGGGCTTGAGAGTTTGGGCCGGAGCAGGTTGTTGAGCTGGATCTGGATGTTTTGCAGAAAGGCAGGCAGTGGAGGCATTTCTTAGGCACCGTGGGTGAGTGCCCAAGGCAGGGAAGACCTGAGCTGGAGACCAGAGTGATGGCCGCAGAGATGTTTGCCCGGAGAGCCAACGACAGAAAACCGCCCGCCCACTGTTCTGAGAAGTGTGTTGAAGGATGATCTCGTAGAGGACTCTTATCTGACTCTGTTCTGTGAGATGTAGAACAGACGTTGCCCTCCCTTTTTCTTTTTCATTCATTGAGCTCCAGATTCATTAAGTTAATACTTGCTCATGATGGATATTACCCTTAGATCAGAGGCTGAACTGAAATCAGAACCGAGGAGCTCAGATTCGTCTCTGTTGGCCCCCAGTCTGAACAAACTAGATTCACGGTGTGAAGGTAGCGCGATGGCTCCTCCATTTATCCACTTTGGGGCCGGCCTGGGGCCCGTCGGCATTTCTGGGTTTCCGACCCTCACCAGTGAAGGCAGAGTAAGCCCATCCTGCTTGCCTTTCTGGGTGTGAAACACCCATGAAAAGAAGTAAGCTCTGAGCCCTGGACTTTGGACACCGCGGCTCCTAAAGAAAGGCCTGTCGAGTGAATGACAGTGAACTGGGCAGCATTTCTTAGCCTCAGGGAGTTAAGGGACAGGAACCTGAGTGTTCCAGCTCCCCTGGTGTGGCTGCGGGATTTTCCAGGTGGCTCTGGGGTCCCTGTTTCCCACCCGCAACCAGTTCAGCTCTCCTGGTTAGAGCAAAGGCCCTTGTTCACAAAAAGGGAAGTTTTCCTCCAGGAAGGGAGACAGGTTTCTCTGGGGCCAGGTCCAATTACGGGGACTTTGAGCATCTCAAACCCTGCCCCAGTGGGCATTTTGGAAGTTTCAGGGTTTCTTCATTGGGTGGGGCTTGTCTTTTTGTGCAGGGTGAGCCTGCAGGGTTCTGAGGTAGACACAGTTTATTCCTCCTGCCTTCTTCCACGTACATGGTGGTGTTTGCCAGAGTTCCCTCAACTACCAGAAGCCTAGTGCGTATTTCCGGGGAGGTGTATTCAGTAGTGCATGCCTACTCAAGTAACACACATGTACGTGTGAATGTACAAGTAAAAAATTGTGCATTCACAGCTAGGTAGAGATATGCAAATACATACTCATTGTTTTTAAAATGTAAGGTCTAAGATTATATTAAAGCTTGGTTTCGCCTTTTGTGTTGATGAAGTGTTAATGTGCTGCAATTATTTTAATTTAGAAAAGGAAATTCATGCAGGGAGATGGGGAGAAAATAACTCCTGCTAATTGTCAAGAATCTGAGGCGGTCCAGAAAAGCAGTGTATCCAGCAGAAATTGGAATATTTTCAGTGTCTGGCTCAGGAGTTTATTATTGTTTTTTTTTATCCAGTTTAGAACTAATGACAGCTTCCATTCCAAGGAATGGCTCACTCCTTCTTCCGTAGTTAGAGGATTCTCTTTTTCTCTCCCTCCCAATTCCTTTTTGCTACATTCACATTGAGTCAGCATTGGGCGCAGGGGCTACTGCAGGGACGATTAGAAAAGAGATAGGAGGTGGAGAAAAAAAAAGATCTTGTCCTACTGTGGTGGTTCACTGTCACCCCAGGTCCATGCCCCAGAGAGAAGGCAGCCATGGGTAGAGGCGGGGTGAGCATGGTTGCAGTTCCAGGCATTTCTGTGTGTCATCTCCTCCCTGCTCACAGTAGGGAGCCATGAGGAAGGACACTGAGGCATGGTGACAGCAGACGCACTGCCCTGGTACACAGCTACAGCGCGGTGGAGTGGGCATCAAACCAGGCCTCTGCGCTACAGCCAGGCTTCCTACCAAACCCCGTCTCCTGGCAGATCTCTGCCTGCCCTCCCTGCCTCCTAACTTGCTTTGTTTTTTTGAGCACCTACTATGTGTTATGCACTGCTCTGGATTGTGGGGTTACAGCTGTGACCGAGGCAAACATAGAGACCCTGAGGCGTGCATCCTCTGGCCCTGTCCCCACTTTGCTCCCCGTGTTGCCAACACATCTTCCTATACTAGAGTTACCAGGCTGTGTTTGTGTTACATGTTGATGTATCGGCCTTTCCTGGGACTGTGAGGTCTTGAGGGAGGAGCATGGTTGTTACTCATCTTCATCAGCACAGAGCCTGGCCTGAGGTTGGCTTCATGCCTGTTTAAGGCAGTTGAACGAATGTGTTGTGTGACACCAACGGAACTGAATGATCCAGGTACTGCCGCCTCTGTGTCTCCATCAGCACTGCAGAAGCAGCCCTACCGAAGCAGACTTTGTAGGCTGTACTTCACCTAGACGGCTAGAGAAGTGGAAGAGGCAGTCCCTCAAGCAACTGCATCAGTATGTGTGGGATGTGAACAGAAGTCTCTTTTAAACTGTTGGTATGGTCGTGATAATTGTTTACTCTGGCAAATAGTTTGCCTCACAAAAATGTTCTGAAATTCCAAATGCATCCTTTTTCCTTCCTCTCATTTACTATCTCCATTTAAAACTGGAATATGTTAATATGTTTACAGCCTATTAGGACCAAAGAGCTTTATTTTTTTTTCTCTAGCCTTTTGTTTTTTCCTTTTTGCCATTGCCCCGCCTAGATCAAAGTACTCAGGAAAGGCAGGCTTGCATGGTAGCAATGCACCGTACAACAGAAGTGAATTCAGTTGGAAGAAGGACATGGAATTAGAATGTTATTGGTATTTAAGATTTTAGATACTTTGTTAAATTCAAATAGTTCCTGTTGTAACATTGGATACAAGTGATCACCTCTCTTCCTTCGAAAATACATTTTATCAATGATTGTTCTTAAACCCACCCGTGAATCTGTGACTATTCACAGTACGTGTTCTGAGTTTCAGGTGCAGATAGAGTCCTCAAAGCTTATTGAATGGTGCTTGGACATATTAATTCAATATAGAATTTTTATCGAATTTGGTGGTCCCATGGATGTGATGGGTTCCAGCCATAATTTTTGATTCTTATTCACAAAGAAATGCCATAGGTAAAGCAGAAAAAAAAGGGGAATGTTTCTTTGAGATAGAAAAATGAGTCTTGCTTCTCTTTTACATTTAATTATTATGCATGAAAATATATTTTCTTTCTAAATTTTACTTATAATTTTCTTAATTTTAAAACAGATTTATAATCTCCATCTTTCATTGTTTTGTCAGAAATAGTCTGCTTCTTTAGAGACAGAAATGCTGTTAGTATGTACATATAAACTGTGGTTACTAATATTTTATGGGACTTTAAAAAGATAGGAGTTTTGCCCTGGTTGGTGTGGCTCAGTTGGTTGGAGCATTGTCCTGTGCACCAGAAGGTCACAGGTTTGATTCCCGGTCAGGACACGTACATAGGTTGTGGGTTCAGTCCTTGGTCTGGGTACATGGAGGCAGGCGATCGATATTTCTTTCTCTTTGTCCCTCTCTCTCCCCCTTTCTCTCCTTCCTCTCTCCCCCTCTCTCTCTAAAATCAATAAACGTATCCTCAGTTTAGGATTGAAACAAAAATTAAATTAAAAAAAATAAAAAGATTTAAATTTTGGACAGTCCAGCCATATGTGGGCCAGAAGTTCACTTGTTCTGGTAGACAGCTAAATAGCGTAGAAACAGAACCTTATACCTGAGAGCTACTATAAGTCTGGTTGTAGCTCCATTGCTTGTGGACGAGGAAACTGAGGCCCAGGTTGGAAAAACAAGGAATTGTTCAAGGTTATATGATATTTGTGTCTAACCAGAAGAAGTCAAGGTCCTCAGAGTCAGAGTGCATGATGACGTATCTCTGGCCCCATAATTCACATGCGTTCCATAATAAGGATGGTTTGACTAAATAAACAAAAAACTAAGCAGAAAAAAAAGAGAGAGAGAAGTAGTCATTATCTATATTTAAAAATGCTCTCTGAGTTTCAGCTTCCCTATCTCAGATTCTCAAACATTTGTTACCTGTGACAGTTCTTTCTGAATTATGAGAATCAAAGCCCAACGTTTGTGCAGGGACTTTGCTTACTTACAGAGGGTGCCCAGACAGTTCACACACAGGTGTGTTTCTTCCGTTTACAGTGGCATTTCAGCGTTATCTGCTTGGAGCTGCAGTTCAGATATATGAATGTCCCATGTGGGTTTGCCCTGAAGCTAAATTTAAGCCATGCTAGAGGTCCTTTGTCCTCTTCAGTTGGGGTGCTGTGTGTATACTCTGGCAGCTTGCCGCACGGTGGGGTTCCAGTATGGATGAGTCTAGCTTATGCTTGCCTCTTAGCCTCACTCATAGTTTGCTCAGTCATTGGAAGGAGGGGAAAAAAAAGAAGCAACATACGTTGTTCAGTAGCAAATGCGAAGATTTGTTTTCCTGTGTGAAACATACAGCAGGAGTAGACTTGGAGGTGTGTATAGCAGGATAGTTTTAGGGGTGATTAAGTCAATTATATGACAGAAACACATAAAGGCGAAATGCTGTACCCGTACTAGCTGTCTTAAAGAATGGAAAATGGACTAGGCAAAGAAAAGCAATTATCGCCCCTGCCTTCTGAGTGACCCCTCAAGTATTGATAAAGTGTTAGCAGCCTTTAAGAATGTTTTCTAATTTGGGCCCAAAGAATAGGTGCTTGACAGATGATGAAACTGCAATTTAAACTTTTGTACCTGCAAAGAAGAAAATATTCCCTTGACCTCAAGAGAGTTTGAAGAGGTGATGTGTGTAAACCCCTGTACGGCTCCTGGCACCTGAGCCTTAACTCTGTAGGGGTGTAAATCATGGAAACTACCTAGCTCACAAGCCTTTTTTAAATAGAAGCAGCTGTGGGCACCTGCCTGGGAATCCTCTGCAGTTGGATCCTTTTCCTTTCTGTTTCAGGTTATAAAATCATTGGGTTTCTGTGAGTTTGACTTGCCTTGTTAACTACTCAACACAACCCTGCGCGCAAGCTCTGAAAATCAGAACAGTATTCTAGCCTCTCCTTTTCTGGCAGTTAATTAAAAAAATCGGTAATGACCAAAGGTGATGTGTGTTGAGCCAGGTCCTGAGGACACGTCCAAGGAAGGTAAAGGTGATGCCTTCATGGAGCTCTACACGGGGGGCCTAGATGTGTTTGTTGACAGGCACTTACAAAGGTGCTCTGGTATGAGGCATAATGCTAGGGGACCATGCAGCAGGGCACCCCAGAATTCGGTTTGACAAGTGGACAAGTGACTTAATGTTTCTAAACTCCATTTTCTTATCTGAAGAACGGACATAGTAATATTACCTCTCTACCTAATATGGTTGTGATGAGGATTAGAAGAAATAATAAAAGTCAAGTCCTGACCCCTGTGCCTTACACAGTAGTATTGAATAAATGTTAGCTGTGGATAGTATTTCCATTGACTCCTACAAGGTATTTTCTTAAACTTTTGCCATTATGTTTGATTTTAGGAGCCAAAACCTTTTTTTATCTCCACCAATTAGAAGTTGGCTGATTTGCAGAGGAGCTGCAGCTCATCCTTTCGCTCCCACAGACTTGGAGTTCAGAGTACATGCTTGCGTAACGGAGATGCGGATGGGCACTGTCTTTGACCCAGCTCCAGCTGGGCCGTGATCCCGGCTGCTGAGCTGGACAGTGCTGTAACGTGTCCAGGCTAGCACCTTCTTGGTTTTCAGAGTCTGATTTTATAGGCCCCTTGTTTTTTCCTCCATCCCTTTCCTGGCTGGTGTTCCAGCCGTGGTGTCCCCAGTAGAGGATGGACAAAAACATTGAGAAGAAATGAAACTGCTCCACGTATTAGTTATCGGTTTACTCCCACAGGAAATAGTTTAGCTTAGCAAAGAGAGCTAAGGGAGATGGGATGGTCTGGGTATAGCTAGGCTGTATTTGACTCTTTACTTATTGCTAGATTTTAGTTTTTTGATATCTTTGCTTAAGTTTTCTGAGAATATAGTTGATCTGAGAGTGTTTCAAAATCTCATGGGACTTAAGCTTTTGTCCTTGGGGAACCAATATCACTGGTACTGGTACTAGGTCCAGGAATCTCATGATGATGATATTCGTCTTCATCGAACCCCACTTACTGTGCTTTGTAGAGAATCACTTAGTGGGAGCAGCCCCCTGCTAGGCATCTTGGTGAGTGTTGCCTATTCATTGTTCGCTTCAGTTTTAAAAATAAAATATTAGGGAATTTAGTGAATTTAAGAAGCTGTGCTGAAGTGACGGTAATTAAGATTTTAAATATGGTTTCTGATTGGAGAGGAAGGTCTAACAAAATTCAAAAAGCAAATCTTAAGTTATAAGTGAACAGGGGTGTTATTTGACAAGCGGTGCAGATGTTGACACAGTGGGTACTACTGGAGGCTCCCAGGTGTCCACTTACCCTGTACTTGTTGGGCAGTGAGGAGCCACAGGGACAGGGCATTCAGCGGGCTTGAACCACTGACTTTTTACCAACTCACATGGAAGTACTCCAGTATTTTAAACAACCGGTATGGCTGTACCAGTGAGGTACTGACACATTCCTTTATCCAGAAAAAACACCTACAGTGTGACAAGGTGCAGTCACTGTCTTCACAGGGTCCCCAGCCCACGCCAGTGATTTCAAATGTTTCCTGTCCTTGGGCTCCAGGAATCTGTCCTTAGGAAATGATTATAAGGATGTAGCCCCAACAGTGAAAAGTTGGGGCAAAATCCAAATGTTCACCCATGGGGAAATAGCCAAATAATGGTGGATGCACGACACAGAACATTCTACCTCTTAAAAATCACAAATACAAAGAAAACTTCAAGGCTCAGAAAAATGCTGAGTGTGAAATGTTAGGTGGGCAGTAAAGGAACCCAAAACTATAGGGAATAAGAAGAACAAGTTATTAGTGCAAGAAAATGCATCAAAACGCATTGTTAGTGCTGACTTCTGTTTGGTGGAGCACTGGGGAAAGCGACTCTTCTCCTGTGTATGTTTCCTATCTCTAAGGCATTAACTTTATCATTGGAACTCCTTTATAAATACTACATTTTGAAAATCCAGTTGAAAGTTTAAAAATTACTGTATAATCAGTGGCCATGTATGTTGAGTATAAACGTGGAAAAATACATCTGGGGGTTGTGCCTGTGGCCGGTGGAGGAAGCGGCTGACTCCATGAGGTAAAAATAAGAGCCTAGGTCAGCCTCCCCAGGCTGGCAGGCCGGCCCCTCCAGCTTTCTGTGCTGCTGGGGTTCTGAGAGGCCCTAATGGGCTTGTTGAAAGGCGCTACTTGGCTTCTTATTAATGTCCCTCCCTGAGCGGTGCTCTGCTCTGCTGGCTAACCTTGTCAGAAGGTTACCCGTGGCTCTCCAGGGCTCCGCTAATTTTAAACCTGGTCAGCCAGTGCGGTGGCGTGGCATTGCTCCGTGGAGTCACGAACAGCTCCCTGGGAGACGCGGCTGGGGAAAGATGAGCTGAGCCCTGGTTTTTTCTCTTCCTCCTGTAAGTGACCAGGCACGCTGAACACGCAAAGAGAGCTGAGATAATAATGAGAGCTTTTATGGTAAAAATCAGGATTCTTAAAGATCTTTTAGCAATGGCAATGCTGGCTGGTAATTGCACGGTGTGATGTGTCGGGCATGAGCTGTGTGAATTCTGACAGCCGAGGAGGAGCGAGGTGGCCGAGGTCCTGTCTTCCAGGAGCTAGACTCTGACTGTTTTAAAGACAGAATGAAACCGCCATTCATTTTACTGTTTGTATGGTATTCTAAATTTACAGAACTCAAACTCCACTGGTAATAGGTTTCTTCTCTAAAGTTTTTATTGATTTCATTGGGGGAAGGCTATTTCTTAGAAGTTAAAAAAACACACACATACACGCAGAATCTGCCTGTCTGCATGTCTACCAGCGTCTGGTCTGGCTGCCGCTAAGAATTCTCATTTTAAAGCCTTTTTTTTTTAAGTACTTGCTGTTGAGTCCTGTTTGGGTACACTGCTGTGCCTTATAATGCTCACAACCCTGATTATTTAAAGTGAAACAGTAACTACAAAATAATGGACATTGGGAAATCTTTTCCCATCTAAAGTAACTTTAAGAAAAAAATAGAGGGCTCATTGAAAACAAATTTTTTTTTTTGTTTGGAGTTTTCTTACCTCCTTATCAACACCTTCAGGCTGGGAATCTATTGTTCCTGTTAGAGTTAGCTCAGTCTGCCCCTGCGGGCGCATTCGCAGCAGCTCCCGCACAGGAGGGGTTACAGTGGGAAACTAATCCGCCAGGTGCATGGCCTGCTCTTGGTGTTTACCTGCCCAGCCAAAGGCATCTTTTCTTGTAGCTGGGTCCATACCCACTCTCTTGTAAAACACTGGTAGAAGCAAATTAAAGAGGCATAGCTTATGGAGTAAACCAGATAAAAGCACAGTGGATGGAGAATCAGTAACCTGCTAACTGGCTGCAGCGATTGAAGTTCACTTTATTTGAAGGGCCGGCGCTGGGTCCGACCACATCAAGCCGGCAGTCTTTCTGCACGAGGGTAGCACAGGAGTGGACTTTGATGTCGTTTTAGGAAAAATAAAAATGCATAAATGCTTTTTATTAGCTTCCCCCCGACCCTTAAAGTTTACCCCTCCTTCAGTAGGTCTAATTAGTTTTGTCATGTTTGGATTTAGTTTTGAGAAAATTAAAGCTGAGTGATATTAGGAATTTGATGAATGGGAATACTTGTCAAAACCTTCATTGACCCGAATCTGACTTTTATAGAGAGCATTAAATAAA
Source organism: Micronycteris hirsuta (assembly GCA_004026765.1). Lineage (NCBI taxonomy): Eukaryota > Metazoa > Chordata > Mammalia > Chiroptera > Phyllostomidae > Micronycteris > Micronycteris hirsuta. The sequence continues at coordinate 251,484 of PVJI01000163.1, read as the reverse complement.
CGAACTAAAAAACCCCCATCCCTCTCTCGTCCTAAAATAATGTTTTTAAAAGCACATTCAAAGTAGTTAAATATAACATAAGTGTGAGCTACTCAGGACTGGATAGTAAATGAATGAGTTAACAGCATATTCCTCTGCGGCTCAGACTCAAACGTCTGCTTTTTCCCTTCTCCTGGGCCTCTGTTTCTCGCCTCTTCCCTTCTGCACTTGGCCTGCACACCCGCCTGGTGTTGGTCCTCTGTTCTTTTTGTGGTAACCTGACACTTCTCCTGACTGTGCCCCCTAAGTCCCCTGGTGGTGGGACTGTCTGTGAGCTGAGAAGGCGGACTGGCTCGTGCTACCCCTCTCCTGGGCAGAGCAGCCGTGCCACAGGGTCGTGATGCCACAACTGGGGAGGGCGTGTGTCGTCAGTGAAGACCTCAGACTGTGGCTTAGTAGGTGACAGGCCCTGCCCTGAAATGGGGGATCAGCAGCTTTGGCGCTGAGACCAGAGGCCAGCTAGCCAGGGCTTTGGAGGTTAGAGGGAGGTTTTGGAGCCAGTGAGTTCTTTGTTTTATTCTAGAGTATGCCTGAGGCAGTCTCTGTGATTCCTCAGACAAGGATGAATTTCTTAATAGTCATAAAATTGTATTAATATTTTATATTAAATTAAGTTGAACAATTATTTATTGAGCGGGAGTAGGGATGAGGTACAGAAATAAATGGGACAGAATCGCTGCCTTCTGAAAATTTGCAGTGTAGCAGGAAAGAGAGATATGTAAGTAGTAATTATGAATTATAGGTACACACATTTGTTCAACAGTCATTTGAGAACCTGTGCCAAGCACAGTTCTACGGTTTGTGTGCACACATATAGCCAGTAATCTGCAGGCATACAGGTTAGTAATGTACGTGATGACTGCCAGTGATTGAGGTGGCACTACTTTACATGGGTAAATTTAATCTTTACAATAGATAGGTAAAATGATAAATTTTGTTTTGCACAGGAAACAAACAAACAAACACCTGAGATGCAGCTAATAAGTGGAGAGCTCAAACTTCAAATTCTTTAGGGTTCCATGACCTGTGCACCCCTCACATACATTGAACTGCTTTGCCGTGTAAACCCTCCAGTGTGGCCCCTCCAACTTTAGAGGTACCCGGGAAGGAAAATATTTAGCATTTTCTGAGCCCCAGCCATTTGTCTGGAATTGAGAGAGGTCAAACATAGGAATGTGAAGGAATTTACTGATTCACTGTGAGACGGTATCCTAGAGAAATCATGGCGACGTGTACTAAGTGTGTGTTGGAAGTTTGAGGTTGGGGGGTGGGGACAACGCGGAAACAACTGGTCTAAGTGGAGAAATCTGCTCAGGCCTCCCAGAGGAGAGGTTGGTGGCTTTGGTCTTGAAGTGACTGTTAGACATGCATTAGGAAGGGAGATCCAGGGAGTTGAAGGGGTGCAGCAGGCAGCCTGCTGAGTCTGGGCACCTTCCAGTGGTCACGTGGCTGGAATATAGGGGACTGGGCAGGTGTTGGAGGAGCAGACTGAGATCAGGTGGTTAAGGCCGCGGGTGCCCTATTACAGTGGTGTCCTAGGGGGCGTGGGGATCTGCCGAAAGATTTCAAATGAGTATATGCTAAAAGTCATATTTGCATGCTCGGAAAACTTCTCTGGCTGAAGAATAGCATGGGAGAGTCTTGCTAAACATGCATCTCCTAAGGATTCTGATTCAGTACTTGTGGCATCAGAGCTGGGATTTATATTTCTAAGAAGCCACCTATGTCACCCAGATGTACGTCCTGGGTTAGGAAGTGGTAGTGGTGTGGAGACTTTGGTGACATCCCAGCTCAGAGAGAGAGGTAGCGGGGTCCTGTTCGTGAGAGAGGAGCAAAGCGAATGGGTTGGAGAGGAGCAGAAGGGACATGTTTGAGAGATGAAGGCGTGTGTATACATTCTTGGTGACGAGTTGCATCAGAAGGGATGGGAGAAGCCTGGGTTACTGGCCTAACTTTGGGTGCTGCTTCAGCCAGGTTCTGAGTGGAATCCCTGAAGGGGCTGTGGGATTTCCCTCACTCAGGACCTGGAAAATCCTTTTTGGGTTTTGATGGGCACTTTTCCAGACAGATCCTTAGATGCAGAGAAGTGACTTTGAAGGTCCCAGAATTCAGGATGCCATGTCTGTGAGGGCTGGTCATGATGGTTTGGGTTTGTTTGCTTTTTTGCCTTTGTGCCTTTTGGCCTCTCAAGTTGCATCTCATTGGACTCAGAAGAGAGGGAGAGCTTCAGTGGCTTTGTAGGAGTAATTGGAAACATTACATTTTAGAGAGAGGAGTTGAGGGTTCCACCTCCTCTACCAGGGTTAGCAGAATCTGTAGAAGGAAGAGATCCTGGAAGGAAATGTATAACCCTCCCTCCTCCTTCCCCTCCCCCAAAGAGATACGTGTGTGTGTGTGTGTGTGTGTGTGTGTACACGCATGCTGGGGAGCTGCCGAAATGTTGATGGAATCTGTGGTCTTTTGCCACTTTTACTTGATACCTTTGCTGGGGTATCAGGACTGAGGAGGGAAGAGTCCTTCAGAACACCCTGGGCCTTGTGGAAGCGAAGGCAGAAGTAAGGCCTGATTTCAGAATGGGATGTTTGTACCTCTCTGCCTGAGAGGGTCTCGCCCCACTGCATGTTCCTGCAGTGCTTGTGGACCACTCGGTGCTGGGGCTCTGCACACAGTAGGTGCTCAAGTAACGTGTTAATTGAATGAGTGGCTTATTGTCTAAGTGTCTAAAGTGGGGGCAGTAGCTACTCAATTCTCTTGCCTTAGCCATTTTCCAGCCAAAGTGCCGAAGTTCTTTCCCCTGCTGAAATCGAACTAGGTTTAAACCAAGGACCAGGGTTACATTTGGAGGGCAGGGCTGGAGGCCAGGGTGAGGCATTCATCGGCCCTGAATTGGCATCCCTCTCAGTGGAAGACCTGTTTTGCAGCTGCTCCTTCACTGTGTCATCATTAAATGGCAGGTGTATTCAATGTTTCTCACGTGCAGGGTGGGGACTCGGTTATATCAGCGAGCGTTGGGAACGGGGAGACCTTTTGAACACGTATTTTGGGTTCGTTGGTACATTGGCTCGTGTGGGAATTAGCTGGTGTTTGCGCACTGTGTGAGCGTAAGCATGCTAGTCCCCATGCAGGGTTCAGGGATGATCACACTGTCAGCGCACAGCTCTCTTTAGGGACCAGGGAGTAATGGAGAGTGCTTGAAGACAAAGTCTGATGAGCTTTTATTGGGAGAGCTGAGTGACTGGGTCCCTAGCAGAGCGAATCATCCTGTGGCTCAGGGCTGTTTAAACAAGCACACCTGTATAAACTGTCGTTGTCATCTGGTGCGTTAAAGCGCCTTCATACATTTGAAAGGCTTAAGGGATATGCCACATTGTAACACTTGAATTTGGAGAACTCTTCTGGCCTTGGGACACATTGAAAATGTTTTTGATGAAAACATTCTGATTCCAAATTTATAAAATTATTTGTTCTTTACCCCCAATTCCTCGTTGCCTTTGTACGAAACAGTGCGGACCTCTCGTCATGTCCTGTGAGGTCCCTTGTGATCGGGCCGAGCTTACTTTTCCAGCCTCTGCCCACCGTTTCTGCTTTCTTGCTTTGCCCTTTCTTCGCCACTCCTCCGCCGTGGGTATCTTCTCCAGACAGGCCTCCCTGCTCAGGCTTCGGCCACCCGAGTCACCTGCTGCGAGGCTCTTGTTGACGAGGCAGAGGCCACTCCTGGTTCCGTGCCCCAGCGGCACTTTGCTCTTCCTCCGTTGGCATTGTGTATTCACTTACTCGTCCGTTCATGTATCAACTCGGGCCCATCATTGAGGCATCCATTTAGTCATTGTTTGGGGGGAACGTTTGCTACGTACCAGATATTCAGTTAAATGTCCAGGACAGAAAAATGATTAAAGGCATGGATCTCACAGACCCACAACAAGGGTGACAGACACATACCTCATTCCTACGCAGTGAGTGAGCAAAGGTGCTACCTGCAGAAAAGCTGAGGAGGTCGGGGAGGTCATTGGGGAGAGGGCAGGGGAAGTTTCCCACCCAAGGGGCTTGAAGTCTTGAAGGATAATTAACTTATTAACCGGTCTCCTTGCTGGAAGGGTTCTCCTTGAGGGCCAGAAGGGTAACACATCTACTCATCTCCATCCCTCCAGTGCCTGGTGCGTGGGTGGGGAGATGTGGGAAAGGGGGATAATTATAAAACAAATAATTTCCCTGTCTCATTTCAGAATGAATGTAAGGCAGCTTGTCAGGATGAATTTAAAATAGCGTACACTGAAAGTGGGGAAAAGAAGAAGAAGAAAGGAATAGAGGTAGGGACCTAAAGTGGATTTTGGAATGGAACCACTTGCTGACTAAAATAACCTCCGTGCTTTCTTTGAGGGGCCTGCCAGAGTGGCTCCGTGCATCTTAGCAGTCAGTGAGTAAAAAGCCAAGGCCTAGCCAGTTGACCACAAGGCACAAAGTGCATGGCGTTGTGTTCATTATCAAACTTTCCTTTGGGGGTTTTGTAAAGAGCAACCTGTGTGATGTGATGAAGGACACCCAGCATCCTTGTGGAAAACCCAGAGACTAATTCATAGGATGTTAGTGTGCTGATGGCATCACATAAAAGCATAATTCGATAAAAGCAACTCTTCAGATTTCCTGGAATAAACTTTCTGTAATGTAACTGCAATCAGAAAGGTACTGAAAATACCAGATGGGTTCTGTCTGTTCTATGTTGTCCCGCTTTTACCCAGTATTAGTGCTACATGCCCCTGACCTCGGTCCTAGAGGTCACACAAGCTTTATTTCTGCTCCCAAGGAGTTTTATGATCATGTTTTGGGACTCAAAAATTACCCTTGCATGATTGGGGTAGCATATCAGGATCTGTGTGTTCCAACCCGTTAGAAATGGCCAGACTCAACATCCCCACGCACAAGTGTTGCTCTGATTGCCGATGGTTGCGATGACAGAAAGGAGCCAAACGTGTCGTGATGAATTGTGTTCTTGGTTATCCTGAGTTGACAGAAAGCAGGAGTTTTTTCCTTCTGGGCAGGCTGGAGCTTAAATTTTAGATTCTCTGATGTGAATGCTGATGAGATCCATGTGGATCAGTTGGATCTTTAGAGAGCAATTGAAAGCCAGTGTGTGTAACCAAGGACTTGGACTTCATCATTCAGCACTTTAAAATGCCATCTTGGTTCTAGTTTTCCCTGTTGATTGTCTTACAACCTAATCCAAAGTAAACTGCGCATTTACCAGTTACCACTGTCCCCAGCATGCTATCTCAATAACCCAAGGTAGATGGCCAGAACGAGAGAGCCATCCTAAGTCCTAGAAGCTGTAGAAGGTGGTCCAGGACCATTTCTCTGTAGAGTAGGGAGGGCCTTTCCTGAGGAAGCAGACTTAGAATTTCAAATCAGCCAGTGAAACTATGCCTGGGCAGGTCACCTGCTGGGGCTTAGAGTCAGAGCCAACATGTCATTAAGTTGGCTGTCAACGGGCTGTGTAACATTGAATGTGTCTCCAGTGGCCTTTTGTAAGAGAGGTGACACCTCAGGCATGGCCCACAGACACCAGGGAACCAGCACTCTGAGTGTATGAGGCCTGTTTGTAGACATTCCCTCGGGCAGGGGGCTGGGCTGGACCCTCCTGAAATGCTGTCTTGAGGTTTGGCTAAAGGCAGTGTATGTATTTATCTCACATGTTGATATCTTTTAAAATATGAAACTATCCACTTTTGATTTTGAATTTGTACTCATTGTCATTTAAAGTGCTAAGACATTGTGATAATCTGGTGAATCTTACCAACTAATAAAGATGGTACCCATAATTTAGTGACTAAAGAGTATTATTTTCTTGGTATTTTTCTTTGTTTTTAGTAAGCAGTGTGATTGGTGAGGGTGAGTCTATTTCAGATGTATGCGCACTCTACACACCTGTTAGAATTGAGGAGTTAATTTGGGGTTTTCATTGACTGTTACACCTGGGCATGGGCTTCCATGTTTCCCTTTCGAAATGCTTGTTGACAGCTACTCCCTGCTAACTGTGGCATTTTTTTCTCTTAGAGCAGGAAAGAAACTTCCGTTTCCAGGTTGGAAATGTGTTTCCTGAGGTTAAGTTGTTCACCTCCCAAGATCCATGACTCAGCCTGCAAATCATGTCATCCAGCACATGCTCCCCCAACACGTGCACTGTTTGGATGTCAGATTTTTCACTTTGGAACAGTCAGATGGGATACACTGCCCGGACCTGAGTCATTGGCGGTGTCCTTTAGAAGGAGTCCAGTGATGAAGGAGAGCAGTGGTTAGCTGGGCTGGTAGTGGTGATGAGGGGAAGGAAGAGACAAGAACTTCTGTTCTCAAAGGCTAACAGATTCATTAGGGGGATAGGGAACTTGATTCCCCTAAAGGCTGGTATTACAGAGCTGCATAGCATGAAATCAATCAAAGCCTTTCTTGAGCTGTCACCTGGGCAAGTACTTAAAGCTGATGGAGCAGAGAATTAGGGCATCTCAGGAGGGCAGTGCTAAGTCCTCTAATGAGGTACCCAGCATCGGGAGCTTGGTGAAGAGGTATTGGCTTGTTGATGGATCCTGTTGATAGGGAGTGAGTTTTGAAAATGAGAAGGAGTAATTATCCACTCCTTCCTGCTGAAATTAGAGGGAACCTATTGACATTTGGAGTATATGACACCAAGGTTCACTGGCTGATACTGGCTCCATAGCAGATGTGGTCTCAATTCTCAGTGTCAACATTCCTAAAAGTTCTGCTCCTTCTTTGACAGTGACTTACATTCTATAGTTCCCTCTCTCTGGAGGCTGCCTTCAAAATCCAGGCTGCCAATCCTCATATTTCACAAGCCACTTGTTACCAAGTTTGGCTAGTGTCTGAAATGGTAGGAAAATAATAGCCTGTCCCACTTTACATATGCAAAAGTGATTAACCGCCATTAGTTCCTGACATTCCTCCCAACTACCCAGGGAGATGAGTCAGTATCATTACTCTTCATTAAAAATTAATTAGACTATGCTTGATGGTGTCAGTCATGGACAAAGCTGAGAATTCAGCACTGCCTGCATTCCCTCTCTTTGAAATCCGGCCTACAGCTAGTGAGCATGTAGTGTGAGTCTGATATTACATGTGTATCTCTCTGGAAGAACGACTTCTAGATTCAAATTCTGTTAAGCATATGACTTTGGTCAACTATGTAGAGCTCTGGACCTCATGAAGTGGGGATAATACCCAATGAGGGTAGTGTGGTGATTAAGTAAGACCCTATAGGTGAAAGCTTCAGACATTGTGCTTGAAATCTGGATAACTGGGAAAAGGTTGAATTTGGATTTGAGGTACCAGTTCGCTTTGGAAGTAAAGCTTCTTTTTTCCTAGTCTTTTTGTTGAAGGGCAGCTCTTATGAGAAAAATTTGGGCTTTCACTAAGATCACAGTGAACTTCAAATCATCAAATGCTTGGTTAAGTTGTCACCTACAAATGCCATTTCAACCATGTGGTTCTTTTTCTTTAACCCCTGAGTGGCTTCCACCTGTGCTTGTTTCCGCATTCTCCCAGGGGCTTAGAAATCTTTTTTCTTAGCTTCACTCTCAGCGCGACTCCCTATATATATATATCATCCTTTTCGCTCACCTACTCGCTCAAATTTGCCTTGCTACCATTTTTTACCTTTTTGAATCCTTCTTGGCCGCCTCTGGTTTCTGGTCTTTATGCCCTCACCAGTTTGCCTGCTGTATGGCTTTTCTTAAAGCTGTCACCTTCTGTTTTTCATCCTCTCTGGTGGCCAAAAGAAAGGGGGGAAAGCAAAGGTAAAAGTACCATTCCACTCAAAATCCGATTTGTTTGTGGTGGCAGAAGCTTATCTGCTAGAGGACCCAAACCGTATTTGTTCCTTGAACACAGAAGGACTCTTGCTTGTCAATAATCATGATTAATAATTAAGAAATTAGATCAGACAGCCAACTCTTGGTTATTCAAACTGGGCTGGACTTAAGTCTGTCCTCTTACATCTTCCTAATCTGTGTATTTCCTCTGTGCTCTTACTGCTCATTAGAACCTTGGCCAGAGTCAAGGTGAAGCTTGATGATAAATTTAGTCATGTTATCGAGGAATGTTCATGTCATCTGGTTGTTGGTTTAATCTTTCTTTCTTCCTTTGAATATTTATTATGCCAGGTGATCTGCTAGCCCTGGGGAGACTGTGGTGAGTCTAGGAGTCTCTGCCCTCGGGGACACTGGAGCATGGATGGCGGGGGAAGCAATAATAATAATAAACCAACTTAATAAGTTCTTTTATAGGTTGAGTTTATGGAATCATAAGGTGATGGATGACTAACACAAGGTAATGAATGACTAAGTTGGCCTCCTTCAGGGTTAATCACGGAAACTGAAGCACATAGGGGCTACACGTGCCCTGTGGTCCTGCGTTACTCGGGTCGAGACCGAGTCCTAATTCGTAGTCCAGCTCTTTTCCTTTTGCCTCATAGAATGTTAAGACATTGGCTAAAACAAGCTATATGGATTTTTTGGTGACCTTCATATTAAGTATCATTTCATTAGCCATGACGGTTAGTTAAAACAGACCCTTTTAAAATTTTATTTATTAATTTTTGAGGGGGGGTGGAAAGGGAAACATCGATATGTTGCTCCACTTATTTATGCATTCACTGTGCCCTGACTGGGGATCAGACCCACCACCTTGGCATATTGGGGTGATGTTCTAACCAAATGAGCCACCCAGCCAGGGCTACAACTAACCCTTTTATTTAAGAGCTCTCAAGTCACCCATAAGTGGGTGAGATGCTTACATTATGAGAGACCCACAGGAATCAAGATGAAGGGGGCAGCACATTCCCGTGTCCGACGTCATATCCCTTGTGCGTATGTGCTGTGAATAGAGTTGGTATCAGGAGCACCTGTATTTGACTTGGTCAGTTCCTTCTTCTCTTAGGCTGTTCTATTAAAATGCGAATTGGTCAAATATACATATGATGTCATTCCACTGCACTCATGTTACTCTTTTTGGAGTGTCAGTGGGTAATTGTAAAAGAATGATCTGTTTAGGAAGTGTGGCCGTTGAGGCAGTTAGGAATATATAGGTTCCGTATACTGATAATATATATGTTAGCAGATCTCTTTGGAGTTTATTTTGGTGTGTCTAGGAGGAGTTTCAGGAAAAAAAAAGGAACTTCTAGAAAAGTGTTCATGATGGAAACTGAGGCACATGGGGTCTATTGATATACAGCAGATTTTCAGCAACAAGAGTTCCCTTCTGCTTTCCTTTTAGCCATTCATTTAGATTTGTGGTATTCACTTGAACCAAACTTCCCAGAAGAATATGAAAATTATTGAACCTGTGAATGTAAGTTTAGATTTAGATTAAAAGTAAAGGAGTTTTTACAAATTTAAAATTTCCATTTAGTCATCTGAAGACCTTAAGAAGGCGGATCCTTTTAAAATTTATTTCCCGAAGGAAACCATTAGGAAATCAGCTGCATTTCTTCACCACCCTGTTATCAGTGGGTATTTGGGACCACAAGGTCCATAGCACTGTCTAGAAATAATGGGACTTGAAAATAAATGAACATCTGGTCATGGCTTTACAGATGACAGAGCACCTTCGCTCATTAGGTCTAAACCTTTATGGCAACCCTGTCGGATAGAGGCCCTCCACCCCTTAATGATTTTTCTGTGTTGAGATTGAATTTAATTCATTATCTCCATTCTACAAAGAAAACCCGAGCTTCTGTGAGATTAACTACTTCAGTGTGGACTGCATGGCTAGTGGGGGAGGCAGGTTTGGAATTCAGATCAGCGTGAGCCTCAGTATCATATTCTCCCTCCGCCCCCCAATTTTGTATTGTTCTTTATTTACTGAAGCGAAAGTTAACTCCCTTGCTCAAAGGAGCGATGAGGAGCTGAGGGCATGAGCTCTATAGGCACAGATATTCTGTGCATAATTCACGTAACTGGATCTTATTGTTGGCAATAAGCAGATAGTTCTTGCCATGTATTTGGAAGCCAGGTAGATTGGGAGGTAGTTAAGCAGTGCTGCACACTTTCAGGGCACCCCTAATGTGTGGCTAATACTGTGAGCCACTACATACAAGGGCAGTTTCCAAGATGAGGTGGATTTGGAGCTGGGCTGGAAGGGCCCCGAGGGGCGGAATGCCAGAATGGTTATTTCGGTATCTGGTACGAGGAGCTTTTCTCAGCCAGCCCCAGTCTTATGATTGGAAATGCTCTGCCCGTACAGGGCCTCATCTTACAGTTGGGTTGTAAAACCAAGGGCCTGTATAACTCTGTGGATTATGTACCTGGCCCTTGTCCAGAGTAGGTAATTCCATCTTGCTCAGCTCCAGTTGACCATATTGCAAGAGCCTGGACACAGAGTTCTTCCATTTGCAATAAGTGAATAAAAACATGGCATTTAGAACACTGCCTGTGCTTACTAATTGGTTGGATTAATTAATGCTAATATAATACTGCATTCCCCCAACAGCCAAGGGCAAGGGCATGTGGCTCCTAGCTTCAGAGGTAACTTCACGGGATTGTCTGCAAGACTCTGCTGTCTGTCTTTAAGGCAGTCCACCCTTTGCTGAGTAGTTGTACCAGCAGGAACTTATTTCTCCTGTTGAGCTGGAATCATGTGAGAACTTGTACAGAATGGGTCAGTACCCTCTCCATGTGACAGATAGCTCTTCAGAGGATGTTCGGCGTCTAAGAACACTAAACTCAGCAATTATGATTCAAAAAGATCTTACAGATGTGAGCCATGGGTTTAAGCTAAAATAATGGAATTTAATATGAATAAATATAATCTCCTGCTTTTAGCTCCCAAACCAATTGTACTAGAGAAGAGAATTCAGGAATAGCACTTGGAGTGCAGGAGCTTAGAGGTTTTGTGGATCATCGTTAGTCTCCGAGTGTGTTATTGAGGGCTCTGGACAAATTGGGTTGTGTTCATGAGGGCAGAGCCAGGTAAGCTGTGACTTTTGTTTAGTCTAGGACACAATCAGGAACCCAGGGGCTTGCTCCTGTCTTATAGAAATGGGTGTTTTGGTAGGAGATTTGCTGCAGCAAGGGATGGGTTAATGTAGAAGGGAACCCAGACATGGGTTTTAGCCGAATAGATGAACGAATTTCAACATGTCAGTGCAAAGGACGTGACTTGGGGGAGGTAGTGGGTTCCTTGTCACTGGTGATGTTCAGGAGTAGACGGTGTGACCAGTTGAGAAGTGTTTGAGGGGATTTCAAGCATTGGATTAGGGAGAATTGGTGTGTTTTGGTCTGAAGACTCTGAGGCTCTCAGTTATATGATAATGTTCTTTTTATGCAAGTAAGTTTCTCCAGGTCCCTTTACCCACCCTCACTGTCCCGGATTCCCTCTCTCTACCATAGTGGCTGAATGCTAGACACTTCCCACTGTTTGCCTTAAAATGTGGCCCCCTGGAGTGAGTTCACACTGCTCCGAGCTGCCCAGAGCTCAAGGACTGGCCTGTGTTATGTCTGTTGTTTTGTTTTTGTTTGTTTTGTTTTTTGGGGGGGTGAAGTGGTGAGGGAGAAAGATAGTGGGCTAACCACAGCTCAGAGCGTTCACTCCTATTCTCATAATTTCTCCAATAAACTGCTTTGGAGCTAGAACAGACTCTAGGGGAGCTTGCAGCTCAGCTTGAATTTTATAAGACTCTTAGATTCCAACAAAAAATGTAATAATTTGGGAATTCAAAAGGCCCATACTGCAGGCATTGAAGAGTTCATTTGGGGGTCAATCACAAAACCCTTTCTTGTGGCATAATTTATACTTCAACATTTGGCAGTTTTTAAAGTCCTGTGTCAATGTACATGTGTTGGTAAGAAGTAGTAAATATTTTGCTGACAAGTTCTTTGAATGATGGATCTGTGGCAGCATTTAAAGGCAGACAACCTGGGGGTTTCTTTTATCCAGGTGCTGCCAAATCCAAAAAGCTGTCAGGGTACAAAGCCAAAATCACCCACTAGTTATACCATTAACTGTGTAATGTTCATGTGCCTCAGAGTTTTTGCACCTGGGATTTGTTGATGTATACCAGTGGGGGAGGGCAGGGGAAAGGGCTACAATTGGGGGTGGGGGGGGGAGGAAAAAAGACAGGCTGCTTGCTCTCAGGTGACTGCCCCGGAGCACTGAGCAGCCCCTGGTGCCTGGTGGGGCCGCCAGCACCTGCTCCCCTCCTGGCTGCCTCTGCTGTAATGTTGCATGGACTCGATGGGGCAGAAGGCAGGGGTGAAAGGTGGTCCCACTAAGCTCCCTCTACTAAGGCCCTGTGTCTACCTTCTTCGATTAGTCCCCAGGAGCAATTCCCTCCTTTTCAGTGAAGCCTTTGAATTAATGATCTGATGCCTTTTCAACAAAGGAATATTGATATGTTAGTGTGTGGACAGCAGGGGGGACTGGATTAGATCATTTTCACATTGGTGTTTGTGCCAGTTTGACATTTGTTTGGAAGGCTTAGCCTTTTAAGACCATAGGTTTCATGCATAATTTAAGGAGAATAAATCTTTGAGAAAGATTTCTTTTGGTTCTGTAATCTTAAGTGCTACAGAGAAATAAATGAAAGTCTCCCCCACAGTTTTCTTACGATTAGGAATTCCAGGTAGGCTACCAGATGAAGTGCCCATGGAGGTATAAAACAGTTCTTTCCGTAAGTGTGCTGGCCACTTGTAGCTGTTGCAGAGAAGGCAGGAAAGTGGACAACTTGGTCCCTGCTTCAGGGTTACCATCTAGAAGCTGAGAGCGGCCAAGTGACCTGACTGTGCAGGATCAAAGTCCCACAGAGAAATGCTATGGACTAGCAGGTCTAGGTCAGCTGTCATTGCTGTCTTAGCACACTGACTGTTCATGATAACAAAATAATCTTCCTTCTTCCATCCTGCCACCATCTTGCATCTTGGTGATCTCAGTGACAAATATTAGGATGGTTTAACTTTCAGAGTTATTATATCAATTGTCACAGTAAGGGCAGACATCTTTTTAAAAAAAATTTATTTTAGCTTAACAATAACCCACAACCGTTGGACCAACTTAAAAAATTTTTATTTTAAATGAAATTGTTCTTCTATGGAGTTGTGATTATCATTGTGCTAAGTGCTCCTGGCATGGTTTGCTGTGAACTTGCAACTCAGAGCGAGTACTGTTCTTGGATGAAAACTTCCTCTCATCTGCAAAAATTATACAGCGTCTGTCTGCCGGTACATTTCTGTATTGAGTGCCTAACATGAATATATGAAGAAAAAAAGCCACTTGGATCTCAAAATTACACATTCTCTGCGAGAAGTTACTCTCTAAACAAAGCTTCCAACTGAAGAATGTGCAATGAAACTAGCAAGAGCAGTATGTTGGCGGCTACCTTGTCCTTCTCACACTGTCTTTTGATTTCTCTCTTAGGTTTATTTTCTTGAAAAGTCTCCAGGCCTCGGCTTGGAAAATCCAACCGCCAAAATTGAGCCCAGCAGCTGGAGCGGCAGCGAGAGCCCTGCCGAAAACATGGAAAGGATGAGCGACTCTGCAGATAAGCCAATTGACAACGATGCTGAAGGGGTCTGGAGTCCTGACATTGAGCAGAGCTTTCAGGAAGCCTTGGCTATCTATCCACCATGTGGAAGGAGGAAAATCATCTTATCAGACGAAGGCAAGATGTATGGTAAGTGGTCTGGAATGCTCCTTTGAAACACTGCGTCCTGCTTTTGTAGTAACGGATCTGTTCATTGTATTGTGTTGAATGATCTTTGTAGAATTTTAGTTGACCATACAAGGGACTAAGTCTCCACTAAAGAGGAGAATCAATAAAGGGTTATTGGGAAATCGTTCCCTGAGGGTTTCTTCTTCTCCAAGCTCAGTGGCATGATATCCAAGGCTCTCGAGGTCTAGGAGGAAACACAGACAGCTGCAGTGGCATTTGCAAATACCAGTGTGGGGACTGGTTCTTCAGAGTGCACGCCCAATCGAAAGGAGGCATGGCTCCGTAGCTCCAGATAACTGAAATGGGGGTCTGGTGCTGCCAAATCTCTTAATGTTTTTTTTTTTCCCCGAAAGAGTTAGCAATCTAGATGTTTGCATAGGAAATCTCATTTTTAAAAGTCAGCATTTTTTCCTTTTTTTAATATAACCCTGTATAGGCTAGATGGAACATGTATATGGCTTAATCAGACCCTTAAACCACCAGTTTGCTGCTTTGTTGACAATTTGCAGTTGAATGGCAGTCAAGGCATTAATTCCTCCTCCCAGGCTTTTCTCACCCATCTGCCCTTCTAGATGGAGATGCCAGGCAGTGTGTTCTGAGGGAAACTCTATGAGTGTCCAAGAGGGCAAGACTGGTTGACCAGATGGCTTGGGCTGCTGAAGTCTGGAGTTTGTGTGCTAGGTTTGGGCATTTCCCGTTTCTTCCACTAAGGCTTCTAGCTGCAGACCTGTACTTTTTGGCTGCTTACCGTTTGGGAAGCAGATGGCAGGTGGTTGCTTGTACATTCTGCTTGTCTAATAGGTACATTGAGTTGACAGAGTGTGTACAATAGCTGAGTGTAAAGAGATGCAAACAAATAACCTAAACTCAAAGAGAACCAGCTTAGCAACCTACCTGAGGTTGTTAACTTATCACAAGTGTGATTTATTTCTAACTAATTTGAAAGCTTGTTCATAATAGGCTGTTGTACCTTTACTACTGTGTCTCCTCTATCAGGAGCGGTAGGAGGCTGGAGCTCAAACTAGCACACACTACTAAGGAGAAAGCAGATGGTAGTGCAGCTGCCACCAGCTGTGCCCCCACCCCACCCTCCCCTTCTCCAACTTGGATGATGTAATGGAAACAAGGAAAATTTCACTTTCTGCAGCACTGGAGTCTCTAAGCCTGCCTGTGTCACACACATGGGGGAGAGAGAGAACCCAAACCTTCAGCATTTGTTTTATGCTCTCATGTGATCTGCTGTAGCCAGAGCAGTTTCTCTGGGTCTGCTGAAATGGTCAGGGTGAACTGTCGCAGCTGCTGTGGGCAGAAAGTTTCAGGTCTTTAATTTTCTCTGTGTTTGTATCTTTCCCGGGCTACTCGTCCTCAGCCTGCGTTTGCTTTCAGGGTCTTGTTTTTATGCCTAAAAATATAATGTCCCCATTTTAAGAGCAGAGAAAAGCACTTTAATCTTCAAGCCTTCTTTGAAACTGACTTTATTATGAGTAGTGAGGGTGGCTTCAGGCCACGTTACCTTGTACAGCTCCCATTTGCTTGCCCAGAAATTGTCGTAACCAGAAATACTGGCCTAGTATTGGAAGCCCTGGCGGAGAGTAACTATTATCCCTTTATTTCTCAGGGCATCTGGGAAAGGCACTGTTCCTTTAGGTTGCAGGGCTGAGAACATAATTAAAAGCAAAAGTTAATCTCTTCAATTCAGTTTTGTTTTCTCCATTGAGTGTACGTTTTAGGTAGCAGCCATGGTAGATATAACCAGTTTGCCGATAACCTGCATCATAAATATAATTTTTTGTGTGTGAAAACAACTGTGTAAGAGCTCTTGTTGGTATTTGGATGTCAGAGGCAGCTGGCTAAGGAACAGAACTGTGAGAAGGTTTGGATTTGAGCCATCTGCCAGCAGTGAACTCAAACAGTCCTACCTTTGGTTAGTGTCTCAGCTTTTCCCCCTGTGGAAAAAAAAAGGGTGAAATAGATGATGTCCATGGGTCCTTGGGACTTTTCCGTTTTGTGAGATATGATTTTGTGACACACATCTCGATATGAGCGATAAGTTTGTTGACAAACGTGCTAGTCGTCGGAGCATGTCCTTAATACCCACGGTTGTCAGATTCTGAGAGCTCCTTAGAGTACATGCTTTTGATGGATAGTTCCTTTTTTCCCTTAAATTGGCCTGACATTTACTGGCTGTATTGGTGACCAACCTGATTTAAAATGGGGCCATTTTTTGAGCAAGTGGCATTAAGAATTATAGCTGCAGGGTCGTGTGTCCTGATCTGGGGGTGCAGGAGATGCATTTGCGGCAGTGACCCTAAAGCCACCTGACTCCAGACAGCTGCCATGGAGAGAAAACATCCCCCTGAACTTACTCTCCACACAGAGGAGCTCTGCTTGTACTACTACTGTGGAAGGAAATATGGCAGTTAGCTGGGCCATGGAGACTGGACCCCTTAAGGGGCCCTCAGGTGCCCTGGAGCTGCTTGGGACTTTTAGGATGAGAAAAGGTTGAGTTGGGAGCCTCCACAGTGAGGCCCCAGCCACTTGGGGCTGGAGTCATGTGAGCACTGTGGGCCAGAGCTACTGTCCCTTGGCTTGTGGCCTGTTCCCCATCTTGCCACAAGTGAATCAGGACACAAAGCAGACCAGGAGTTGCGGTTTCTTAAGGTCCAGAGTGCATACTTTCTCTCGTAAGCATTTTGAAAATGAAAACATTGAAAGCATTTTGGATTCCATGGAGTAAAATCAAACTAATTTAATGGCTTTTAGTGAAATACCAAGTGTTTTTGACTTGAGGGGGTTATTTTGGTGTTTCTGAGCATTCGTAGAGTGCATTGTGATGTCACTAATCCTGAGCTGTGGGAGAAGCAAGGTCAAGTGCAGCACTGATTTATTTGGGTAATGAAATTTCCTCTGTGGTTGGCAGTAGGGCAAATGCAATCTTACATTGGAGAAGAAGAGAAAGCTCTCTTTATGATGAGGTTTGGGCCATCAGAAGAGAAAGCTTACATCCCTGGTTCCGCAGGGAAGCTGAGACTTTTATGGTCGGTCTCCATGCGGACGGATTACTTCTGTCTTGGGCACCATATGTGTAGACAGTTGTTCTTAGGGGTAATTAGAAGGAGGATGAGACCGCTTTAATTTGTTCCTGAGAGCTTGCATACTCATTCTCTTTCGCTGTGTTTTCCTTTCCTTTCCTTTCTTTAAAAAAAAACGATTATTGAATTTATTGAAGTGACACTGGTTAATAAAATTATATAGGTTTCAATTATATAATTCTATATCATCTGTATATATATATTGCATTGTACTCACCACCCAAAGTCAAATCTCCTTCTGTTACCGTTTATTCCCCCTTTACCCTCTCTCACCTCCTCCTACTTCCCTTTCTTTCCCTCTGGTACCGTTGTCTTTATCTGTGAGGTGTTTTTTCCCCCATAGTCCTTTCACCTTTTTGACCCAGCCCCACTGCTCCTCTCCCCTCTAAAAATTGCCAGTCTGATCTCTGTATCTATGAGTATTTTTCCGTGTTTCTATTTTATTTGCTTTTTTTGTCCATTAGATTCCACATGTAAGTGAAATCATGTGGTATTTGTCTTTCTCTGATTGGCTTATTTCACTTAGTGTAATATTCTCTAGGTCCATTCATGCTGTCACAAAAGGTAAGATTTTATTCTCTTTCATGGCTGAGTAGTATTACATTGTGTAAACGTACCACAACTTTTTTGTCCACTCATCTACTGATGGGCACTTGAGCTGCTTCCACATCTTAACTGTTATAAATAATGCTGCAATGAACATAGGGGACTTTTTTTTTTTTTAAGATTTTTATTTATTTATTTATTTTCAGAGAGAGGAGAAGGGAGGGAGAAAGAGCAGTGTATGGTTGCCTCTCACATGGCCCTCACTGGGGACCTGGCCTGCAACCCAGGCATGTGCCCCTACTGGGAATCGAACCGGGACCCTCTGGTTCCCAGACCGCGCTCAATCCATTGAGCTACATCAGCCAGGCCCATAGGGGACTTTATAGTCTTTCAAATTAGTGTTTTGAGTTTCTTCAGATATATTACCAGAAGTGGAATTGCTGGGTTATAAGGCAGTTCCATTTTTAGTTTTTTGAGGTCTATACCCCTGCTTTCCACAGTGGTTGCACCGGTCTGCATTGCCACCAACAGTGCGCTGGGACTAGGGTTCCCTCTTCTCCACATCCTCACCAACACTTGTTGTTTGTTGATTTATTCATCATAGCCATTCTGACAGGCATGAGGTGATATCTCATTGTGCTTTTAACTTGCATTTCTCTGATGATTAGTGACGTTGAGCATCTTTTCATATGTCTATTGGCCATCTCTATGTCTTCTTTGGAGAAGTGTCTGTTCATGTCCTTTGCCCACTTTTGAATTGGATTGTTTATTTGTTTGGTGTTGACCAGTATATTTCCTTTTCCTATTTTACACAGCTGTGTATCTCTCTTTCTGGTAGAAAGTTGTAGAAGAGATAGCAGGAGCACAAGATGGGAGAGAAGTTCTTGATCAGCAATTGTCTGGAATTGCATTTCACAGGAGCAGACCTTAGTTTAAAGCAAGACAGAACAAAATAACAGATGCTGGGAATGACTCGATGTGTGTCTGAGGCAACAGAAAACCCTAGCCTGGCTATGTAGTCACAGATCTCCCATAATCAAACCAGGGTAGGGACAGGGGCCAATATTCACTGATTGCTTCCTTTACAGACAGAAAAGTGTAGCACTTCAGGTCTTGGACTTTGGCATTGATATGAATCCTAGCCCAGCCATTTGTTGATATCTGACTTTGGGCAAGCTGCTTTTCTTTTGTGTGCCTCCATTTTCTTAATTGCAATAGGGATTTAAATAGATCCTATTTCAGTGGGTTATGATAAGAATTAAAACTAATTGTGATCTAGGATCTCCCCTACCATGTGTGAACAATGTCTGGTGCACACTGAAAGCTATAAAAGTGTTTATGAACTAAAAATAAGTGTTTTCTGCCACATGCTGGATTACATATAATTTCCATCTAATGCTCCCAGCACTGTTTTGAGGTGGGTATTATGACCCCCACATTGTAGGTGAGGAAGCTGAGGCTAAGAGGGGTAAAATGGCTTATACATGACCAGTATAAGTGGCAGAGCTAGAAAGTTGCAAATCCAGGTCTGTCTGGCTCCAAAACCTGGGCTCTTTCCACTGGGTTTCAGCAAGTAAGTGTTGAGCGCCGCCTATATGTCAGCCCTGTGCTAAGGGTTGTCAAGGACACAACCCTTAGATAGACATGGCCCCTGCCCTCATGGAGCCATCACAAGTTCATTTGCAGGAAACACTGACCTGAGGTCATGGCTCTGTGCCAGAGCTTTCTGGGAAGTCTGAGGGCCCTTTGAAGATGGTCACCTTCTAGTTAGCCTTTTGCAGCCTGTTCTTGGCCACAGATGTCCAGGGCACCTGGCCCAGTTGCTGGCAGGAAGAAAGCTTCTCAAATAACACAGCAGGAGGATCCTAGATCACAAGACTGGCCTTGGTGGTAGCCAGAAAGATGTCTGGAAGATTCTGGTGCCCTAGGATCCTACAGGCAGCCTGGGAAGAATGATGGCTGGACAATGCCTTTCTCCTTTTTCTGAACAGATATCTTCAGGTCTTTGCTTAGCACAAGTCCAGGGATGACCTCCTTCTTGCTGGGACACCAGGCCTACTGGTTAGCCCTAGAGAGCTGCGTTGTGATGTCTAGAGAAGGCGAGGAGGAAGGCACCTCTGGGCCAGCCTTCCCCGATTGCCGCCCTGAGACCTACCAGTCAGGGAAGCACAGGACTTGGGGTTGCCCCTTTGCTTACCTCATTCAAACACAAGACAGAAGAGGGAAGGGGGCCGTTTCAGTGAAGTGGTGGCAGAACAGACAAGGGAACAGCAGAATGAGTGCCCACAAGCAGATGGAGTGTGCACTGATCAGTGTGGGCAAAGAGACTGAAGTCTGATTTGGAGAACTGGTCAAGGAAATACAGGAGTGTCCCGTTGTAAGACAGTGGACTTGCACAACGTATTTTTGAGGACAAGGAAGATGGTAGAGACCCTCGTGTGGAAATGACTATTCATACAGACCAAGGGGAAAGTGCCCTTCGGGGCCTGAGCTAAAGTGTTCTTTCCATTTCTGCGTCTGAACATCATGCGGCGGATTGAATTCCTCTTTGACTCTGACCTGTGTTTCAGGGCAGTATTTCAAGTGAATTGACCAGAAATAGGAAGGACAAAGACCCCCAGAACAGGCTGGAAGCTCCATGTGACAGGGACCCCATCCTGCTGTCCTATGGGACAGTAGAAAGTGTCAGTAATGTTTCTCAAATATATGAATACACGAATTGTTGGTTAAAACAAAAGAAGGCAGTTAAGCCTCTGGGCCCCAGGGCGTCTACTGTTGGAGGAACTGGCTGGGAGGAAAGGAAGAGGGAGAAAAAGAGAGAGATGTTAGGGTATTTAATGGTCTTTCCAGATGCTAAAGAAGAAAGCCTGCTTTTGCTCTGTGTTTGAACATGCTAGGTCAAGATGTAGGGGAGACTTTTGCCTGCATTGGCACAGTGGTAGAATAAGGGTTAATTCTGGGGTCCTAGGCACAGATGAGTAATGAGGGATTTAGAAATAGTTTGGTTCCTCTGAGAATAACAGAGCCAACGTCATCAGCATTTTGACTGGGAAGTTGAATGTGTGGGGGCCATGCAGAGATTTAAACACAAGGTGTGAGTCCTTGTGCAATCCAGGTTAAAAACAATAAAAAGCTAATTAGGATGGCTCAAGAACTGGTCATATGGAGAAAGAGGAAAGGATGTTAAATTATTACCAAGTTATACTTTCCAACAGCTTTGCTGTGGCAGCGGATGAGCCCTGGGATTGAAAAAGGCATAAATTCATCAATTATTCATTGAGGGCCTACACTGTACTTTGATGTGGGGGACAACAGATAAAAAAGAATGAAAATAATTGACCTGTTTGACCAGTTCTATGCTAGTCATTTTCTCTTTGCTTTAGAATGTATTATCTGTTTATTTCTCATAACAACCCAATGCTATAGGTACTGTGATTATCCCCATTTTACAGCTGAGGAAGTTGAGGCCCTCCAAGGTCAAGTTACTTGCTCAAGGTTACACTGTAAATAAGTGGTAGAGCTGACATTTGAAACCAAGGCAATGATACACTAACTACACCACTGACATTTAAGGAAGTTCAGTACATTCTGTACTAGAGATAGATGCAGCTTAGCGGTAGGGCAACGCAAATGAGAGTGTCTATGATGGGGTGATGCACATGACTGTCTTTAAGGATGCAGGAGAGTGGAAGAGAGTCCGACAGGTAGATAGAGCTAACTTTGAGTAACAGGAAAAGGCCACTAAGTGTTTTTTTGTTTTTATTTTTTGTCTTTTCTTTTTAAAATCTACTTTGGATGTAGACTTATTTGAGAATGTATAGAAAGTCGTGGATCTTTTCTGCAGAACAGTGCGTATTTGTGTGTAGTTATAGGGTCATTGCATAAAACTTCAGGTGATTTCTGGAGCCCAGATTCAGACTTGCTACTATGAGTAGAGAGAGAAGGGAAGGGCATTCAAGCCTAAGGAACAGTGTGATAAATGCACAGAGTTCGAAAGGGCACAGCTCTGGTGCTCTCAGAACTGAGGGTGTGTCCTGGAGGGCAGACACACCTGGAAACGTGGGCTGCTACTGCATCCTGGAGGACCTTGAATCCTCCCCGTGGTGTCTGGTGCTCATTCTGAGGACAAAGAAAGCCATTACATTCTGTTTTAGGAGACAGCCATGACTCAGTGTTTGACAGAGCCAGCTCTGAAGGCGTGAAGACAAGTTGGATGGCTGTTGCAATAGTCCATTGGGAAAGGATGAGACCTAAACCAAGGTGCTGGCAGTGTTGGCGGGGAAGTTTCAGAGGTACAACCGACTGGACTGGCTGACTAAAGACAATTTGTGAAAGAGAAGGAGGAGCTGGCGATGATTTCAGGGTTCTGCTTCTGGATAGTAGGGAGGATGGTGGGACTATCAAATGAAATAGGGAGTGGAGACAGGAGAAGCAGGTTTGTAGAGAGGAAAGGAATGAGGAGAGCATTTGCCATGCTTTTGCCATGCTCTTGAGGTACTGGGTTGCCCTCCAGATGAAAGTTACCTGTTGAAGTTGCAGGAGTAGTTTGGGCTCACCTTCAGAGAAGTGGTCCCTGAAGCTGTGAGGGTGGGTGACAATGGCCTACAAAGTACAGGCTCACAATGTCTTGTGCTAAAACTGGTGTAGATTTTCAATGGCAGGTCAGTAGTAGCGGGGAAAGGAAAGAGATTGCCTTTTTAAGAAGGAAGATGGCATCAGTGGCCCCAAGCCTGACCCTCATCAGCAGAAGCTTTTGAGAAGCTTAAAGAAGACAAAGCAAAACAGACACGAACCAGTGGAATCAGAACCTCCGGGAGTGTGTGTGGTCGGGGAGCTTGTACTTCTGAAAGCTCCGTGGGTAGTGTGGTGATCAGCCTGGGGTGACAGCCATTGTGCTAGGCCATGGCCTGAGTCCAAGAGGACAGGACCACACTTTTAGATGGGTAAAGAAACAGGTGAGGAGAGAATGAGACCAACATTTGAAGCAGTCTTTACAGGGTTGGAGTGCAGGAGATGAACTATATCATTCAGTGTATGCCCCCTCTGTACCCAGAGGGGACATTACTGTGGCCCTCTCTGTGGGGAGATTTGGCCCTGCAGGGAAGGAGCCATGAGATGGTATCTCGAAGCGCCTAAAAAGTTAAAGGAAGACTTATTTTAGGACAGGGGAGAGACTTGGTCATTTGGTTGATAGGGGAGAAAAATTTATAAATCGAGGATGTATGTGATGGAAGAAAACTCAAGAGAGACTTCACAGGGAATGTGGCTCTTTTTACTCTGATGCATAATCAGATGGGTGGAGGGTCCGGGGAGGGCCTAATGATCGGCTTCTGAAA
This sequence comes from Micronycteris hirsuta, assembly GCA_004026765.1. Classification (NCBI taxonomy): domain Eukaryota; kingdom Metazoa; phylum Chordata; class Mammalia; order Chiroptera; family Phyllostomidae; genus Micronycteris; species Micronycteris hirsuta. The sequence goes on along the minus strand of PVJI01000163.1, from coordinate 228,763 downwards.
TGTGGAGTAAGCTTAGGAGTGTTGGGGAATGGGATATGAGTGGAAGGGGAGGGTAAAAGAAATGCTGAGCAGTGCACCGATCTTACTCCCATTTCCCCAGTTCTACTTGTACTTGTGTGTGTGTGTGTGTGTGTGTGTGTGTGTGTGTGTTTTAAGTTCTGTACAATGGTGTCACCTGTGTAGGTTCAGGTGTCCACCACCACAATGAAGACATAGAACAGTCCCAATATCTCAAGGATCCCTGGGGTTATCTTTTCATAACCATACCAAACTGTCCTGTTCTTTCCCACCCACAACCACCTTATCCCTAACTCCTGGCAACCATTAATTGATCCTCTATTTCTAAAGTCTCATTTCAAACATGTTGTATAGTAGCATTATACAGTATGTAACCTTTTGGGATTGGCTTTTTTCCTTTCCGTTTTGCATAATTCCCTGGAGATGTGTCCATGTTCCTGTGCTTATCAATAGTTTGTTCCTTTTCATTGTTGGGTGGTAGTCCATTGTATATATGTACTGCAGCATGTTTTGTTTTGTTTTTAAAGATTTTGCCCGGCTGGTGTAGCTCAGTGGATTGAGTGCAGGCTGGGAACCAGAAGGTCCCGGTTCGATTCCCAGTCGGGGCACATGCCTGGGTTGCGGGCCAGGTCCCCAGTGAGGGCCATGTGAGAGGCAACCATACATTGCTCTTTCTCCCTCCCTTCTCCTCTCTCTGAAAATAAATAAATTAAATCTTAAAAAAAAAAAAAAAAAGATTTTATGTATTTACTTTTTTTTTTTTTTTTTTTTTTTAGAGGGGAAAGGAGGGAGAAAGAGAGGGAGAGAAACCTCAGTGTATGAGAGATACATGGTTGCCTCTCACACGCCCCCAACTGGGGACCTGGCCCACAACCCAGGCACGTGCCCAGACTGGGAATCGAACCAGCAACCATTTGTTTCACAGGCCAGCACTCAGTCCACTGAGTCACACCAGCCAGGGCTGCAGCGTGCTTTAACTATTCACCTGTTCAAGGGTATCTAGGCTGATTCTACATTTTGGTGATTAAAAATAAAGCTTCTATGACCATTTATTTACAGGTTTTTTGTTAACATAAATTTCCATTTCTGTGGGATAAATGTCCAGGAGTGTAATCACTGGGTCACATCATAGTTCTGTCCTTAGTGCAGCTGTACCAGTTTATATTCTCACCTGCAATCTAGACTCTGCGCCCTCAGCAGCATTTACTGATGTCACTGCTGCTTATCTTAGCTATTTTAGCCATTCTGATAGGTGTGTGGTGGTATCTCACGTGGTTTTCATTTGCATTTTCCTAATAACTAAAGATGTGGAGCATCTTTCCACGTGCTTATTTGCCATCTGTATATTCCCTTCAGTGAAACGCCTGTGTCTTCTGTCTCATTCTCTAATTGGATTACTAATACTTTTCCTGTTGAGCTTTGGGAGTTCTTTATTCTAGATACAAGTCCTTTCTCACATATATAGTTTGCAGATAATTTTTCCTCGTCTCTCACTTATATTTTCATCTTCTTCACATGGAGTAAAAGTTTTAATCTTGATGAAATCCAATTTATTAATTTTCCCTTTTGTGGATTGTAACTTTTGGTGTCAAGTTGAAGAATTCATTGTCTAGTCCTAGATTCTGAAGGTTTCTCCAGTGTTTTGTTCTTAAGAGGTTTATAGTTTTGTTTTGTTTTTTAACATTTGAGTATATTATCCATTTGGGATTAGCTTTTATATAAGGTGGAGAGTGTTACTCTTGGGGGAGTCCATTGGCATGATTACATTATATACATGACTAGGGTTTATTCATATTTTGACAATTGTCCGGGCTTGGGATCCACTAAAGTGCCAGTGAGTGCGTCGTCGCACCAGTGTAGGTGCGGAAAGGGACAAGGTGGAGCTGGAGGGGCTGGAAAGTCATGGCGTGTGGAGCTCAGAGGCTCTGCTATATTAGAACCTGTAACAGGACAGGAGGTTGTGGTCATGCATGGGAGAGGCAGCAGCTGAGATGAGAGGTGGAGAGGTTTCAGGTGATGAGTTTCGAGGTGTGGCCACAACTGATACGAACGTGGGCATTGGCTGCTGGAGGCCGGGGCAGAAAGCACCATGAGGTTCATCAGCATTGGACTGATTAATCACTGGTGTTGAAGTTCACGGTAGTGAAGTGTGGATTTGTAAATACATGTACCAAAGTAAACAGATGTTGGGGAAATTTCTTTGTAGAGGATGCGGCCCCATGGATGTGAATGGAAAGAGCCTGGTATAAGTGAATGGTATGGACCTTGTGAAAAGCAGGTGGCAGATTGGTGGGACAGAAGGAACACCAGGTTACAAGAAAATTCCAACATTCCATACCTCCCTTCTCCCAAATTCTTTGGCTGGCCCCAACCTACTCTACCTATTTGCGGAGTACCTTTGGGCAGCCGTGTAAGCTCTTTGTGCGTTGTCACCATCATCTGTGGGATGGAGTGAGGAATTCAACCTGTTTCTCCCTACCTCTCAGCAATGTTGAGAGAAAATACAGTTATGTATGAGAAAGTGCTTTGAACTGAATTCTAAAGAGAACGCTTTTGTGAGGTTAAGCGCTTTCAGGGCAGCCTGTTGGGAAGGTAGGACAGACCATTTGGGAGCTGTTGTACAGGATCAAGCTTCCTTGGCCTTGGTAGAAGAGTATTTGGTTAAGGGAGGGATTGAGTTGAGCCCCACCCTCCAGCCTTTGAGGGTTTCTGCCAAAGAAGGAGTTGGAGAGGGGAGCTCAGGGCGCGCTTGCCTGGATCAGAGGCACAGATGGTGATGGAGGGGACCTGTTGCCTGGCAGAGTTGGCTCTCCTTCGCATCCAAGCGGAGGAGGCAGTGGACAGATTTTCTTGTTCGTAGCAGCACAGCATGGGATCCCCAGACCGGCTCTGTTCTTCCCCCGCTGGCTTCTGCTGCTAGAGCTTCGGTCCCTTGCTCCCCTGCAGCTGTGGCCTGGCGTTTTACTGGAAAGCATGTCTCTGATTTCTTATCATTGTTATTTATTTGTGTCCCATTGCATTGATAGTAAGTGCTTAAAGCGGTCATTTTAATAATAATTATCATAATTTATTATTATTATGATAGTGTTCTCTTGACCTCTGTAGTAAAGGTGATATCTTAGAGAACCTTCAGCTTGGTAAATTTAAATATATAGATTTATTCTGTAGTTAGGATCAAAAAATCTGAAAGAATTTACAACATAGCAATAGGGGTTGCTACAGGCATTATAGGCAACTTGTTCCTTTCTATTATATGCTTATTAATAGAGGTTTTTATAGTGAACATATGTTACTTTTGGAATTGGAGGGGAAAATAAATATATTAAGTTTATTTTTTTCACTCTGATTCTGAGTAAGGAGTACTCATTAAAGAAAAATGTGGAAAATACTGAGAATGAGAAGCAAACCATACTGCCTGGGTTCACTTTGGTGTGTTTCCCCGAGTTCGTAGGGGAGGGGGAGCTGCTTCAGGGTCGCTGTGCGCAGGAGGGTGGTGTTGGGAGAGGAGGCCATGCCTGCGAGCTCTCCCTTTCCTGTATGGGTCGCTGGGGCAGCGATCTTGAGGGACAGATGGTTAGAGAGTGATGGTGCTGGAGCTGGGAAGCAGGACAGGGTGTTCTTATTATAGGTTTTAGGACATTAGTTGGGGAGTTCAACAGGTGCCCTGGTCAGTTGGATCTGTCCATCAGCTGTCCGGACTAACAGTGGCGTTATTCTGACATTCATGTATTCTGGTAAAACAGGGATGGGAGAGAGAGGAAAGTGTTCAAATCTATTCTTTCAGTGTCCACATGCCCACAGCAAAGTGCCGCACCAGAATGAACAGGAATGAGCATGCCAGGTCTTCGCTGAGCCAGTAGTTACTGTGTAACTTACAGTTGAGAGCTGACATGCTTTATTCCTGGAGGGTTGGGGGGCCTCTCTTTTAAAAATGCTGGCAGGTGTTTTGGTCCATGTTATTATTTGTAACAGATTCCTGGCAAGCAAGATTCACAGCATTGACTTTGGGCAGAGGTGGGTGGCTTTCCGTGCATGAAAATACTCTAGAGATATTATGGTGTGCTACAAATTCTCATTTGATTATAAGCATTTGGTTTAATCATGGGTATGTTTCATTTGCTTGATATTTACCTGCTATGCATACACCGCAGATTATTTGGTCTGCCCACCTTCTCTTCTCTCAAATGCTTCATATCAAATTAATCCTTCAAAGCCCACATGGATATTATTTCTTTAAAGCCCCTTTCTGTACCAGTGTAGTCCCTTCTTCTTACTTAGCCCTTTAGAATTCGTTCTGAAAGGCATGACAATGAAACCTGCTGCCTAGGACATTCAGTTTATTAAGAATTTTTTAAAATAGAATTACAGCTTTTCTTCACAGCCAGTTAAATTGGTCATTAGCTGGAAATTTCCATAGACATTATTCCTTTTGCAAAGGTCAGGGGAAGTTTTAGGCTACCTTAAAAGAGAATGCTCTGGGGGCAATGTAATTGATCACCCCAAAGCTTTGCAGCATCCGGGGTAATAGTTAACATATGTTAATAAGCTGAGGGTTTTTTTTTTTTTTTTCCCCTTTACCAGCCATTTACAAAGGTCCTAATTACTCACTCTGTGCCTGCCCTCTTCGCTGGGTCTGCCTCTGTGCTCTGTGACTCCTTGCTATTGTGTTGAGATAGGCTTTGGCAACTGTCTCTTAGATGAATGGTTCTATTACAAACACAGTAGCTTCCAGCTTAGAAGAGATTGTTGTTTATTACTGCTTTTATTGAGAGAGGTCTGGTGCACGTCAATGTCCTGATAAAGCCATTTTTTACCTATAAAGTAGCCACAGCCTTGAACATATTTGATTGTGAAGAAGGTATCGAGGCTGATGACATACCATATGTGAGGTATCGGATTGCATGTTTATTCAACTGTTACTGCAATCTCTGTCCTCGGAGGTGCCTTTGTGTTTGCTGTCTCACAGCAACACACAGAATGCAATGGTGATACGATCCTGATTATGAAAGATGCTATTTGGGTTACTTGGATTGTAAGCCACATGTATTAGGAAGCATTCTCTCAGTTCCTATGTGTCTGAGACAACAACCATGAACAGTTGTTAGGTGAAGGGAAGTGCCAGGTGGAGTGACGACATGAATTAGGATAAGGGCCTTTTCAGGTGGCCAAATCTTTGTAAGGCCTCGACTGGCCAGGGCAGCTCTGTGACAGGGATTCAAAATTATTATTATTATTAATAATAATAATAATAAATATTTTCCCAGTGCTTACAGTGTGCCAGGTACTTACTGTTCTAAACACTTACTGTCAAGTCATTTAAGTCTCATTCCAAATTTTATAAATAGCTACTGTTATTCCCATATCACAGATGAGGAAACCAGGGCCCGGAAAGGTTAAGTGCATTGTCCAGGATCACACAACTAGCAATTTCTGGAGCCAGGATGTGAATCCTCGTCATTTTGGCTCCAGTGCTTGAGCTCTTACCCACTACTTTCTGTTGACTCGGGGCTGTGACCAAACTGCAAGCTGAGGCTGTCTGGACTCAGTGTCCCTGTATGGCTGCCTGGCTGGTGCAGAAGAGAGTTTTGGTTCTAAGTAAACAATGAAAGAGAAAATGGGCTTCCTTGGTGTCTGCGCTACTCTTCATTCTTTTTTTCTGCCTGGCAAACTCCTGCTGGTCCTTCAAGAACCTGGGAAAAACGCCCCCTCCTCTCTGAAGCCTTCCCTTATCTCCACAGGCAGAGTTGGCTGCCCTCGGTTTCGTGTTTCCACTGTACCCTATTCACTCATCTGTCAAAGCACTTTTAAGACTCCTTTTAAATGTGTGTGTCTGTGTATTGGTCTCCTTCAAGAACAATGCTGTGACTTTGGCATGTCTGTAGCTCTGGTCCTGGACACAGTACCTGTCATACATTAGGCCCTCAAAAAAAAAAAGTTTATATTAGTGGAAGTCGCTAGTACGAATAATTCCACCTTTTATCTCTAGAAGATGCTCTTTCCCATAGTCTTATCGCTGTTATCACATTGTTATAACAGTAATGAAGAGAGAGCAGCAATTGTAATTTCATAGGTAAGAAACTGAGGCACACAGCTCCGTAAGTTTTCCATTAGGACATTTTATCTCGAGGAGCTTCCTGGTGAAGCAGAACTTAGGGGAGGACCAGCAACACCGACTCGCGTGTTTACACTTTTCTGCTACAGCTGCACTGCCCACGTGCCTAAGCTGTGAACAAAACCAGTTTATTTTAGTTTGTAATTTTATGTCCATAGTACAATGATTCTGCCCCAGAGGGGACTTACAGTGGCTGGTGGGGGTGGCAGAGGGATTGAGCAAAAAATTAAGAAAAAAAGAGAAAGAACTAAAAAAATAAAAAATAAAATTTTGTATACTCCCTCCCCCCTCCCCAAAGGATTGCTGAGCTCAGTGGCTATGAAGGATTGCTGAGTTTGTTTGGTTATTGCGGTGACTTGAACAGACCTTCCTCCCACCCCTGATTTGATAAGCTTATTTGAGATGTCTCCAGATGTGTGCACCTTGCCTCTTTCAGGCCGGGTTTTGTTTAGCTGTCTGAACATCTGATTGTCTACCACTGATGATTCTAAGATGACAGTGTCGATCCTGAAGGATTCACACAAGTGGAACAACGCCCTAAGTGTCACTGTGGGGTTCAGAAGGATGTTAAGTTGGGGCAAGTTACCAGACCTTTATGACCAGGTCACAAAATCTGGTTAGTGCAGACTGAACCTGCCACTGATCTGTTTAGTGGCTGATTTATCTGCGGGTTTATCAATTAGCCTCTGGTAGTGTAGTGAGTCCATCATGGTTATTAAGGGCATAGGGTCAGGAACGAGGGCTGTCTGGGTTTTCATCCTGGCCCTGCCACTGGGCCGGGTGCGTAACCATGGGCAAGTTAATATTCCTGCACCTCTGTTTCCTCATTTGATAAATTGATTTCCAGCAAATGTGCCAAGGCAATTCAAGGGCAGAGAGAGGCATTGTCTTTTCAACACATGGTGCTGGGACTTGTATATGTCCACGTGCAAAGAATGAAGTTGAACCCATTTCTCACATCCTATACCAGAATTAACTAAAAATGGGTTGTGGGCATAAATGTAAGAGCTAGAACTATAAAACTCTAGAAGAAAGGAGTGTCTTTCGAACTTTGGTTTAGGCAAAGTCTGCTTAGATATGACACCAAAAGCATAAGTAATGAAAGTAAAAATGGATAAATTGATACTATATTAAAATTGCAAACTTTTTGATTCAAAGATACCATCAAGAAAATAAAAAGACAACCCAGAGAATAGGAGAAAAGTTTTTTCAAATCTTAAATTTGACAAAGGACTTATATCTCCTATATATAAAGAATTCTTAGAACTCTAACAGAAATACAAATAATCCAATCAAAAAGTAGGCAAAAGATCTGAGCAGACTTTGTTTCGAAGGAGATATACCAGTGGCCATGTAAGCATATGCAAAGGTGCTCAGCACCATTAGGTATCAGGGAAATTCAAACTAAAACCACAGTGAGATACCTACTACTTCATATCTGCTGGGATATGTTTAAAGACTATAGTTAAAAAGACCGATGGTAGTAGGTGTTGCCATGGATGTGGAGAAACGGGAACCCTCATGTATTACTAGTGGGAATACGAAATGGCACAGCCACGCTGGGAAACAGCCTAGCAGTTCCTCGGAAGGTTCAGCATAGAATTATCATCAGACCCAGATGTTCTACTCACAGGCATTACAACTCAGAGAAGTGAAAACAAATGTCTCTACAAAAACTTGCACACCAATATTCGTGGCTGCATTATTCAATAGCCAAAAGTAGAAGTACCCCAAATGTCCATAAACTGATGACTGCATAAATAAAATTTGGTATATTCATACAATAGATTATATTATTTGACATTTAAAAGGAATGAAGTACTAGTACCGTATTATAACATGAACAGCTCTCGAAAACATCATGCTAAGTGAAAGAAGACAGTCAGAGGACTACATATAGTATGATTGATTCTATTGATGTGAAATGCCCAGATAGGCAAGTCTGTGAAGACAGAAAGTAGTTTAGTGGTTACCTACAACTGGCGAGTTTGAGAGACATTGAGGAGTAACTGATAGTGGGTATGGGGTTGGTTTTGTTTGGGGATGATTAATATGTTCTGAATCGGTTGTGGTGACGCTTATACAACTCTATGAGTAAACTAAAATGACTGAATTGTACACTTTCCATGAGGGAATTATATAGTATATGAATCCCGTCTCGATAAAGCTGATGTATATATGTATATGCTTAGCATTCCTCCTGGCCCAGTGAAAGTCATGAATACATGTTAGCTAGCATCGTAATAATAACTGTCTTCCTTCATCTTTGTAGCAGTAAAGATGGAATGAGAGGAGAACACTGAGAAAGTAGGTGAACACACCAGTTTCGCCAGACCCCAGGTAATAGAGAAGGTGAGAGCTCTGTGACAGTTCTGGGCCAGGAGCCGAGTGCTGATTCAGGGGAACTAATGTAAAGGTTAAGTGAAGTTATATGGTACTAGGGCCTGGCACCTAAGACTGTGAAGGAAATCTGAGTTTAGTTGCCCTTAAAATGTGGTTGCGCTTGGGCCTGGGGATCTATCACAAATTAATGTGATAAAGCCTGGGTCTTCGTGTCTAGGAATCACTAAACCAGATGTGTGTGTTTTTTTTTAAATCACAGTAACGATGATGTGAAGACCAGGGTTTCAGTTCTGGGGCTATATATTTTTCCTAGACACTGTCTGGGGACGCGGAGCGCCCACAGTCCACCCAAGGCGACGGTTTTGCTCTTTGCAGCATGTTTTTGGGGGCCTGAATATTTGAACCCCTCAAGCAGAGAAGGCCAGAGCCCAGTCCTCATACTGTGGGAATGAGTCCCTGCAGAAGCTTTGCACCAGTGCCGTAGATGTCCCAAGCAGGTGACCAGTGGTTCCTCCTTTAGAAGCTGGAAGTCACATGTCACTAGGGGGAACTTCTCTGCTCAGATGATGCATTCATTTGCTCACTTGACGCACAATATGTTTTCCCTAGGATCTACCTGTATAGGGAATTTCCCATTTCAGTGTTGAAGAAAACCAGGGGAGCTGCTTTTCAGATGTTCAGACCACACACTGGCACCCACGATCATGTGGTACTGAGTGATGGAGCCAGGACATAGAAACCCCCCCCGCCCCCATGTCTGTTTGACTGCCAAGACAGTTTACTCTTAGTCTTCACCACTAGGCTATACTACCTCTCAGGGCTTGACAAAGTAGAGGAGGAAGAGAGTAGAAGGCAGAGAAGTGTTACAGCACATGTATGTTCTCAGGGTCAGTAAGAAGCCTGAGAGAGCTGGAGTATAGGTGCTGTGAAGGACAGAGTGGAGTGGCTTAGTTGTTGGAAAGGTAAGATGAGCGATCATGTAGTAACGATTGCATTGAACACTAAAGATCAACTTGTCTATATAAGCAGCACATTCCTGGAAGGTATGGGGTGGGGTGAGAGCCCTTGTTTTGGGGGCATAGAACTGGTGTTTGAGAATTATTCTGGAGGCCTGATGACCCACGAGGAGGCTGATATCACTGCAGTGCTCCTGGCAGGAGAGGTGGAGGGCTTGAACTAAGTCAGAGGTTGTGGGGAAGGTATTTTAGATATTTAGACTGGATACATTAGAGATCAGAAGGCTCTGTAGGGTTTGATGGCAAGGGAAGAGAGAGTTTCATCTGTGTGGACAGCTGTGCATTTGTAGAGACATGGACAGTGTACAGCATGGGAGGACAGGTTTTACGGGGTAGGACTAGAATCGTGAATTAACGTTCTATGGAGTTTGCAGGGCTTTGGGACTCTCCTTGGGGTGGGGACCAGCAGACACTTGGGTATTCAGCATCCTCGGTTGAGAACAGTTTGGAAGTTGACATCTCAGGGTTTGTAATTGAGACCTTGGAAGTGGATGAGACTGTCTAGGAGACAGAGAAAAGGCAAAGAGAAAGGAAGGCTAAGGGGAGAACCCACCTGAAGCATTAAGAGCCAATATGTCAAGCCCCCAACTCACACTGTGTGAACATCTTGGTAAGCATCTTGCATGCCACACGAAACCTTACAAATGCTGGAGCCAGGGATCCTGAATTCCTGCATTTTTACTGTACTAAGTATGCTGAAATATTTAAGTTTTCCTCCTGGCTGTGTGTTGTTGGAAGCACGGATGCTTTTCTTATAGGTTAATGGGGTGCTGAATGTCTTGGCATGCTCCTCTCTGTGGCTCCCTAGGGTGAGTTAATGGGTCACACCGTGATCCTTGGTTTGGCTCCTTCCTTTTCCTTAAGCCAAATCTGATCTGGGCCTGAAGTGTGATTTCCTTCCTTCCAGGCTCCCTGGGAGCATTGCTGAGCTCCCTTCAGTAGTTGTAGTTGTAAAGCATCAGCTACCCTGTTAACTGTAGCTCCTACTACTGAGAAGTGCACATTCAGTGTGCACTGGATGAGAGTGACAAGCTGCCTGGAGCCCCTGAAAGTCATGTCGAGTACAGGGATCCTGGGGGACCCAGCCCCCTTCACAATCTGCTTCAGCTTGCCCTACTGGGGCCAGCCCGAGGGTTGAGAAGACTGGAGAAAACCCAGAGACAGTAGACATGACTTGTCAGAAGCAGGGCCTGCCCTCTCTGTGTCAGATCAAAGACTGACTTTTCAGTCATTTGACACCCTAATGTGCGCTGTGTCTGAGCCAGGGCTGGGGCTCCTGCTGGCCTGTGCCTGGGAACTGTGGGGAACGTGTGGGCCGGCATGTGCTCTGTGACGTGCACCTCTCCCAGCTGCTCTCTTCCAATTCAGAGCTGGAGGCATCTGGAGAGATCAGCCTGGCCTCCTCAGTTTTCATATTGGAAGCTGCTGCCCACGGATGCCCTTTTCCCAGTTAAGTTCTGGGGCAAGCTGGCCTGGCTTGATCACAGCTGCTCCCGTATGGCTGTTTCCTCCTGTCCCACAGATCTTGGGCTCCAGGGTGCAGAGGTCATTCCCAGTTTGCCTTGTGCCTAGGATGACAGTATACTTTACTGGTGTCCAAACTAAGACACTTTGGAGAATAAAATGGAACAGCAGCTGGTAATAACACCAGGAAAACAGAAATAAACTGGGACCCTCCCAGGCAAACCAGGATATATGACCTTTCTACCTGAGCTTCTGACTTTTGGCTCAGTGTTTACCTCCATCCCAGGTGGTCATCTCCAACCTCAGCTCCCCAGATTCCATGACCCACAATGACTTTGGGGGCCAGAAACCTACATGTTTTGGACCTTGGAGATTTGATATGGAGAACAGAAACCTCAGGGATCTTCTACGTTTGTAGGATCAGGAAATGTGGGGATAACCATGGGAAGCACACGTCTAAAAATCTGTTCAGAGCCTAGATTTAGGAACTTTGATCTTCAGTGCATAGTATGGGTATTTCAGAAGGTACTTATTTTTATTGTAAGCACTAAATTGTTTTCACGTATATTCAGTCTTCTCTCAAGTGTGGCATAAGGTGGCCCGCTGGTAAGGTACAAAGAAGGAGAGAAACATCCTGTTCTGCAGGTCTGTGGCCCTGTGTAGAGCTCGTAGAGCTCAGAAACACGGCCGCACAGTCTCCTGACCCGGAAGTGGCTGTGGGGAGAGTCCAAGGCTCTGGGCTCCTGATGGGAGTGAGGGGAGAAGAGGAGTGAGTGGCTGGTTTATGTGTGAGCGGTTTCCACAGCACAGAGGATGGTGGGAGGGAACTCGAGCATCTGAGCTTCTCTGGTATCAAGCCAAATTGGGATTTAGGAAAAGAAGGTATTCCTTTTTGAGAGCAGAGGAGGTGGATATGAGATGTCAGTCTGCTGGCTTTCTCAGCCTGCACTGACCCGACTTTCTACCCAAAGCTGGCAGAGCTCCATTGGGCTTCAATGAAAAAGGTCTGAGGAGAGGAAATGGCTTCTCACTTGGTCTCCTGACTATGTCCTCTGACCTCTGCCTCCCCCAGGTGACCCGGATGGCCTGGATCTGACCCTTTTCTCACTGGAGTTGGGAGTGTAGTTGCCAGATTTACCATTCTGATGCTCAATTAACTTTGAATTGCAGATGATTTTTTAGTATATCCCACACCATAGTTGTAGTTTGTATGGCAACCCTAGTTAGTAGGGACTGGCCAGGTGTTGCTGGCCTGTAGAGTATGGTGGGACCAGTCACAGTAATACCTTCATTTAGCGCCAACTATGTGTCAGATGCTGCTCTAGGCTCTGGGGTATGCAGTGAGCGAGAGGTAACAAGAGTTCCTGATGTCAGGAAGTTTACATCTAATGGGATGCTAATAAGGAAGGTAAATACGTTCGATGGTGAAAGTAGGCAAGTGGAATATAAGGCAGAGAAAGTGGGGATAAGTAGAGCTCACACCTCAAGGAGGTAAGGGATTGAGGGGACAGACCAAACATTTGGGGAAGAACATTCTAGACAGAGGGTGGCTCACACATCAAAGCCCTGGTGTGCCTGGTGTTTGAAGGGTGCGAGGGCTGGAGTGGAGTCAGCACAGGAGGAGAGTGTGGGCGATGAGCCTGCTGGTTCATGGGCGCAGGGCCTGTAGAACCCAGGAAGCCTCTGTTAAGGGTTTTGGCTTTCACTCTGAATGGTCGGCCACTGCAGGGCATGGCACAGGATGATGGGTGATCTGATCAGGGTTTAAGAGTCACTGGCTGCTGGTGGAGAACAGACTGAAAGCCAACCAGGTTTCAGGTTCTCCCACTCTGTCCTCTGAGGTGGGCTGTGGGGTTTGAGACATGCGTGTCGCTTGGAATAAAGGGCTCTTGTTACCTTGACGCTACACTTGATAGGATCTTTTCTCCTAACTTTGTCTTTTCCATTAGAGTGAAATATTTCTACTAAAGAAGGGGAGGGACATGTTGTAATTATCTATTCATTTTTGCCAATCACTCTGTGATATACCTGGTTTGAGGGACAGTTCTTTAAGGTTTCCTATTAAGCTTTAGAGAAAGTAGTGACTTGCTGGATATTACTTGTACATCTGGAGTTTTGGAGCTTTCAGTGGATTAGTTTTTCTTAAAGTAGGAGGAAGTTGTGGAGATTTTTGGGGGACTAAATTAAATTGAAATTATTTGAGAGCTTGAAGAGCCTGTCTTTCTCTCTCTTCCAGGCTTTAAATGGAAAGGGAAAAAGTGAGCTGGCTGTGTAGTAAAGAGCTTTCTCTGCCTTACCTGTGTGGGATTTCCTGATTTAAATTTCCTTTCAGAAAGCCAACATTTTGCATTTATAATTAAATGATGTAAAAATTAAAGAATACATGCATTTTATTTTTTTAAATAATTATATTTTTAGAGAAAAATACTGAGCTTATAAAAACTTGCCTTGTAAGTTAGATTATTTTAAATGTCAGCAAATTTTGATGATGAGAGTTGTAATTCCGAAGGGGTGACAAATATTTTTCAAATGTCCTTGACAAGCCTATTGACTTAGAGATGGCATACCGGTAAATTAGCTTTGATAGGTAGTATTACAAATAAATATTTAAATTTTCACATACAGCCATAAATATATTTGAAAGTACACAGAAATGAAACACTTAAAAAAAATGTATAATGTACACATTCCAAATGTGAAAATGGACCATTTGCCAGAGCTGTGAGGAATATATTAAGACTGAGTCAATATTTAAAGTAAAGTAAGATATAAGCAGCCTTTTTTGAGGGTAAAAATTGCAAGACAGACCACTGTGAAAAAACACTGAATAAATACAATGTGTGCTAAAACACAGGTACGTACATTGTGTAGTTAAAAAGAAAGGCATTTTAGACTCAGCCTGTTCTAGATTAGTGATTTTAGCTGTTTTCTTCAGCAAGGATTAAAATTCAGTGTAAACCACTTTAATGTAATGGAGACCCCAGCCATGATAATTGAGATTTTTGCCACCTCTGTTTAGAATTACAGTGTAGAAATATATTTACTTTAGAGTTAGAAAGGTCTAGCATTACCACCTCAACCTGTATGACCTTGATTTCTCTAACCTTTAGTTGGCTCTCTGTAAAATGGGGGAAGTGAAACTGACTTTGTGAGGCGTCTGTGCTGATGAAGTGAGGTGACATGGACCAGTTCCTTAGACGGTGCTGGTGCATGGTAAGCTCTCAGGGAGTGGTCGTCATTCTTAGTAAGAGTGCTTATTGTTTCCTGACTGAGACGATACAATTCATATTACTTAATGATTCCCAGGGCCCCCCAAATTCAAGTTTTGGGTGTGCAGCTAACATGTTGCCTTGGGAGATAAGAAGTAGACAGGAGAGACTTTGGCTCAGAATAAGTGGGAAGTAGGAACCCAGAATCCTGGTGAATGTGCCATTACACTTGACATCACCCTCCAGATGGCCATTCAGCAGGTTGATAATTAGCTTCAACAGACGCAAGCCGAGAGTCTCCTGGGGAGCTTTCTGCAGCGTGGATATGTAGCCAGCGGAGCACGTGGCACAGGAGGCCTGAGCTGCTTGGGCTGTGCAGCAGGGCTCAGCTGGGCTGGTGGAGGTATTGCCCTGCCTTGGGCCCGCCTGGGTCTCAGCTGGTGCCCAGACACTGTCCCTGCTTAGTGGGCTCTGAGGAGCAGACATGCTCCTTTTGGGGCCCATGGCCTCCAGCTGCTTTGCAGTCTCTCTTGGGCCAGGGCAGTTCAAGCCCCTGTTCTGCTATTTAAATCCATCATCACCAGTGACATAGGCTTATGCAGACGGAGTGTGTGTGCGCTACAGGTTTCAACTCATTACCTCTGGGAGTCCCTTCTGGTGGCCGGGGGAGGTGGGGAGGCCTGTCCTGCAGCCTTCCTGTGCCAGTCCCATCCCTGCAGAGGGTAGACCCAGCGTCTGGCTCTACTGCCCCGACAGTGCCTGTCCCCCTCAGCAAACCTTTCTCCACAGCACAGCCAGGGCCTGGGGTTTTGTTTTCTTCCAGCGTGAGGGGACTGTTGACACCCAGCCTTGGACATCAAGATTAAATGACTTTGGGCAACTCAGTTTACCATTTGGGATTTGTTTCCTCTGTTAATAAGTAGTGAACTTTTTAACGTGTCACCTTTATCGCCATGTTCCTTGGACATAGTAGGTGCTCATTCAATAATAGCTTAAATTTGAAAAAAAAAAAAAAAAGGGATATGTTACCCACAGCCCTAAGTGGTGCTGGGGAGGGAAGAACATTTTTGTGAGGAATATGTGAGGGCCCTTTCGTTTCCTCAGGTTCAGTTCCTTCCATATTTCCAATGTGTAAGGAATCGCTGAACTTAAAAAGAAGCAAATCTGTATATATTCATTTACTGACTCAAACTTTTACTGGCTTTGCCGGTGAATCCTAATAGACATCTCTTTAGAAAAGGTATAGCAATTAGCCAAAACAAAGCAAAACAAAAACCACGTGTAAAGGTGCTCAACATCATTATTCATTAGGAAAATACAAGTTAAAACCATGAATTTCTGGTCAGATGAAAGATTCTGGCAATAATGGGGTCTCTCTGGAAGGTGCTGATAAGGGCCTTGTCAGGTACAGGAGTGGGGGGGTCCTCCTTATAGAGGTTTCTCACGACTGAGATCCCTGGTCAGCAGGCTTTTTCCTGGCTCTGACCAGCCATGGGTTGTGGGCGGGTGGGCATGGAAACGGAACATCTTCCATGAGTCTGCAAAGGTGAGCAGTCAGTGAGTATCAGCCTCTCGACTGAGATTTGGGGCCAGCTTAAGCCCGTTCTCTAAGCAGTTATTTTCTTGGCATTTGGGATATAAATTCATCCTATAATAAAACTATAATGGTAGGGAAAATGCTAGATGACCGAGGAAGTGCCCCCCCGGGACCTGAGGCTGCGGGCGATGGACATTGGGCACCTGCTCAGGGCGCTCCCTCAGGTGCATGGGGACACGCTGAGATCACCTCACTGATTAGAGAGTTGTTTGTTGAGTACAGAAATAGGACAAAAGCCAGTGAGTGTTTTTAAGGGAGATTTCCATTAAGCTTTGTTTGGTAGATAAATAGTTCCTCTCTGCTCTGGGGCATTTTCTCTCTAGGCAGCTGTTATTGACCCCTGACATGTTTGGGGAAGGAACAGTTCTAAGGATATTACTATAGTAACCAGGAAAGTGAGGGGATAAAAGCTTAACTGTACTGTGTAGTACAGTGATGAAAGTTCGGCCCAGACATGAAAATAGGCAAATCTGAAAACTTGTTGCTTTTTTTCTTTCATTTGCTTTCTTTAATGTAAGTCTGTTTCTGTGCATATCCTTGTGATGGTCACTGAAACGAAAATAATGGAATTGTTCTCAGGACCCACACCTTGCTCTGTTACAGCAATGTCCTGGTTTTAGAACATTAGGCCTGCACATGTGCTGGCTAGCTTTTAGCTGAGCAACTCTAGGCGAGTTCCCCAGCCTCTCTATCTTTAAATAGGGGCAGTCATGCTGACATGGGTGGTTGGTGTGAGGATTAAATGAGATACACAGTAAAGCGTTATTATAATGCGAGGAACATGGTGAGCACTCAAGAGTTAGTTTCATTACCTTATATATAATTAATTATCTTACAGTGAAAGTTACAGTTGGGAATACCTAGATTTAAAGTACACACCTGTTTATTGTTTTTCTTCTGACTTTAACATTAGAAATATTTGAAAAGCATAGCAAGTGAAAATCAAATTCTAATCATCTGGAAATTAATCAATTTAATATTTATAAATTTGGTCCATTTTCTTCTATGCCTATATAGACATTTTATTTTATATAATTGAACCATTGGGATCATAATTTAGGTTTTTGCTTATCATTGAAAATTTGTAAAGTTTTTTTTTTTTATTGTTGTTCAAATGCAGTTGTCTCCATTTTCCCCCCACCACTCCCCCGGCCATCCCCACGTCCCACCCTCGATCTGTATAGTTATTTTTTAACACTATCTAGCACTGTGTGTATGTATGTATACTTTATTCAACCAGCTGCCTTTTTTTAAGCAATTAAAGCAGTTTCCCTCCCACAAGTAATTATAGTGAATACTCTTTGAATATTATACCTGATTATTCTTTAGGACCAAGTCCAGGAAGTGGAATGGCATGGTCTAAGTGTAGATTAGTTTCTTTAAGAGCTGTAAAAATATTGCCAAATTACTTACGTCGACCCCACTAAAAAAGCAGTAAGAACGCTCATTTTCCCCAATCAGTGCTGGGTGTTTAATTTTTAAAATGGCTTTGCTATGTTGATAGGTAAAGAGTATCTTACTATGAATGCAATTTGTATTTCTGTAGTTACAGGTGAGCTTAAATAATTGTATATGTTTATTATGTATTTGTATTTCTTTTATAAATTATTTACTTAATATTTTCCTCAAGTTTTCCATTAGAGTGTTATCTTTTTTTTATTATTTTTTTTGAAGGATGTTGAACCTTTTCATGTATATTGTAGATGTATTGAGTTTGGCATTTCACTTTTTTTTTCCCCCCAAGCATTTTTAGGTACCCACTGACAGTATGACTTTGTTGGGAAAAGGCAAGCAGGTTGTCGAACATGAACGCAAAGAACTATCCCGAATGGCTTCTCTCTTGTTCAAGCCCAGTGATTGCTTGCGATACAGTGGATAGGTGGAGGTCTTGTTGAGTGCCAAACATCTTTTCATTCTGATTTCACTGCAGCTGTTCAGAAGCCCTTTCTCACTGGGCGAGTGAGGACATGGGATATTCCTTGAGGATGTCCCAGGTATGTGTGCAGTGCATTGCTTTGAAGCATCCATTTTGCATCATTATAGAGGATATTAGAAGCAAACATTTCATTCTTACGGCTCTGGAGTAAAATGCCCATGACCTTTGGGGTACCCCAACCCATCTTAAATTTTGTTTGCTTTGGCCAAATCTGATGGAAAGCAGCTATGGGATGGTGAGAAGGGCATGGAGCCAAAAGTTCAAACCCTACCTCTTCTACTTGTCAGCTGTGTAACCCTGCACAGATTATATAATGTCGCTTAGTCTCAGTTTTCTGGATTTGCTGCATTGGTGAAACAGATAATATGTTTGATCCACTTGGTGTGTCCTATACACCCAAGTTAATGCTTGCCAATTGTTTTTTCTCTTTGCACCAGACCATTGAGTTTCTCCAGGCCCGATCTATGTCGTGCCCACCACGGTACTTACTGCATGTACACTATATCCCCTGAGCCCCTTAGTGATTATCTGCCGACTGAATGAATGGGGCCAAGCATAGCAGCTTACATAAGTGCACATTCACTTCCAAAAGTGAGAATTGACTTCTAAACATTTTCTGTGCATTTTAATAAACAGATATAAAAGCATTAAAATACTTGATGGTGTTCATGACTTTGGGTAATCAAGGCACACTGAGTTGGGAATGTCTTGCATAATTTGGGGCCTGGAATACTCCCTTTTGGGTTGTGACAGGCCCTCTCTGGGTTAGGGCTAGGGCTGATGCAGTGGCGCTGATTGAGCCTCTGCAGGTGGGCCCTGGATCCTTGAGTTTCCCCCTGTGCTGTCCTCACAGTACTGTTAGAACCTACTGGGCCAGAATGGGCTGCCAGGGCGCAGCCGGGCCTGTAATTGTTTCCACTCAAGACAGAGCAGAGCTGCTCCTGCGACCCACTGGGAGCGCCCGGGCGGGTGTGCGGACACATAATGGGCTCTGCCGTGGCTTGGCAGGGGCCAGGTGTTGGGACTCGTCTCCGAGCAGTTGCTTTTCCTTGAAAGGGGATGCTTACGGCCTGGTACTTTTCCCTGATACTTCTGACAAGAAAAGGAAATCCGTCCAGCCCTGTTCAGCAGTGCTGGCACCTCTCCTCATAGCCCAGTTCTGACAGCCAGTCTGCAAGGGAGATGCAATGTGCCATTGTGTCAGTTTGCTGGGGCTGCCGGAACGAAGGACCGTGAACTGGCTGGCTTACAACCATAGAAGTTTCTTGTCTCGCAGTTTGGAGGCTAGAAGTGTAAAATCAGGGTGTCAGGCTGGCCCAGCTCTCTCTGGGCTCTGGGGGGAGTCTTTTTCATGCCTTCATCTAAGACCTGTGGTGTCACCATCAGTACTAGGCTTGCCTTGTCTAGCAGCTGCACCACTGAGTCTGCTTCCTTTGTCACGTAATGTCTGTTCCTCATGTGTCTTTGCATGATCTTCTTATAAGGACACCAGTTACATTGCATTAAGGACCCATCATACTCCAGTATGACCTCAACTTAACTAATTACATCTGCAGCCATCCCATTTCCAAGTAAGGAAGGTCTCATTTTGAGATATTGAGGGTTAAGTATCTTTAAAAAAAAAATGTTATTTATTTTTAGAGAGAGGGGAAAGCGGGGAGAAAGAGAGAGAGGAACATCAATGTGTGAGAGAAACATTTACCACTTGCCTCTCACAGGCACCCCAACTGGGACCAGGCCCGCAACTCAGGCGTGTGCCCTGCTGGGAATTGAACAGACAACCCTTAGCTCTGTGGGACAGTGTCCAGCCAACTGAGCCACACCGGTCAGGGCCAGGGTTAAACGTACCTTTCTAGGGTCACAGTTCAATCTGTAACACTCATATTGTACCCAGGGGTGCAAGGTTAAAGTGGGTGGGTAATGTGGCCACAGTCGCAATGGGGATGTTTTGGGCCCAGGATTGTGACCCAGGTCAGTCTGACCCCAAAGCCAATTAATTCTCTTTCTACTAAAATTTGCTGCATCAGAATCACTTGGAGAGCTAATAAAAAAACACAGAGCCTTGGCATGTACTCTATTGCTTCTCCATCTGTGATCCTTGGACCAGCAGCATCAAATTGCCTGGGAGCTGGTTGGAAATGCAGATCCTCAGGCCCACTGCAGACCTACTGAATCAGACCGTGCAGTTACAGGGTCCCCAGGGATTTGTGTATGTCACACTGGTGTTGGTGAAACACCTGACTCAGGCAGAGCCGTGCTCCTCCTCCCTGACTGCACATTAGGATTACTTGAGAGGCTTTAAAGCACACAAACCAACCAAACGACAGCAACAGCAGCCTCACCCCAGCCGGTTGAATCCGATGTCTGTTGGGACAGTGGGCACTGTTCTTTTCAGAGTTGCCCAGGCCATTCTGATTCACCATGGGAGCTGGGAACCATAGAGGGGCTGGAGGTACTTATTTCTGCAAGAGTGTCAAGAATCTTCAGTACTAAGGTTGAGGACTCTATTTGTGCAGAGACTGTGGGGGAAAGTTTCTTTCCGGGAGCGCAGAAAACCAAAGTGAAGACGAGCACACTGCATTTCTTTTCCAACCTTACCTCTTACAAATACTAAGTGAAGGGCAGCAACGTAGTTATGGAGCTTGGGAGTTTGGGGGAGCATGAGAGGTGGTATGGAGACAGCACACAGCAGGCACTCAGTGTTTATTACATTAAAAGAAATACAGAAAAACAGCATGGTTTGTCTCACTGAGTTTTGTCATTTATAGGGAAGTCCATGTGCTGTTTTGCGGTACAAGGAAACGTTGCAGATGTAGAAGGCTACACAAGCACTGAAGATGTTTATTAATTCGTGAAGTATCAGTAAACACAAATAAGTTATTGGAAGCTTTGGGAATAACATGTGAACAACCTTACCACCTACGGACTTGTTTCCTGCAGTAGATTTTGTTGATGAGGGGAGGCACTGTTACTCTGCGCGGTGACATCTTAGGTTTTAACCCTTCACCCAAATAGGCTTACGGATGAAAGGTCCCTGCTGTTCCTTCAAACTCTTTCAGCAGTCCTCCTTCTCCTAGCCGATATTTTGGAACTTCTAGAATGTGGGGAAAGTGCTCGTTTCAGTTAAGGGTCTGGCTTTAGCGTGCATTCAGTTCTGAGACCAGGAATCTCAGAGACGGTGGGCAGCTCTTCACGGACAGTTCTAGTGTGCTTTTCTCAGTCCTTGGAAGCCTTGACATTTGTACAGCATTTTGTGGTCCTGATGCCCACCAACCCTTCCCACCCCTCAGTCCCCGCACCGCCACCCCGGAAGTCTCACCTTGCTTGAACTCCATGAACAGTCCTTACATCTTAGGTACTTTCTTGGTCGTCTTTTACTGACCTTTCTTCCTCGTCTGGACTCTATGAAATGGTTGTCTTCAAGGTTTCGTCCTCCTCCTCTTTCTGAGAGTTTCCTCCGCTCGGCCAACTTTACTGCTCTCTCTGTTCAGAGGACCCGTTTCCCTCCCACATGGAGTTCCTCTGGTTTGCAAAACACTTCACACATTCAAAGCGGAACCCACTGACCTCTCTTAATTGGTTTCCTGACTTCCTTTTTTGTGTCCCATCTAGCGTACTTTTCCCCAAGCCCTTTGTCATTGAAACTGCCTACCTAGTTAGCCCTACCACTTGATTAACCATGTGGAATATTCTTTCAATCCCTGACTCCTGCATTCTCCTTTGGGATAATGTGTCCATTTTTTCCCTTACCTTTCCCACCACCCAAATTCTAATTACCTGATATTGGGATGAGCCTCTAACCATGTGTTCTGTCACTGCCATGTAAGTTGCAGTTCACTTCCTCCTCCTCCTCTCTCTCCATGTATATGTACATATACATCCATCTAGACATCCATCTGGAAGGGAAATGGTAGTCCTCTGCACATACACATGCGCATGTGCACACACATGTATGTACATGTGGCTCACATGACACGTGGCAGTCATATGAATGCACCTCATATATGACAGTGGTCTCATAAGATTATAATGGAGCTGAAGTTCCTGTAAGAAATGGGAGGATGTGTGGTTCAGGGAGAATTTTTTCTCTGATGAGAGCACTGTCTGTGGGGCTGGACAGTGGGTTCCCTCTCACTCACAGCGCCTCGATTTTGAGCGCATCGGCCACTGACCTGTTTCAGCACAGAGGAGCCCGTCCCCCCAGCACTACGCATTCAAAGGGCACCGCAGCCCTTCCAGATCCAGCTTTATGGTCTTCTGAGTACATTGCTATAAATTCTTGGTTGAGGATCTAAGATCCTGTACAAGGATGGAGAACCACAGGAGCTACCTTAGCAAGTAGTAATTGCCACTGCCACTTCAGTAAAAGCTTTCTGTGTCAGGTTGTAATGATGTAAAGAATAGATACGTTTAATTTCTTTCATCAGCTCAGTGCTAGAGAGAGCCCTTTGTGCCAAATAGGGTTAATGGAACCAAAAACAATTTTCCAAAGTCAAAATATTGAATCCTTAGTTCTATACCTTCTCCATATTAAATACCCCCCCTTTTTTTTATGAATTCCACAAAAGCTCCTTACTCTGACACGCAATAACCACAATCACATAGCCATGACCGTCCCCCTATGTCTGTCTATTTCTTAGTCCTTCTGATAGTAGTCCCACCTCTTACTCTGTCCTGACAGTCACTGTTACGCGGATCTGTGCCCTGCCCAGGCAGTCTGTTCTCGGTACTTCCAGTCTGTCAGCCCACATCCCTGTTCAAGGAGCAACACTGACCGTTTCTGTTCTGACCCTTTGGGAAGGAAGGAGGGGAGGGCTTGTGGAATAGTATTTATAAAGTCTACAGTAGTGTCCAGTAATGTCCCAGGCCTGCACGTTCACTCACCACCGCCACTGACTCACCCAGAACAGCTTTCAGTCCTGTGAGCTCCGTTGTGCCCTGTGAGGTACATCATTTTTATCTTTCATGTTGTATTCTTGTAACTTTTCTGTTTAGATATGTTTAGATACGCAAACCCCACTGTGTTACAATTGCCTGTCTCAGTGGTCCCCAACGTTTTTGGCACCAGGGACCGGTTTCGTGGCGGGGGGCTTGTTTCGGGATGATTCAAGCATGTTACATTCAAGCTCATCTTCTGCTATGTAGCCTGGGTCCTAACAGGCCCGGACTGGTACCGGTCCGCAGCCTGGAGGTCGGGGACCCCTGACCTACAGTATTTATTACAGTAACATACTGTCGAGGTTTGTAGACTAGGAGCAGTGGGCTACACTGTATAGTCTAGGTGTGTGGTAGGCTTTACCATCTAGGTTTGTGTAAGCGCACTCTATGACGTTCGTACAAAGACAAAATCGCCTAAGGGTCGGGATGTATTTCTCAGGATGTATTCTCGTCATTAAGCTACGTATGACTGGTATGAGTGTTTGTGTGTATGATCTTAAGGGTTTTTGCATAAAATATAAACTCTACTTACATTTCCACTCTCATCTTCTACTACTACCTTGGTGACCTCAGCTCCAGCCACACCATTTATTTGCTTTCTCCACACTTGCCTTCTGCATCCATACTCTGTGATTGGCATCTAGAGGTTCTGTGGAAGTTTGCGGACTGATTGGAGGGGGTACATGCCTGTCCTTTATGTGGCCCGCCTCCCCCTGCCTGTCTGTGCTTTCCTGCTTTTGAAAATTCCTGGTTCCAGTTCCACTTCCACCAGGTCTTTCCTGCCTTGATTTCTCTTTCTTTTCTCCTGACTCACAGAGTACTCATCTTCTCTCGCACCTTTTCATCAACTCTCTTTTGATTTCACTTATATTGATTTTGAACTTGTAACATGCTGGTGTTCTGTTTCCTCACTTAGATTGGAAGCTCTGTAAAGGCAGGGCTGGGCTGGTGGTATATTCTCTCCTCCTCAAGGTTTGCAACCCCCCGCCCCCTCCCAAGGCATTGCCCTGCACGTGGTAGGAACTTGGTACCTCATGTGTAGTTAAATAAATGAATGAAGAGAATTGGAACCTGTGGTGGGTATATTTATTTAAATATGGAAAGCAAGAATGCCTACACTGTGTATGCCGAAAGTGTAAAGATCTCATCTGTAATTACCAATTTAAAAAACACTTTGTATTTATAGTTCAGTTTGGTACCAGATCAGCACTGGTTTCTGCCTCCTTGGTACAAACGTCACAAAACCTTGAACGCACAGTTTCTGTAAAAGGAGCATGAACTGCGGAGGTGGTGACTAATGTCAGATGTCTCGAAGCAGTGCCACCCTCTTACCAGGAAGCACGGCAGTGGTGACCCGGGCTTGGTCTGCAAATGGGTTTGCGTTTGCCCTCCTCCTCCCCTTACCTCCCCACATGAAAAAGAAAAAGAAGTCTGGCGTTCTGCTTGCCGGTACCGTATTAAAGTAGATTTTAATGCGCGATGTCTGTTTACTCATTCAGGCGAAGTTTGAGGTGTCAGTCTAGGCCCTCCTCGCCTGTGGGGGAGTCACAATCTGACTGAATAGGTGTGGGAAGTGAGACATACATATTATCCACTGTTTGTTTACTTATCTACGTACCTAGCTATAAAATTAAAATTGTGCCAGGCATGGATCTCAGGGCTTTTCAGATATTGACTCACTTAAATTTTGTAACCACCCCGTGATGTGGACACTCTACTCTCCTTGTTCTCATTTCACAGATAAGGAATCTGTGTACGGAGATGGTCGAGGGGCTTGTTACCAATTACACACCTAGTGTAAGGCAATTATTTTTTAAAAGACTTAACGGTTATTATTTTTCATATTTCTTGACCTCCAGTAATGATGCAGGTGACTAAATGTCTGTTATTCCCAATCACATGTCTAGTTCTATGGCTTTCGTTCTCACGGATCATTCTGACTCCTTTCTGCGGTCATGGCTGTAGTTGTGTGAAGACGGGCGACGGTTGTGTGTGTGCACGCCGTGCTTCGGGTGGTGCGTGTGTCTGCATTTTAACACCTTCTGAAAAAGATCTCCTGCACTGCTGTAGAGTTTGTAAGTGCTTTTTTAAATGCTGTCTCCCTTAGTCCAACAACCCTGGTGAGAAGAGTTACTATTAATTTCCATTTATTAAATGCAGTAAGTGGCTTAGAGAGGTTAAGAGATTGGACTGTGGCCTTTACATGATTAGTACATCGGAATTTGAACCCAAGTCTTCTTAATCCTTTGCTCTTCCCACAGGATATTGAGAATGCAATCTTTTTGAAAGAGGGGAGATTATCATATGCCAGAAAGATTTTTTTGCAGGGTTTTTCTTGATATCTTTGGACTCGGGCACTGCAGGGAAACTTGTGCATAATGCTAATAATTAAATACAGTTTTTAATAAGGGAGTGTTCTCAGTTCTACCTACCTGAGCCTTTAAAATTGAGTGAGAGGTTTCTGCAGAGAGATTTGAGGCTAGAGAGCCCATTTTTATGTAAATACCCAAGTCTGGATATGATTACCTCCTGTACTTCCAGAGCTAAATGTCTCCTCTAGGAAGACCCTGCATGTGAGTCAGAGCTCCAGGTTCCAGTCCAGTTCCACCACTTAGCTGTGTTCCCTAATGTGCTCTTGCGTAAGTCACCCACATGATCTAGACCTCAGTTCAGGGTAGCAGGCTTTTATGGAATAGCTATGTGCCAGGCACTGTGATAGGTCCTCCAGATAGTTATTGAAATCAGATAAAGTTTCTGCTCTGGATGCGCTGTCGGACCAGTGGAGGAGTCTGCCAGGAAACATAGTTATAGTTCCTTCTGTGCTAGAGATAAGCCCTGGGGGCTTATGAGATGGTGGGAGGCAATAAGCCAGGCAGTAGAGCTAGCTACATGTCAATCAGAGAATGTTCCCTAATATACTGAGTTAATACTAGCTTCCTCCTCTTTCCATCCCCTAAACCTCCCCCCACCCCTTCCCTCTGGGATCGCTCCTTGACCCCAGTACTCGGCTTATAGGTGGGGGTGTAGTAGGGTATGTGATGACAGTGAATGGTGGCCCCAAAAGGAAGAAGAGCCCCAGTCATACTCTCCTCCTTTGTGAATACTGTGGTCAGGCACCTGATCTCCCCTTGCTGTCTATACCCCTGAGGACCACGTGCTTCTCCTAACACAGAGCTAATCTCGGATTTATTTGTATCCTGTGTATATGTCTATATCTCTCACTGACCTAAGAACCCCTTACAAATGGAGTCAAGTACATCTTTGTGTTCTCAGCATCAGCACTGTGCCTGACCCAAACTTGGTGGCTGGTAAGGTCTGTTGAGTATGTGGATGGGTGGGTGGGTGGATGGAGGGGGGTTGCTGGAAGGAGCAGGGGAAAGAGAGACCAAAATGAGAAGGGATGAGGTGCTTTTAGGCAGTGGCTACTAAAATTGAACCCAGGCAGGGAGGGGCTTGTGCTGGGAGCATTATTTAAAAAGCTGCCATCTGCTAAGTAAGAATTTAACTCCTTAGTTTCACAAGAAAGGACTGAGCTTATCCAAGAAATGGCTTGGTTTGACATTTAGGAGTAAAACCTGCAGTTTGTGCTGTAGTGAAACTTCTGAAGTTCTACCTGGTGATTGGTATGGAGAGAAATGGGTTCTTGGTGGATGGAAAATGTCCCACCCAGCTCAACCTAAAAGTTCTCTCCTTCTCTGTTTTCCTGAATTTGGCTCCAGAGGTAGAAACTACGGCCTCCAGCAGTTCTACCCCATTTTAAAGAAAAGCAGGAAGATAACGGAGGCTTTAATTGATAGTTAACAGTATCTTGAGTACCTGCCATAGGCTAGAGTCTATAGTAAAAACTTTAATTCGCCCAGTAACTTTCTGAAATAGGTTTTAGCGTCCTTATTTTACAGTCGTGCAAATGGAAGCTCTCAAAGGTCAGCGTTGAACAGTCAGTAGAGTTGGAGCTGTGGTTTGAGCTTGGGCCCGTTGGCTTCCAAAGCTCCTGCTCTTCAGTGGATTTCAGTGATACCAGACGACTGGACTTCCCTAAAGATGTTTATGTACGTTATCACCAGAGTCAAACTGAGAATCCTTTTGCTGTATTTCATTCAACATCATAATGTGCCTTAATCCAGATTCTGCCTCACAGAACGGACGTGGGTGGCTCACAGGCTACATGGATCGGTGTTTCTTACGAGCAGAAAAAAAGAGAAAAGCATTTGATTTTACTCTGTGTAGGCAGAACGGATCACACTGTAGCTTGGCCAAGTTTGACATTTACTTAATGTGGATATATTTAGTGTAAACTGAAATCAGGCCGAGGGCTGAAATAGGCCCTCTGGGGTTGTTGTGGCGTAAGTACTTACGCTCAGCTCTCGTCTTCGCCTTTTGAGCTTGAGTTTAAATATTTCTGAACAGAACATAGATCTTTGGTTTGAACTGGATGTAACTCAAAGGTCAGCCCTGCAGAACAGAGCATTTCAGTCTCGGGGCACCAATTTTAACCTCCTGAGATGAGATCGCATTCAAGGCGGCTGGGTCAGCATGGGATGGTGTCGGAGGAGAAGATTCATCAGTGATAAGTCAGATCACAGTTAAGATTTTTGTTATTTATTGAGTGTCCATGGTACATGGGGCTTAGAAATATGGAATGGTTATGGGTTTTGCTGTTTGTTTTTGAGAAATATCCCATTACTTTTCCCACATGAGGAAGATAAACCTGAAGGAGAGATTTATTTATTCCCCTTTGAACTTAGAAATTTTGTTTTGTTTTCTTTTGTAAAACATGTAAAGTAAAACAATTCTATATCATCATGTCTGTCCCCCTTCCTCTAAGTAGTTCAATTTAGTTCTTGGACACAGAGGAAGACAGTATTTATGGAAGTGTCTGGTAGGTGGTAGGTGGTGAGCTAGTGCCAATGAATCTTCATTTCTCTGTACAGCTTGCTTCCCCAAGGGGTACTGGTGGCCAGGTGCTATTCATCCAGGTGAAGATGAAGAAAATTCACTTTTGTCATTTCTTCAGGCATGATGCAAACCCAGTCCGGTCTCAGGTATTCCAGATATGAGCGATGTGCCGATTGTGCAAGACTTGAAGCATTGCTCACTCAGAGATACAGAGGCCTGCTTGCCCCGAGCCCTTTGTTCTCCTGGTTGAAAGCAGTTAATTAGCAACTGTCTCCATAGCAACTACCTCATAGTCCAAAAACATTGTCTAGTTTTTCAGTTTAGCTTATCACACTGTTTACCTGAAGGGCTTTTCACTGCTCTGAGTCTCATTTGAGTTGGCGGCATGCCTGTTGGGGAAGTGAATTGTCAGGGTAGGAAAAAACACCATGGTACCAAGAAGCTTCTCCCTAACCGGACCGACCTGGGCTCTGGATTCTGTGTAAACAAAAGTTGTGAGGACCTAACATTTTTACCTTCCTTTTTTCTGTGTGCCGGAAAAGTGCCATTCTCTCTAGCAAGCCCAGAATTATGAGGATTTGTCCCCCTTTCCCCGAAAGGCTTTCTAAGCTCTTTAATATTCCCTGTTTATAGTACGTTTCCATTATTAGTCATCTCGAAACCCCGGGCGCTCTCAGCTGCTGCTGTACAGTCGAGGAAATTTTACTTCCCTGAGGGTCTTGGCATTTCTGAAGGCCCTTGGATGAAGGATTATGAGTCTGCATGTGAATTAGAGCAGTTTTGTTTTTTAGTTACAATGAGCTGCTCTCCTTACCTGTGGCTTAGATGGTTTTTCACACACCATGTGTGAAAAAAGATGACTTCGGGTGGCTTGTTGGTACATAGGACAGGGAACTATGGCTTTTCTTTAGCCAGGCAACAAAGACAATAGTTTTCGTGGCTGTCTTTGATTGAGTACCTGCCGTATGGGCCACTGTGCTGGGACTCGCAGGAGCTGTAGCTCACGTCTGCAAAGGGAAGATCTAGGATCTGTATTTTAAAGACAGAAAATCAGTGTTTTATAAGGTGTTGCTGCCAGACCAGAATGGCGGAATGCCAACTCAGTCTGTTGGTTTAGAAGACAGAGCTCTTCCCTGAAGTCAGGAAGCACGACAGACGCAGAGCCTTGTCAGGGTTTGGTGGCGATGGGTTTTGCCCATCCCTGGTGCAGGGCTCGGTTAGGACGTCTGTCGCAGTGCTCTGGGAGACTCTTGCCCAAGGGGCTGGTTAGAATCTGGTGGTGTACATGTGTGATCAGATCCCTCAGTTAGATCCAGGAAAATCATGTTTCTGAGGTTTTCTTGGGTCCAGTGATAAAGTAGTTGAGGTTAATTTTTAGACAATGTATGGTACCAGAGCTTATATACATACTAAGTCAGTGTTGTTCTCTTCAAAGTATTTACCTGAAAAGACTGTGCTTCATGATGTTCCCACTCTTCAAACCTTTTTAAGGGACCTCCGTGGGGGCAAGTGCTCTCTCTCCAAGCTTGCGACACGGTTTCGAATTCAGTGCAACACACAACTCCTGAGCACTAAACCTCTGCAACTGTGGGCTGAAAAGTACGGTTTTTCCCTCGTGGCGATCATTGGACCTCGCATGGACTCATTGAGAACAGCTAATACGAATCCAGCTTCTTTTTTTTCTTTGAAAAATGTGTTAGACTCTATAGAGCAGAAAACTGCAATTGACCTAGAGGATAAATAAGACTTTTGATAACATTTTAAATCGTATTTCCTTTGTCAAAAATGGAGATTTATTCACTGTGCTGAATGCAAGGACCATGATTCTAAGCTGCAGCTGGTTCAATGCCTAAGGGTGCTGAGCAGGTGGTAAAAGGGGAGAACATTTCCTAGTGGTTGCCACACTGTCCTGTGCTCTGGCCAACATTTGTATGGTGTCCTTGTCAAGATACCATGAAACCCCTCAGTGGGATCCTGATTCAGAGTCCAAAACTCAGCCCATGCTGGAGGGATAAAGGCACCCAGAAGTCCCAGTGTAGACGGTAAACAGGTGACTTGGCAGGACTCCGTGAGTTTTGTTGACTGTGAGACTACAGGAGGTTCGTAGACATGGCTTCTGCAGAAGTGAACATCGTCTTGGACTGCGGCGATAGGAGAGAGGAGGAAGATCGCCGTGTTAGACTGTGCTTAGAGGCAGATGTTCTGTCTTCTTCCTCTTTTCTACCTTCCTCTCCCTCTCCTGTAGCCTGTGCCAGGCCCCTTTCTGTGTGTTGGGGAGACAGGGATGGACAGAAGAAAGCAGTCTTTAAAGAGAATGTGAATATTGTGAAGTTTGTTCAGTGGGAAACAACCCAGAGAATAGAGAGAACAAGAAGCCACGTGCTGCACAAAATCATCGAAGGGGTGAGGCACTATCTGGCCCAGCTTATTAAAGATTCAGCAAAAGATGTGAGTTGTTTAGAAACGAGGGAAAGGTGCTCGTGGGCCAAGAGGAGGCAGATTGGTCTTGTAGTCCCCAGACAAAAGGGAAGCAAACAAACTTTGGCTCAATTATAAAAGGATTGTTTTCTAATAGCCCTGCAAAGGCGGACTAGGCTTCTGTTTTAGGATGTAGTGAGAAATATTCAAGAAAGGGTCAAATGACCACATGGTGGCTTGCTCTACAGATCAAACAATATCATGAACTTTCTTTAAAATTTCTAGTCATAAAAATTTTATCACAGACCAGACATGCCATCTGCCTGGGAGACAAATGCTAATAGTGAGGGAAGATATGAATCACAGTTAACATGTCTCCTTTTTTTATAATGTATTCATCTCTTTTGGGGTGCAGCTGCATATGATAAATATAGAGACGTTAGAATGTTTGTAACTGTGGTTTATGAGATTAGCAGTTTTTACTGCAGGTCCAGTTCACTATAGTTGTTATGTCATAATGAGATCTCTGGGTGTCTCATTATTTTTTGAGCCTAGAAGTAAAGAGTGTGTAACATGTATCCTAGCCATTGTAAAAAGTGTTACAGCTATTATAAAAACTCCCTCTGATGTAGAACCACTAAAGTTTGAATCTTAGGTCTACCCATATTGAATTTTTTCCTTTTTATTTAAAAAATGCTTGGTCCTAAGGATGGTACAAATTTCCATGAACAATAGGCACAGTAGTGATCTTTTTGCTTTTGATAGTTGTGTATCATAGTTTTAAGACAACCCATGGAGTTTTAGAAATTGAGACTGCCTGCAAAATCAGGCAGAGTGATTAAATAAAGATTAGTAGTTATAGAAACTTGTTGAAGCATCGATTGAGACACCTTGTACCTTCTAAAGAACTGATCTATTTAAATTAACTTAGTATCACAGCTCCATTTGCTCTTCCTCTAGGTTGATTAGATCGTTTTTTTTTTTAAGAGCTTATTTATTTATTTTCAAAGAGAGGGGAAGGGAAGGAGAAAGAGAGGGAGAGAAACAGCAATGTATGGTTGCCTCTCACGTGGCCCCCACTGGGGACCTGACCCACAACCCAGGCATGTGCCCTGACTGGGAATTGAACCAGAGACCCTTTGGTTCGCAGTCCACGCTCAATCCACTGAGCTACACCAGCCAGGCAGATTAGATAGTTTTATTGAGTTTATTTTATTCTTTCACTAGGAATTTTACTTAGTGATTTTTAATGCTGGAATCAACAGCCTGGTTTATAAATTTTGAGGTCTGTGTGAGCTTCTTAATTTGTCTATTTATGATGGCAGCACTTCCCCTTTCGGTGTGGCTGCCCAGACCCTCCCCTAATATTTAGGAAGCCTGAAGCCAGAATGTGTAAAGTGGAAGCTCATATGCCATACATCTAATTATTTAAAAGTTATAAATCAAGATAATAAACTGTTAAATAACTTTTCCTAACCTCTGGCTCTGACAAATATACCTTCATAAGAACCTGGAGTCACCTTCAAATTTAGGGGTCTGTTCCCTTCTCTTTCCATCCCTGGCGCATCTCATGTGTGTGTGGCTACCCCAGACAAGCACAGCCTTTTCTACTCCCCGCTCCCCCAAACAAGGGCCCCTTGACCATTCCTTGCACCTAAGGACACCAGTGACAGAAACATCCTTTTGAGGACAGATCAGGGAAGTGGCCTCTGCAGGCCCTGGAAACGGAATGGGGTTCTTCGGCAGGGAATTCTGAAAACTCAGGTCCTTAGTGCATGGTCTAAAAGGTAAGGGGTCCCTGAGTGGGCTGCCTCCTTGACCCTCAAAGACCCCTCACCTGGAGAGGAGGACTATGATTGAAAGAGGACCAGAGCAGGGCCTTCTAAAGCCTAGGGCACCAGTTATGCTCTCTGGCCCAGGTCTGAGAACAGTAATGAACGTGGATGAAAACCAATTTCCAACTCACTTTCAAGCTTCTGAGCTTGAAACCGGGTAGTTGCAACCAAGTAGCTGGGTTGGCCTAAGTAGCTTTTGCCATTTAAGTTTGTAAATGATCTAAACACCATGGTCTGAGAGTTGAGTAAAAAATAGGTGATGATCATTAGGTCAGGTTTGAATTTTCTTTTATTTCTTAGTTTGTAGATACACAGACATGTACTAGGAAATCTCTGCAACTGTGAAACAACTCATAAGAATTTCAGGTTGTGCTGAACAGTCAAACAAATTGGTAAGTGGGCTCCCATGGTGAAAACCCTGAGGCCATTTGGAAAAAAAAAAAACTTACAAATTATAACTAAGTAGTAAGAATCAAATATAATACATTTTTCTGGAGAAGCAGATTGCATTGCAGGTTGTTTTAAAGCATGATGAGAAAACACTTAGCGTAACAGCACAGGTTGAAATGTTATGCCAGTTTTCACAGTAAAATCCCCGAATGTGAAAGCTCTCCTTTTTTTGCAAAGGTATTTGGAAATAATAATGTTTGTACGCATAGTTAAGTTGATCAGACTAAGATAACTTTTAGTCTCATGAGTTTTTCAAGGTAAGTACAACTGCTCAACCTTTAGTGTTTTCTTTGCCACAGGGTATAGCTCTGTTTGTGTCAACTCAAAATAGTTTTTATGAAGGCTAATTACATATATATGTATATATATGCATGTGTGTATGTATATATATATATATGCACACAAACACATACATAATGGTTTAGTGTAGATTGATCGGTTCTGAAATTACAGTCCTGGATCTTGCTCTTGGTTCTGCTACTTCCTGGCTACCCGTGTGCCTGAGCAAGTCAACTTCACCCGTCTCCAAGTCAATTTTTTCATCTTTAAAATGCTTTGAATTCTAAAACATTTTAATTTGAATTTTAATGCATTGAATAATAGTATCTTTGCTATAAGGTGTCCATAAGTATTTTTAAAAATACAGGTATAGAGCTTAGCACATAGGAAACTGTTAATAATAGTTAATTGATGGTTTCATAAATGGAAACTAATAATCATCATTAGCTCTCTTGTGTGAAGGTCTAAAGATTTATATAAAGGCAACATTTTATGGCAAAATAACCTTTCCAAGAGAACCTATGAAAACTCCCAAGGGCTGCAAGGAAAAAACATTGTGGATGATTGGCCTCCTTCTGGGATTTACCTGGTAAGTGTCGGCAGTGACCAGTCCTGGGTGCTGCTGAGGCCTCGGTGGCTCCCGTGTTGCTGTGTCCTCGGCTCCTGTCCTAGTTGTGGTCCTCACCCGTCCACAAAGGGCCCTGAGCAACTGGGGCCCCCATTGTGACTTATTCCTTATCCCCAAAGTAGTTTTGAAGGGTATGATTTTTCCTCTTTGAGTATAAAATGGAAGAGGGCGAAGGAAAAATTGCAAGTTTCTTTGTCTAAGTGAGTACAGTGCACAGCGGCAGAAAATGTGGGGAAAGGGGTGAGAAGGAAAACAATTTTTGCTTCTAAATGAACTTATTTGTACCATTTCCCAAGTAACTTGTGGCTATCATTATTTTTAGTGGTTTATGCTTAGTTCCCCTTAGGAATAATCAAATACTGGCCTTGAACACAGATGGAAATTACAGGTCAGAGCCAGCCCGTAAAATAGTGCCTAGAGTGAACTTGCGATTGGACATGGAATGGGGCAGCAGACTCCTACCGTTCCTGTGTCCTCAGCTGTGCCCTGGAACCTTCTCCATGGGGACCAAATATCCCATAAGGCGCAGGAGTGTGACCTCTTTGCTGGAGCGGCTGCTACTTAACTGATTTCCAGGGGTCCCAGTGCATGCGCCTCCTCTGTTCCTTCCTCCTCGTTCAGCTTCAGTTTTCTCCCTTGTAAGGAGGGAGGCAAGTGCCCAGCTTGCCAAGGTGCTCTGAGATGGAAGCAAGAGGCACCTGGCATGGGACTGCCCAGGGTGTGCTAGCTGTCTTTCTCTTGTAGGTGGAAAGGTGGATGGCTTCGCTAGTCACCAAGCCCCTCTTCTGTGAGACACTAGGGAAAAAGTAGCAAGTATGATTCACGATTTCCTGAACAGGCACCATTTCAAAATTTCTACCCATACTCATCCTCATACAGTTACTTTAAAGTTGTCACCTGTGTTTTCTTTTCCATTCCTGGTGTTCAAAACCCGAACCTCTAAGTTTTAGTTTCTTCCTCTGTCAGTAGGGGAGAAGAACAGCTCCCACCTCATAAAGTGGCTGCAAGGGTGGCGTAATGCTGGCGAAAGGCTATGTGACTCCAGTAAGCGCCGTCCTGCTCGGGACAGGAGGAGGAAGGGAACTGTGACACCCTGCTGTGACCTGGAGGTTTTCATTCTGAACCCATATTA
This sequence comes from Micronycteris hirsuta, assembly GCA_004026765.1. NCBI lineage: Eukaryota > Metazoa > Chordata > Mammalia > Chiroptera > Phyllostomidae > Micronycteris > Micronycteris hirsuta. The sequence continues at coordinate 194,492 of PVJI01000163.1, read as the reverse complement.
ACAAAAGGGATGAGACCCGTCTCAAAGTAGAAGCCAGAAGTGTCCTTACTGAATAGGGCAGGAACACTGGTTTTCATTCCTAATGCAGTTGGTAAAGATTGGAGTTGCGCCCTTCCTGACTCCGCGAGAGTGAATGCATCTGGGAACTCAGAGGACCCCAGTGGCGGAACCTCCCACGGTTGGACCCTCGCCCCACCAGAGGCTGAAATCTCACCTTAGGGTTTCTAGGTCTTCGGTTTCCTGCTTCTTCATAATGAACTCTGCCCTTCCCTTTCCTCAGTGGCAGAGCCTTGAAGCCCACTCCGAATGGAGGCACGTGGAATCTGGAAGATTCCAACCCACTGCTTTCCCCACTGACGTTGAGAGTGTTAGGGGAGGCGTCATGTTTTATTCATCACCAGCCCCCGTTTCTGAACCCACTGAGTACCTAATAGACTTTCAGGAAGTGCCGTTTGAAGGAATGTCACCGATGTGGTTGATGTCCTTGTGTATATCCCCAGATCTTCAAAGACCATAGTTCTTGATCTGGCCACAGGACCCCTTCCCACCAGCAGGTCTTAGACACAGCCTTTCTGTGCCTCCGGGGTTACTGCTCTTCTTTGAAGCAGGCATAAAATGTTCATGCTGCCACGGAAGCTCAGGGAGGGGCCACTAAAGTCCAACTTCCTGTGCCTCACCATCGACTGCTGTATGGGGAACCGCTAAGATCTTTAGAAGTGGAGACTTCTGTGTGCAGGAGAGGGTGACAGCGACCTTCTGCTGCAGCCCCAGCTCCAGCGATAAGAACTGGGCTTTACCTGGTGAGTTCCCAGTCACCGTACCCCCACCCGCCCCCAACGAGTGAGCCACATTGTTATGGAAGTGCTCCTAAGGCAGGAAGGAGTCTTCTTGGTGGTGGTGCAGGAAGCCTCCCCTCCACACATGGGAATTTGTGTCCAGGAGTCCATTTAGTCACTGTGAGTATTCCTGTGAAGTTCTTCCTGTAGCTTTGGGCCGTAGAGGTCTCAGACAATTTTGTGCCTCTAAAGAAGCTGCTCCTTGGCCCTGGCCCTGAGATGAATTCTTTCGGGATACTGATTCTTACTGGTCCAGTGGCTGCCTGCAATTGATACTAATTAGATGGTTGCTGTCAATAGAGCTTGTGAGACTGGAGTCATTGGTATGGGGGTGACCAGAGGCCACTTAACAGCTCCATGGCTATAGAAGACGTTTTTTGGAAGCCTCCTCAGCATCCATTCTCCTCTTCTTACCAAAAACCACACAGGCTATCCTTCACCTTGTCATATATATAATTCGGGTGGAGTTGACCTCACTCACAACTGCAGAGATGGGCCATGATTGACACAAGCCAAATAGCAGATGTCCATGGGGATTGGTTACCCAGTCAGAGTCAGTGAAGTAGAGAATATTTTTTTCTGGGCTTCTGGAAAAGAAAAGCCTTTTTTTGCTGAAGATGTTGGATGGGAATCTCATGTCCTGTGGATGGTATGGTGTGAGGACATGAGGTCAGTGACTGTGGTAGCAGTTTTCTTTCATAAGGAACCTACACAGGACTGGTCACTTGTTGGAACCAGTAGCTAACCTAGTGGGAGGTAGATTTGTGATGATGTCATCAGAGCTGCTGGAACAAGATTTCTTAGTTAAATGAGCTGCTAAGACTTCTTCCCTTGTCCTTTGCTTAAAGCCAATTTTAATTGTTTCTTGGAATGTAGTAACCTGACAGGAAGACCCTTCCTATTGAGAATTTGGTGAAGAATCTCTAACCAGCTCCTTCCAAGACTATATCATGGCTGGGTGACGGCATCCATGGAGCTAGGGACCCTCCCTCCCGTCAGCTGTGGCAGGTGGATCCAGAGCATGACTTCTACTTTGTGCTGAGGGGGGCAGGGCCAGAAAAGGGTGTCTCTGATCCCTGAAAGGCAGCCTGAGGTGGGACCCAGAAACCCAGGGACCCAGAGAGGAACAGTGGGTTGGAAGAGATCACTGGGAGGTCTGGGACTGGTAGCAGGGAGTAGCCTTGTTCACAGCGGTAATTCATTAAAGATTTTAGGATGGATATATGTCATTATGAATTTGTCCAAACCTATAAAATGTACGCCACCAAGAGTGAGCCTTAATGTAAGCTACAGACTTTGTGTCATAATGATGTGCCCATGTAGGTTCATCAGTTGTAGCAAATGTACATTCTGGTAGGGGGTGTTGATAATGGGGGGGCGGGCTATGCATGTGTGGGGACAGTGGGTGTATGGGAAGTCTCTGCACCTTCTACTCAATGTTGCTGCGAACCTAAAACGGCTCTAAAAAATAAAGTCTATTAAAAAAAAGTTTCCAGGATAGAGATGTAGGTCCTCAGTTGGCACAGACTGTGGGTGTGTATCGGGGGCTGGGGGAGTGGGGGGAAGTCTAAGTTCTGTAATGTCGGGGAGTCTGGAGTGTTGTAGATATAACTTCCCTCGAAGTGGTCTCTGCTTTCTCTTTTTTACTGGGAAAACCTCTTGCCTTTATGCTGAGAAGAGCCCCTTGAAGCCACTGTCTGTCGATAATTACTCACGCCTGCGATTGGACAGATCCTCTCACAGCAGTTAGACAGCAGCCAGAACTAACCACAGGGCTGGGCTAGCCTCAGAAATACCATCTTTATGATGCACAGGGGCTTTTGAGCTTGTGGTTTTGGACTTGTGGTTGTGGACTGAGAAAACTGCTTCCTGGGTTTACGGGGAAGGTAGAGGAATGACCCTCTCGCCGCCGCTTATTTAGTACGGCTTCCTGGTACGGGCACTTGGGGCTGCATGTGAGTGGCAGGCAAGCTTCAGGCGTTTACAGGGAGGTGGTTGGGCCAGCAGGGTGGAGGAGTAGGTCCCGATCCTACCCAGCATGTTGCTGTTACTAGAACCTCAAAAAGGTGGCCGCTGGAGGAGCGCTCACTGTCTGTCGGTCCCTGGGGAGATGGAAATGAGGAAGGTTTTGTCTCCAACCTATAGAAGCTCTCAGCCTCATGGACAACAGATCAGTAATAAATATGATAAGTGATAACAGATGGACAGATTCACATTGGCACAAGTTTTTAAAAAATAAATTTAAACAGAATTCTGAATTACTGTTGGTATCCATTCTTTCCCCAAATGTAGTATCTAATGTGAAACTTAGGATGTTTATTAAGAGAAAGATAAATCTTGGAGATGCCGGAATTTTTCTTAAATTCCCCCTGATAAGAATGAATCCTTCAAGTTCAGGACTGCAGAGAACCATGCCACGCATCTTCACTGAGCTCACTCTCTTTGGGGAGGGGATGGCTGCGCGCCCTTCCGGGTTCCAGAACACTGAGCTGGAGCATCACTCGCGACGGGCTCTGCTGCAGATCGTCTCTATACTGAGTGAGGTTATGAACACAGCAGCACATAACAGAACGTTGCCTCTCCGAAGGCACCTGGGCAGGCTGCTGGCAGGTGCCTGGGATAAAGCAAAGGGTTGGTGACCATGATGTTGTGATACAAGACTTACAGCACATGGTCTTTCAGAGAGGGTTGAGTATTTATGGCAAATTCACTGGTGTCCAAATGCTCCTGCTGAACCCGTATCAGTACGCTCTATTGGTCAGACAGCCTGGGAGGAGCAACTAATCCAGACAGCGACGGATGGCTTGGAGCTAGAAGGGAGAAAATCAGTCCTGGTGAGGATATTCACTGGGCTGACGGTGTTAGAGCTGTAGGGGCAAGTGGGAGGCAAGCCAGGGGCTCCCTGGGAGTCCTGGTAGCAGCTTCTACCACTCTGACATTTGATAAATGGAAGGAAGCTGGGAAACGCTGTTGGGTGTTTCTTTTCCCTATGAAATTGTAGAGATACCATCTTTCAATCAACCATTGGGGAGCTCACTTTTAAGAGAACTTCAAGTAAGCCAAATAAAGGGGTAAGAGGGAGGGAAGAGTTGCTGAGGTAAAGTGAGCGCCCAGGGTCCCATGCTGCCCCTTCAGCAGCCTATGTGGACTGCGCATCCTGTCTCAGCCTGGGAAAATGAAATTTCCCTGTGTGTGTGCTTGTTCATTCATCCTGATCTTTACAGGGGCTCTTTTGGTAAGGAGCATCGTATTAATGCCAAGAACTGTGCTTTTCATTTCTAGAAATGAAACATGAGCCCAGACGCCTCTCTACAAGATAAGGGCTGTGTGACTTTGTATGAGCTACTTAACTTCTCTGAGCTCAGTCTGTAAGTTTGCAAGGTTGTGTTCACTCCTTTTCAAGTTTGTGTAAATGACAGGATCAGATGACATCCAGGCCTTCCTTCCTTTGATGACGGACAGAGCACCGAGCTGTAAGTTCACCTGGGATCTCCCTGTGTTGTATGGATTTTGCTGGGGTGCTAGTGTTCCATCCTCCTGCAGGTGGTATCTTGAGTCACAGCCCATGGTAAAGGAGAGAGGGTGGGGTCCAGCCTGGGTCAAGTTCTCTTGGACCAGGTTGTGAGGTGCTGACCACAGGTCTGAGGCCCTGAAAAAGCGCTACAAGGAGGGTGTTTCTTTCCCCGCTGGCACTGCATTCAGTTCTTGACAGTTTGACACAAACAAACTGTTCTGCTAGCTGTTTCTTACTCCCCATTGCCTCCTGCATGCTGCCCGCCACCCTCGCTGGTCACCAGGGCTGACATGTGGGGAGGAGTGGAAAGCACCCTCGCCGACAGTGTATGTCATTGTTTGCGCTCTGTGGAAGGGGGGTGTCTGGCCGAGGCTGGAGGCCGCACTCCAGCTTGGAGGCCTGTGTGGAGGCCACAGAGGCACTGGGTGCCTTGTGAGTGCCTATGAACCTCTGTCCTCAGAGCATGCCGCCCTGGGTCACTGGTCCTGTGTCTGAGTGCTGGTTCCACACTTGAAGAGAGTTTGTTTTTGTTCCCCTTTGAAACAGATATGCATGTAGCCAAGGGCACCTTAGAAGGCTGTAGGAACCACTGGAAGAGTGTGTGAGAGGCCAGCACTGAAGAGGTTCAGTCAATACACACATGCGTGCACAGACCCAATCCCTTGAGTCCCTGCTGGCCTAGCTAGGGAACTTTATGGAAGGGGCCCTCTGTGGCTGGGGGAGAGAGCCTTCAGGACTTGTCCACAGCAAGAGTGCCAGGGCTTTTCTTCAACTTGTTGGAGAGGAAGTCCGGGTCACAAGTGATTCAGAAGTCAAGTAAAGGCATAAAATAACAGCACCTGAGTCTTCACACACATCATCTCATTTCATCCCCGGCACAGGAAGGGTGTAGAGGCTCAGACAGGTTAGGAAATTTGTCCCCCAAAGAGAGAGTGAGGAATTGTGATCGCCAGTCCTCAGCTTGTCCCGAAGTACTGTCTCTGTGTGTCTCTCCACCCACCAACCCGTCCGTCCTCCATGTGAGCAGGGCTCATGCTTTTTCCTTCCCTTTCTTTCGGGAACAGCACCCAGTGTCCCCAGTGTCGCACTGGACCCTAATGGCTGCTGACTAAGTGCCTAATGGAGATGTTGCTGCTGATAAACCACAGTTGAAAAAGGAAAGAAGCAAGCAAGCTGGCCAACATCAAAGCTGTTTTTTATTTATAGATAAGAGGAGGTTTCACTTTTGGGGGGCTCCAGAGCCCCTGTCCCCAAATCTCAGACAGGGTTAGTTTTAAAATGGAAGTTGGCTGACTCTCCTACCACCCCCAACTCCACCCTGCCAGTTAACTGGCGGGCAGGCCTGCTGAGGCCAGGAAGTCTTCCTTCCTTTCTTCCCTCCTAGACTGCCAGGCCACTGTCCTCGTTTGCAGTGGAGAACCCTGGGGGAGAGTGAGGGTTCCCAGCAGCCTCTGCAGTGAGCAGTGCTGTCCTCACCGCAATGCTTTGCACTTGGTTTTTGTTCTTCAAAATTTTTCATTGCTACTTGAACACACCATTTAAAATGATTTAGAAAACACAGATATTAAATAGAGGAATCTGGAGACGAGATCTCAGAAATGTAATGGACCTAAGCTACAAAAATGTAAAACACACTTGTGAGGCTCTGTGTGCATTGGCCTTCTTCCTTAATCAAAAGTTAGTGCGGATGCGATGTCATGTCCCTGGTAACGGGTGTGTTCCAGGTGAAAAATTCGGCTACATGCAATCAAGCAGTGAGTCGTTTTAACAGTTGGGTGATGCTTGGAATGCACTGCAGTCTAGGCAGGCGCACAGGCATCGCATGGTTCAGAGAGTGCTTGTGTCGTGTGTCGTGTGTCATGTGTGTATGTTGCTCACATGTTCTTCAGAGCACAGGTGAGTTCAAAGGAGAAGCGTGTGTTTTCAGCACTGGGGCACGGAAGAAGAGCAGGTTCTGGCCACACCAACACACATAAATTGTTGTCTGCCTTAAAGGTGGGGGAATTATTTTCTCTTACCTCACTAGCTCAGGGAAAAGAAGGAAGGCATAAAGTTAGGATCATAAACATGACACAAACCTAATCCTTTTGAATTATTTTTATAGCATTTCAGTTTTGATTTGGCCTTGACTGGGGTCTTTTTAGCTTTTCAGAAGATGGAAGGTTCTTCGTAGTCCAGGCAAGGTCTCTGTTGAGGCCAAGCAAGCCGGTGACCGTCCTGTCCTCTCTCGGGAGCCACTGATGGCTGTCCCTCTACTTTCACACCAGGCATGGCGTGGGTTAGTTTTTTATTTTTATTTTTTTTAACCAATCCAATACCATTGTACCTACATCCCACCTAGAGCGAGATAGAGGTCAGATTGCCTACCTTGCCATCACCTTCTCTCATTCTAGCGCCTATGTGACCACGTTCCCACTTGGCCCTCTGAGAAGCCCCCGCAGTTTTGGAAAGCACTCAGGCAGTGGTTCTCTCACGTGTGGTCCAGTTCTCAAGGCACGTGAGCCGGGGTTGTCAGGCGTGTGCCTCTAGGAGCTTCGTTTCTTCTGCATAGCTGTTTCCCGGGGGGTTCAGGGTTGGTTCAGCAGTTTAACTCATCCTGCCCCTTTTTAGCGGCTTATAAGCCCCAAAGTCATAGAAAGTATTTGTTAGATAACTAGGGGCATTTCCATATTGGGCCCCTAATCCCAAAGATCAGGAATATGGTGCTTTGGGTGACCTTTTCTTCCGGAGAGACTGGAGATCCGTTCAAGAAAAAGGATGAATTTAATTTGTACACATGAGCCAGATGCAAGACTGTCAGAGTGGGAGGGAGAATTTATACCCTGCGGCTATTCACTTACACCTGTTTTGTGCCAATCTCTATTGCCAGGGAAAGAGATATCAAGATGAACAAGGCCGGGTTCTTGCTCTCAAGATACTCGCAGTTTAGTGGAGGGGGCAGTGTTGGACACAGGTCACTCCAGTGTTACAATGTGAAAGTGGAGAACCGAGATCCAACTGCTGGGCCCCTTTCTATTCATGATGCCCTCCCTGGGCAGCATGGCTGGAGGCCTGCTGGCTTGGAATATTGTTTGTTCCCAGGCCTGGTGAAGGAAGGGCTCCACGTTTGCTGGAGCGGCCTGTGTGGAGTTCATGCGCACTGCACAACTGGAGAGAGAAGTCTCTCGTGCTCACCAGCTGCCGGATCGGCAGAGCCTCACTCCAGGCACTCCGTGGGCTCCCACGGTCCAGGGGCTTTGATTTTTTTCAGGCCAGCTGTTAATGTTCTTGGAGTAAAAGGTACTTCGGGGCAGGGATAGGATAATATTTCTTTTATCTAGAGATTAGCAAATTTTACTTTTAAGGGAGGCCGGGGTAAACATATGGTGGTCAGCAGAAGGGGTATCAGTTGCCAGCATTTGGAGTCTCTCCATTCTTATTTACAAAGAGAGACTTTCATGTTCATAATTCCCATCTTGTTGATATGTGTGCCCTATTTGAATCAGTTTGCCAGATTTACACATTTTCCTCCTTTTGTAAACAGTGCATTCACTCCATCTATCACATTTAATGTATTCTGTGCGTGTGAGTACCGGCCTCTTCAAAACTGTCGACTTCATCATCTGCCTGCTGTCTAGAAATGAGATCTCGATGCCCCCCAAATGAATTATGAAAAGCTTTTCATAGTAATATAATTGATCCACTGTTGGCCACACTTATAAAAAAAAATCAATGTGATGTGTTAATATTTCATGAGTGCCCACGTTGCCAGCTCCTTGCAATGGGACCAAACTATAAAGAATGAGAATTGTTTCATAATAGCCCAGCACACGGACAGAGTGCCAGGAAAGAGAGTTTGGGGTTGACTTGAAAGTTTGCAGTGCAACAGGGCCATTGAAAAACAATCCTCTGACTCATGTCAGATTGTTATAATTATTTAATGCCCACAATGCAGCCTTGTCCCCACGGATTTACACTGGAGAGGTTTCTTACCCACACATTGTGGTTATTAGCTGCAGAGAAAGCGGCGTTTGTTTACAGTGACATGGGGTGTATCTGTGTGGCAAAGAAAACACTGCATATTCTGTCTTGTGATGAGGGAGGCAGGAATTTGGCAGACAACCTGTAGGAAATTGGGAGACATGCCCTCATTACTTTTCATATATGTGGGTGGTTGCACCTCATAACCATTAGGCACCTTTTCGTTTTAACCTTTGTCCTAAACTCTGAGAGAATGAAATTGCATGCTTACTTTTCATCCATATGAGATCACACAGCAGATGTGCTCCAGAGTGTATCTAGACTAGAATGGTTCTGCTTCCATTAAATTTGGGGTCACAAACATTGTCTGTGGAACCACTGACAACACTTGGGTACAGACTGGTGCATTTTGAACAGCTCTCGCATGGCCAAATCTCATTAAGCTCTTTCTAAGGACATGGGTTTTGTTTTTTTTTTTCCAGAGTCAAAAAATGAAAGTTGAGGAAGTAGCGCTTTGGGTCCTCTCTGGGGACATGTCTGGTTTGGAGACCAGTGATGGTGCTAATGACCCAGAGTCAGGGTGTCCCGTTGCTTGGGAGATGAAAGCCCTTTGAGTCTGGGAGGGTCAGTCAAGTCCAGCTCCTCAGAACTGCCCTCTGTCTGAGCCTTGCCTGGCCCTCCCCTCTTCCCTCACACAGAACTCTCGTAATTGCCTTTGCTGTCAAAGGAGATTCAATATCAATGGGTTTCTCAAGCATAGAGAGCAACAGGGAGACATTGAACCAGGGGAGTGTGAAATTGTCCCGAGGCACTCACAAGCTGGGGTGTGCAGATGCAATTTATAATTGCACCGGAAATACTTGTAACCTTTATCATGCTTACTGGTGGAAATGAGAAAATCTATGCGAGCCAGCTGAGGACTGACTCGGGACCCATAGGAAGCGACTGGATCCTCTTAGGGTTTGCAAGAGAACTGCAGATAGAAAACAGACTGAGAAAATGTAAATATATCTTGAACCCCAAATTAGCATTGATGGTATGTTCAAGGTTTTTTAATGATGTTTTTGGTACAACAGGAAGTCTGGGAGATCTATAGGAATTTGGGGACCCTGTTGATTGATGATGGTTTATGGAGACCAGAGAACCGAAATTTTGGAATTGGTATTGTCCTGGAAAACCTGAGTGTATCTCGACTGAAATGCAGATGGTGTGGTATTCAGAGTGATGCAAATTGTGAGCCAGTTAAGGGCGGAGGCTGCACGGCTGCATTGTCATCACTGGTAGGGAAACCCTGAGGCGCTTGTGTGAAGGGGATTACTTTTTAATTAAAAAAATATATACTCTATATGAGTATTCATTTTATAATCCTTCATTTATGTCTTATGCACTTTTTATGTGTGTCTGTTATATTTCACAGTAGGAAAAAAACGTTTAAAAGCAATCTTATTTTGTCATATATTGGCCCCGTTTTAACTCATCTGAAATGAGGGGTTAAAAACACGTTGTTATGGTTTCACAGACAACTAAATGGCTTGTTGATTTTCATGTGATAAACATACACTCAAAACCTTTGTTTTCTTATCCTGATTGTGAGCTCCTTGAGGGCAGGGACAGTTTCTCATGCCTCCTGGGATCGGAGGTGGAGGATCTCAGTTCGCCAGGTGTCCAGGTGGGCAGGAACCCGGTGGTTGGAGCTCAGGGCCTGTGCAGGGACGGGGCTGAGTGTTGGGTATTGGAGGGAACTGTGTGCCGCACTGTGGAGTAGCCCTTCCTCCATCAGTGCAGAGCCAGGTGGCAAATGTTACATTAGCGGGAAAGTATGTTGGTATGACACGGTTCCGTTTGAATGGAGTATGTTCAGGCTCTTGCCGTATAGTAGTCTTCAGCAACTCACAGGACACTGCTGTTCTGGGGAATGGAGAGTGGCTTGATTCTGTGGCAACATCATGGCTGTGGAGCCTAAGAGCAGAGACGTTCCCCAGCCCCCACCCACCCACGGGCCACAGAATCAAGCACTTTGTCTCCTGAGAAGAAAGGCATAGTTGTTTTTCCCTTCTCCCTCTCCTCCTGCCCCCAAAGCATCCTCCTTCTCACCCAAACCATGATCTCAGACCTTAGGAGTTACAAGTCAGACAGTTCATGGAGCCTCTTTGAGATCGGTTGTCTACACTGGTGATGCAATCAAAACACCCTAAAAGAAGCCTTAGGAGGAGGAACTTGCCAGGGTCATGAGACATGCTTGCATTGAGAGAGGAAGTGTGATTATATGAAGAAAAAGTAGAATACAGAGTTGTGCCTCTTTTATGATTATGGCTGCTGTTTCAGGGGCAAGGGCCAGAAGGGAACCCGCAGCAGTGAAGACCATTGACTTGTAAGGGTTGTGGCACCGTGAGGGCTGGTTTCCCAAAATAAAACGAGTCCATTATGATATGATTTTGTTGGGCCACTGATACACATTAATTTAAAGAAAGCAAATTTGAATCATTGTAAATGGCAAAAGTGAGTCTGAAAATCAAGCAAGGAACCCAGGAAGGTACATCGTACAAAAATCTCCCCAAGACTGATTGCCGAAAGGGCTTCGGGGCCAGGGAAGTGTTTGTAGCCATTCAGGGGCTCGGTACCTTTTTAAGTGCTTTGTTTAGGCTTCGCCTTGGACTTTCTACTAGACTGTGTGCTCTTAAACCTGGGGGAGCGCACTCCTGCTGTTGCCCAGGGTTTCTAGAAGCAAAGCCGTGTCCTCCAGTTTGTCAACTTCGCTATTGCTGCCCAGCACCGGATTCTATGGGGGCTAACTTTCTTCCAGGCCGCGGTGTGATGAGCCGTTGAGTAGAAGCGTGTGAGATAACACTCAGGGCTTTACTAGCACATGAGGCTGTCAGGGCAGTGATTTGCCATTTCTTATGTGAAAACAAGAAGTCTACATTTTTGAATTCTGGTCTCAGTTTCATCATTTTCTTGCCTGGCAACCCTGGTCTAGTCCTGAAATCTTTTAGAAACTCAAAGCTGTCTGTATTCACCTGTGAGAGACTAATGCAGATATAGAAGAAAGTTAACCTCTGTCATAGTTTAGTTTAGTTTCTTCAGCGAAATGGGGACATAACTGAGGCCTTCACTGGGAGTTCCCTCAGCATGGAGGTGGGAATTAAGAACCTCGTCTACACGGCTGTGGGGCAGGTAGACTGTTTGGGATGGGAGGTTGCCTCCTGTCTCGCGAGGAATATAAGGTGTGTGGGTAGTACTGGATTTAGAGCGGTCAGTTGTTGGGAGGTGCAGAGGGTGTGAGAAAGGAGGGTGGCAACTAAAGAGTTATTGTCCATAAAATGTGGTAAATATGAAAGTGGAGGTAAGCAAAGGGTTCCAGAGGAGCACTTAAGTGTCGCCAGTTTTCCCTGCAGCAGCTGGAGGTCTGGCTGCCCCACCTGAGACAAATATTTATTTTAGATCTTAGGGAAACCAAGTAATTTTTGCTCTGGACCTCTCTGAGGTACTGGAAAATGAGAACTTCTATAAAATTAGGGAAATGAACTCTAATTCTGCCCATACACTTCATTAATTTTCTTTCTCTGCATAGATTTTAAATCCTTTGAGTGAGACTTTTATTTTTCATTTATTTTCTATGAAATCCTCACTTGTAATGTCTAGTGTGTATATTCACCTGTTCATCTCTTTTTACCTGATTTATTGCACTGTGCATGAATCCGCGAATTATAAAGAACTAAATGTGCACCACGGGTGCTGGGTTCTACATATACAGCGGGTGTTCAGTCGTTGTCCGCAGACTTGTCTAATAGTGTAAACAGTAGTCATGCTAGGCAAGTGCTGTGGCAGAGGCTGGAAACTGTGTACAGGATCGGGTGTGAGGGTGTGTCATAGCTGGCAGTTGCGTCCACCAGTTGGATTCTGTGGCTCTTGCTGGGGCATCTACATTTTCACCCATCTGTGGCTCTTGCTGGGGCATCTACATTTTCACCTTTCAGAGAAAACAAGGTCTTTGGAACCAGTGTGTTCTTTCAAACCATGCTGGATGCTGCGGATTGTTTCCATTCTGGAACCAGGTTTTTCTAAAAAAGAAGTCTGGCTGCTTTGTTAAGATAAGAGACTGTTTTGTGAAAATTGCTGTGTGAGAGCTCCCACGGAAGGCCCTTCTCCTCTGGACCCGGCACAGCTCACTCCCTGCTGGCTCACGTGGTGATGGGGGCGAGGCTTTGGGCCCAGTTTCCAGAGCTTTCTTTCCCCTAGTCCCTCCCAGTTCTGGACACAGAGTGCGTGATGGGTGGAGAGAGTTGGTGGAGCCAGGCTCCTGGCCGCACAGAGCCATGCTGACCCCGGGGCTGCTCCACTGCCGGCCGGTGGCGTCGCCTCCTCCCTGACTGCGCTGCCGTCTGTCCTCCCTTGTGTCCCTTCCTCTCCACTTCACACCATCTTTGCGTGAAACAGTGCTGCTTTTTCATATATTTAGTTGTTAGTACTTTTACGTTTTATCTATTAGATGACATTTTCAGTTCTCTGTTCTTAATTTAAAACATGCATTAATTTTTTTTTAAAGTTAAAGTTTTTTATTTGTGTGTGATCATGGACCAACAGTATAAGAAAATATTTGTGGAGTTCTGTTTTGGAAAATCTTCAGGAAAGATAACAGCATGAGTAGAATACTTTGTGCAGAGTGTGAGTATGGCCTCCTCCTGAGATCTGGAACAAGGCAGAGAGGTTCACTCTTGCCACTGCTCTCCACAATTGTACTGTAGACTAACATTAAAGACGTCCGGGCTGTAAAGGAAGAAGTAAAGCTGTCTTTATTTGCAGGTGAATTGAGCCTGCATATAGAATGTCTGAGGGGATACACACACACACACATACACACACACACACACCACAGACCTATTAGAACTAATAAGTTCAGCAAAGTTATGGGGTACAAGATCAAGATACAAGAATCAATTGTACATGCTAGCAAAAAACAACCTGAAAGTGAAATTTCAAAAACAATTCCACTCAAAATAGCATCAAAAATAAAATTTGTGGGGATAAACTTTAAAAAGAAATGTAAGATTTGCATACTGGAAACTATAAAACTGCTGAGAAAAAATTAAAGACGATCTAAACTAATGGAGCCATATTCCATGTTCATAGATTGGAGGATTCAATATTGTTAATTCTCCCCAAATGGATTTATAGAATCCCTATAAAAATCCCAGCATGCTTTTCTGTATAGAAATTGACAAGCTGTTTCTAACATTTATACAGAAATGCAGAGGACTCAGAATAAAGAAAACAGTTTTGAAAAAGAAGAAAATAGAGGATTATACTTTTTGGCTTCAAAACTTGCTACCAACGCTATGATAATCGGGATGGTGTGTTACAGGTATATGGATGATCAATGATGCTGAGTTGAGCGGCTAGAAATAAACCATTATATTTATTGTCAATTGATTTTTCTGTAAAGATGCCAAAGCAATTTAATAGAGAAAAGGTCGTCTTTTCAACAAATAGTGCTAGGACAATTGGATATCCATATGTCAGAAAAAAGAAAAAATCAATTGAAACCTTTGCCTCACACCATACACAGAAATGAACTCAAAATGGATTGTAGACCTAAGTGTAAAAGTTAATACTAGTCGTCTAGAAAAAATGTAGTAAAAAATCTTTATGACCTTGGGTTAAGCAAAGAGTTGTTAGATATGAAACCAGAAGCACAGCATGCCAAGCTACTTTCTAGGAGGTTTAATAGCTGTGTATGTGAGATCATCTCAATATTCCTTTGCTAGCACTGAAAAATGTCTTTTTTTAAATCTTTACTTATTTAGTAGGTGAAAGTGAACACATTATTGAACTATATTCTCTAGTTCATAGTAAGGCTGAAGTTTTAAATTTCATTAATCATTCAAAATATTAAAACTTTCTGGGCTATTCTAGATCTCTGTCCTATCTTTTCCTAACCTACCAAACCTTTCAGTAGAAAATGGAAAATGTTTCCTTGAAGAAGAGCATAGTTTATAGGACTTTTTGTACATTGAATTATACTTTTCTGGGCAACTGTGGGTTTAATGGATGGATGCATAGTGCTTTTTGACCTTTTGCAAAGAAAATAGTGTGAGTGATTAAACTTTCAAGGAATGAACAACAAAGTAGTAAGTGAACATAGACCAGACTTACAATAATCAGGTGTGATTAAAACTAAATAGTGTGGGATTTAAAATCCTTCAGCCTGGGTTCAAATCGTGGGTTACTTCTTACCAGCTATGCAGACCGTAGGGCCATTACTTAACCTCATGAGGTCCTTAACTTCATCTGCAAAATGGAGATACGAACATTACTTCTCTCTTAAGGTTGTTTTGAACATAAAATGAAATGCTGTGTCTCGTTTATTTTATCAAATGAAATAAGGTTTGGTGCCGTACCTGACATATAGGAACCCATTATTAATTGATGTTATGGATTGGATTTCAGGTCCCTGGACTTGGACCCTGGAGCTTCCTGAAGGAGGTTCTTCCAGGCACTCCATGCAGTCTTCCCTTCTTTTTAAAGTACAGTACAGTGGCAAGGTGGGGAGCAAGGTCTTTTGTCACTCTAGACATGATTTCCTCTGGGGCTGTGGTGCTCCCTACGGTTTGAATTCATAGAGTAACTAAAGGACAAGAGGGAATCTCTCTCAGCTCTCTGTCTCCGAGAATACCTCTGGGTGCCGGCGAGATGCCACTCATCTGCTCTGTTGTGATTGTTCCTGGAGCTGTAAGCCTTCTGGGTAGAACCCAGCGGATTTTCTTGAGTGCAGAAGAATTAAGTGAGGTGCAGGGAAGGCATTTAGAGTTTATTATCTAAATCGAACTTTGGCTAATCTAGCTTTAGCCCTAAACTTACATGTTTTGCCTCTAACTAGCCTGAGAGTACTTCACAGTCAGGAACTGCACCTTTTAATCCTCTGCGTCTCCTAGGCACCTGCCTCCGTCCTAAGCAAATGGCAAGCATTCAGGAAATGCTGGGAATGCGCCTGGCATTTTCTGTGTTTCCAAGTGGATTAAAGGAATCATACTTATATCCAATGACGGTCATACTCACAATCTCATTTTGTACTCTTAACAACCCTTGGAGGGAGG
Organism: Micronycteris hirsuta; assembly: GCA_004026765.1. NCBI lineage: Eukaryota > Metazoa > Chordata > Mammalia > Chiroptera > Phyllostomidae > Micronycteris > Micronycteris hirsuta. Next base: position 179,088 of record PVJI01000163.1, on the reverse strand, counting down.
TTATGAGAATGATAGCACACTTTCCTTATTCTGAAAATAGAAAAATTAGATAAGTTAATGACTTGCTAAAAATGATACAGCTCTTCGAGCGAGAGCAGAGATTTGAACTTAGAGCTACTGACTCGGTCAGAAAGGCATTCTGGTGCTTCCTGCTGCTTATGTTGCAGATTGTCACCTACATCAGATGCCACCCTATCAATGAGTTTTGTCCTAGTGATAGACCATGCATCCTGCTTGCCTACTTTTAGGTTTGCTGGAGGAAGAAAAAAGTTTTTTTTCACCTTCAGTATGTTGGAGAATGAGAAAGATCCTAGGAGCAAAGGTATTTACTCCGCCCCGCCCCCCAAGCTTCTGGACAAACGTTTATGGTTTATGGACTTCATATCATGTTCTGCCCTTTGTGCCAGGACAGCTCAAATGGATGCGTTTGTCACCACCCCTCCTTTTTTGGCAGGAGTGGTTGTCTCCCTAGCCAATAAAAAACTAAGAGAAAATGACATTTCCTGGTAATAGAAAGTAGCAGTTGGTGAAACTTTAGAAATGTTGGCTGTGTGTGTATGTGTTTTGCTGAATAAGAAACGGCCACAGTGGAGCCGGTTGTTGGTTTATTTGGCTGAAGAATGTATCTGCTTGCATCATGATTGTCAAGAAAGGTCTTTAAAAACCCCAGCTTGACTCTGCAGGGCTGAGGGGGCTGCGCTGCTGCTGCTCCAGGATGGAGGTCTCTTCCTGGTGGACACTTGATTCACAAGTACACTAATTATTCATTCTTCCTCCTTGCAGCCTGCTGAAACAATCGCCCAGCTTGTTTGGTGCGCAGTGTGGCGTCGGACAGCAGGCCTTTTTATGTAACTGATGGCGCTGTATGTTCATATTGTTCTTTATGTACTTATTTTATAGCTTATGCAGCAGACATTCGAGTCAATTAGCTTCTTGTCTTGCAAACTGGGCACTGCTGTTCTAGAACTAAGTTAGAAGGGTGTGTTTCAGGGCAACCAGGCGACCTCTCTCCTTTCTTTTTGTGCTCTGTGGGTTGGTTTCAAGTTACAGCATTTTTATTGGCTCTTCTTGGCTGAACCTTGGTTTTCAAAAGCTGGCTTTTGGGAGTTGAATTTCTTAAAGCCATAGCTTTTCTTTTCACAAAACTGAAGTCAGCAATACACATAGCCCACCCCAGGGCAGTGCAATTTTCCTTTTTAACCGATTGACGTATATATTAGTAGTGCTTATAACCCGAAAGTACAAGTGAATGGTTTTCTACACACAGTTTCTTCACTGGTGAATCCTTGTTTCGTCTTGCTTCATGTTTTTTTCTGTATAATCTTACTCCTGTTTTATTTTTACACTTTGTTTCCCTCACCCAGTTTTTTTTTAATGGAACCCGTCTCAAACTCTTTTAGGAATAAGTTGGAGTATAAATGAATTAGTTAAGTTCTATTACAAATATCCTTCAGACTGTTTCTGCAGATGATAATATTTATGGAGCATGAATTCACTGTTTTAAGTTTGTGAGGATTTTTAAATGTTAGAAAGAAGATTTAGCAAAAAAGGAAAATAAATTTCCTGCTTCCTTTTTTTTCTCCTTTACTGTGGTTTTAGCTCCCCAGCCTGATTCATGTTTCTAGTGATGGTGGCCGGGAGGCACCCATGTCACAGGAGATTCCCTAGATTGAAATGCAACAGGCAGGATTACTATCCAGTGCATTTTGCCCCAATAGACCATATGGTTCTGCATGGCAGTGACTCATGTTTACTCTTGAATTCTCAGAGCCTACTGTGGTACTTGGCCCAAGGTAGTTAAAAAAATATATGTGAGAATGAATGAGCAAATGAGCCCATCCTCTCAACCTTTCCCTCCCTCGGAGTAAGCATCCCTTTAGCCTCACCTGAACCAGAGAATCTTTACCCAGCCCATTCAGCTGTGCCATAGAGCCATGGTCACCAAGGGACCCTGTGTTTGCCTTGAGGAACAACCAAAATCTCTGAAGCAGTTGGTGCCAACTGTGATGAAAAAGCATAAAATATTGCTTATTGTCTTTAGAGGGAAAACCTAAACCAGACAAAAGGATCTTGAAAGCTCCTTATTCTCACTGACTTTGAACATTGGCTATAGTGCTCATACTGATCTGCTGGCCAAGTAGTTTTTTCCCTTTGTTGATTTATTGAGCATATTCTACATTGAAGGCTCCAGTGTTACCATGAGAGATGGAAAAGCATGAAGATGTAGAATGCTTCTTTGGACCCCTTGCTACTCCGGTGTAGAAATTAAGCATCAACTTAGTTATTTACAGTTCAATCACCGTGAAAGCTACAAGAGTTAGAGTGTATTGAGCATGTGCTGTATCCTGATGACAATGCCTGGTGCCTTAATTGGATTTGGCTGTGTAATTCATGAGATAGGACACATGTGTTAACATCACAAGACTATTGAGGCCATCTTTATTTCTCTGTAACACTCACGACAAGACACTTAGGCTTTTTAACTGAAGAGTTGGGTAGGGGGAGGGTTAGTGGCTATCTGCAAAACAGGGTGAGGACATTTCTTATTGGGAAGAAGTTTGCTGAGCTGGGCCTTAGGGATCAAGAGATTGAGAGAGGACAGGTACAAGGACATGGAGGTCAAGGCGCATCAGAGAAAGGACCTTGCAGGAGCATGTGGCAGAAGCCCCTGTGTCCTTATGAAGTAGAGGAGCTTCGCCTTGCTGAAATTGGAGGAGAGAAGTGAGAGAGAGGTAGGGTGACAATGACCAAATGAAGAAAAAGAACATGCTGGAGACTGACCTGTACCTCGCATCACTGGGCAGGTGAGGCCGGAGGACAGCCTGCCCTGCAGAGGTCCACAAAGGCTGCGGGTGGGGCGGCCCTGTGGGTAAAGCGGAGATAAGCAAGAGGCCCAAAGGCGGGAGCCCCTGTTGTGTCTTCCGGGAATCGGCTTGCTCTTACACTTCAAGATGCTCCGTTCCTCCAGTGCATGCTTTAGCATGTCTTTAATAAAAAGGATTATCGTCTGTGAATTCTAAGAAGTTACGTTTTCTATTATCATTTCAATTTCTGAAGCCCTAAGTGAAATCACAACTGCTCATCTTGTCAATTCTTTGTTTATGTTGTGTTTACTTATATTGTGTCTACTTACATTGTCTCGGCAGGAAGTGGGCAGCCTCCCTTTGGCTGGCATACCTCATTCATCTGGCCGCCTAGGCACTTTGCTCTTGCCCTCCCGGGCTGGTGGCCCCTGAGTCCTGGCCCATAAGGAAGACTCAACCCAAACCTGGTCACCCATTTGAGCAGCCCGAGAATTGGCCCTTTCTCATCGTATGCTGCTGAAGGGAAGGCTTCACCCAGTTACCTCTGGGCACAGAGATCTTTATATTCAGAAGCTGGCAGGGAGTTGTGCCCAAGCTGTCAGGGCCTCGGCTCACCCAGGAGAGCTACCTCCCTGTACAACACAGCCCAGCCCCGTTTGTTCTTAGGTGTCAGCTGCTGGTGTATGGTTAATAAACAGGATCTAGAACGTGCTCATTCTTTTAAAGAATCTGTTAGCATGTGTGTAATACACATAAGTATATATACACACAGTTTTTACACAGTTATAAGTTGATGGTATATATATTATATATTAATTATATTTATAATTGCATGTTACGCATGTATGCCCTAATTTTAGTTCCTGTTTGTGGCCAGTGTAAAGCAGAAAGCAAGCCAGAAGTGTAAGGAGAGTGAGTGAGGCCCCCTTACCCACGCTGGGTCTCCTTTCCTCCACTGTCCTTCTTTCTCTGGCTGAGCCTTCCACCTCCCGTGTGTTCTGACTCAGTGCTGAGGAAGGTGTGGCCTCTCTTTCCCCCCATTCACCTGCTGTGTAGGCCAGTTCCCACCATTTAGTTCTACAAATGAAGGTCTCTGCCTGAATACCATCCCCCCACCCCCTTTTAGTCACCAAATTTTCAGGATCCCTTCTCTGAGAAGCCTGCCTTGTCTGTTTTTCTGTCTCCGACTCCTTCCTTTCCAGCTTGTCCTGTCCAGATCTTGTCCTTCGGAGCCTATCTGAACTATCACTCCTTCCATGGATTTTTTCCTTTCAGATCCTGCCCTTCCCTTGGCCCCTCTGCCACCTGAAGACTTTCTCCATTCCCTGAATTCCCCCAGTGCCTGAGCTGATCTTAGGTCTGCCTTGTTTACCATTAATTGGGTGCCGTTCCCCTCAAACTCCTGAGGGCACATGCTCTGCCTCATTATCTTTGTGTCTCAAAACTCTTGCTCCTAGACCATCAAGAAATACTTGCTTAAATTCATTTTTTAATAGACTCTGGAGAGTGTTTGTTTTTACTTTTTTTAAGCAAAAAGAAAATATTATAAAGTCTCAATTTGTCTGGGACTACTTCTGTTGGCTTTATATATTTAAGTTTCATGTTGTGCTTATTATTTACCTGTTTTTTACTGGAGTGTGCCACTTTATTTTAGATAGGAAGGGAACATTGGCACTCCTGATTGATACGCCAGGCTGGAGGTTTACTGCTTCCCAGGTGTCGGAAGTATCAGTGCCAGTTTTAGTGCCTGTGGGGTACCTGACCGGAGAGCAGCGATGGGACTTGCCCAGAGGCAGCGAGGGGTCCACAGGTTCCGAGTTCACACTCACATCTCTTTCTGCCCCACCCCTGCTCCCCTCCCCAGCAGTGGTTCAGCTGGTTACTGTGTACTCACAAAAGACATTAGGTTGAGAATTTTGTTTACAATGCCAAGCTCTGTTTGTATTTATTGGATCTTCCTAATTTAATGACCTACAAAGGATTGTCTATCGCTAAATTAAAAGCAAGAAAATGAACAAAACCCAAGATGGGATATTGTCAGAGGTGGTCATTCAGTTCACCTAGACACTCAACAAGGGCTATAACCACAATATGGATGACTGAGGAAAATTAATCTAAGTTTTTTGGTAAATCATACTTAAAGCCAGGCTGCTTTTCAATAAAACACGAGAAAAGCAGTAATGTTCCCAAGGCTGTGTTTAATCTGCTCATTCTCAGTAAGACCTTATTTTTCCCTCTTTCCATTGAGTTTGAGGTTTCCTTCTGGTTCTTGCGCTAATTGTTAATAAGTAGACTGTCGTCACAGCTCAAACTTTCCTATCGACACTTCAATCATTTTTAAAGATCTTGAATGTTCAACCTGCATAAAGCCAACCTTTTGCACTCTATTAAAATTTAAGAACCCCTTGATCCTCAGCGAATGCCCCAGCTACTGGATCATGAAAGCATTACCCGGTGCCAAGGGCATGATGCCGTGCACTCATTCCTTTTTAACAAATAATAAGAAGTTTGACTTTTCATTTACACATCCTGCCAATTGCTAACAAGTTTCCATCTCGTTCAAACACCAGATTGATCCGAAGAAATTGAAAATATTGATTTAACCCTCTGTCTGATTTGTACTGCAGGCACCTGCTAGTGCAGTCTTAGCACATTACAATTGCTTGGCTGTAATTCCTCAGGGGACCACTAATAACTACCACATCTGTCTTTTCATCTTCCGAAATTATGCTAGCAGTTGTCCAAGTCAATTGTGATTCATTTGATACTGCTCTCCTTCAAGACATATTGCAACCAAATAGACTTGCTCACCAGTAATATATCTGATGACATAGTTAGTTCTCGTTAATTGACAGAATGATTCAGGCTTTTATGGATGGCATTAATTGGTCCCTTGTGTCCATGCAATAATTGACCAGACAGAAGAAGCAGCATTAGCTTTCACCCAGTCAGGAGAGTTTTGAGATGAGGTAAATGTAGTAAAGATGACAAAATGCCTGTATTTTTAATCAACACTTTATCAATGAACTGAAAAAAAAAGAGATTTGGCTGGAATTCAGATCATCTTAATTATGAACATTGCTTTCTAGCCCACAGAGGTGTGCTAAAATGCAGGTCTGCTTCCCCCAGCCGTCTGTTGCTGAAATGTTTACATACAGGGTATAACTTGAATCAATCTGAGGTATGCAAAGCAGGTAGGTGCTGTACCTGAATTAAGGTAATGAAAAAGGAGAAATATAATGAGCTGTATTTGACATTCATCATTAGTAACCTGATAAACTGGGCACATAAAATCTGAAAATGTGGAAATTTCTCACCTCTTACTTAGAGTGTAAGTCACACCCCAGAATGTTTGGGTAAGTTGTCTCATCTTCCTGAAACTTAAATGTACTCCTGGCACTCTGCTGCTGAAAAAAGCTTTGGCTTCCTTTTTCCCACAGGGTAAAGTTTTTCATGTATAAAAATGTTCACAACATGTTACCAGTGTTTATTCCCCCTACACTGGTAGTCACACAGAATTCGTCAGTATTTCCAAGATCTAATACTACATAGCCATTTTAGAAATTCCCACTCATACTTCAAGAACCCTTTGAATGTCTCAGACGTGATGAGCTGCCTGCTCCTTGGTGCTTACACATTGGGCTCCAGGTTTCCCCAACTAGACCTTCAGCTAGCCTTGTTGCAAGGGCTGCATCCTTGTGCTCGACATCTGTAATTACCCAGGGACTTAAAAAATATCTCTGGAGTTGCATTGCAATAGTTACATCTTGGGGAATGAGAATTTAAAGTTTTAATTCAAGAAAGATGACTTGGATAACATTCGATGTCAAGCAGTATGTCTCGTAGCCAGTGTCAACAAGTGGCTGGCAACTAGCATTGGGAGATAATTACAGTTTGGTGTAAAATAAGCCATTTGAGGTGTGGAAGATAAATTGCCCAGTTCACATCTGGTGAGGGGAGGGTGAGGTGTGAGCTTTGCAGAATAGGTCTTCTCGTGTGTGATTTGCAGACTGTTCATCCTTTTTAGGTCATGCCTTGCTTAGGCTGACAGTGGCTGGCACAGATGTCCACAGAAACTCTGGACTTGCAAACATCTGACACGGCCTCCTTTTACGGGCGGTGCGGCCCAACAGGCTGCGGCTCAGCTCGCAGCTCCACTCTGCCGCGTAACTTTGAGGGAGCCCTTCACTTCTCTAGGGCTTGGCTTCCTCACCTGTAAACCGGGCATGGAAATCGTACCTGTCTCATATGGCTCTTGGGATAATAAAGAATGATACTTAGGAAATGTGTTGCACAGTAGCTGGTACACAGTAGGCACTCAATAAATGGCACCTGTTACTGATTTATGTTTTGACACTTCCTTCTCAGAGTTCAGAAAGGTGTAGAGAAAATGCCTTAGACTTTTCTGTTTTTTCTTAACCCTGCCTTTCGTTGCATGAGGGTGCCTTTGACGCTTTAAGAGATGACATGTGACTTCATAGGACTCAGAGCACCAGGTTACAGTCACGATGTCGCAGGGGGAGGGTGGCAGCAGTGTGCCAACACACCAGCAGAGAATAACAAATTGCGTGCTTGATATCATGTGATATCAAATCTTGTTTTTTTAGGGGGGTTAAATATCTTTTACTAGAAAGCGGCAGATCTGCCATTGTGAGAGGCAGTATTTAATTTTCACTGATTTGGGATAGATTCCTGGTGATGCCAATAGTTTGTTGCCCAATCTAGGTCTGGTATTTTATTCTTACAGAACCTTTTCATGTTTGTAGGAGATACATTTGTTTGGCAGCAAGGTTATAAATGGTGAAATTATACAAAGAAACCTTGGCTTTTGACTTATGATTGGCCTAGAAGTATGTATTGCTCTCCTGTAACATGCAAGGAAAAAAAAATTTCTGCAAAGAGGCAAACTCAGGGACCTCAGTCCTAGGAAACCAAAGTTGGTATTAATACGTGAACTTGACTGACACAGATATCTCCAAATGAAAAGGGTTGGCACAGAGTAGGTTTTTAAGTTCTTGAATCGATGAATGGATGAATGAATGAATGTCTTAAGGCTGCTTTCAAATGAGTTGTATTTGTAGGTAATACTAATCTTTTTTAAAAGATGTTACTCTTCCTGTGAAGACAAACACAAGGCCCTGAGTCTAGTGGTGTGAACGAGGTCAGTCAGGTCCCTTAGCTCCTAACTTGGATCATTACATTGAGGGGATGGGAATTTAACTCGGAGCAGAGGGCGAGCTTAGTGATTTTGGAACCTGTTGGACTTCAAGGGTCAAGCACATGGGATCTGGAAAAAGAGGTAGTAGGATTGTGACAAGAAATAGAGCTAGCAGGGGAATGACAGAAGAAAATCATTGTTTTTTTGACTGGGGGTGGGGGGGACTGGGGTACAGTGGATGAAGTCTCCCTCAGAACACAGGTCGTCCCTGGTAGTAGTCTTTTTCTTATTATTGGATGATGTCTGTGGACCAGTCTTGCATTTATGGGCTCACCAAGATTTTGTGAGCGAGCTGGAAGTCAACTGCACACGTTGTCTTTCAGGGCAAGGTTATACCACCGTTCAATTTTTGACCGCCAGCCATGGAAAACCACCCCTACGGAGTCCCCTGCCATGAGGGTGATTTGGATAAATCGTCACCATATTGTGGTTGTAGTGCAGTAAAGGTGAAGAGCAATGGCACGCTTGTCATAGGAAGAGTGAGCAGATGTATTTTGCTTTGACAAAGATTGCCTTTGAAAAGTGTTGAATTATGAAATGCAGTTTCCTTCAGTGCAGCTCACTCAGACTTAATGTGTGCTTCCTTTTTTGTCTTCAGCAACTAAGCCCCAGTTAATTAATGGCTGTGCATCCCATAGTGACTCTTTCTTAAGCAGGCGCACTTGCACGTATACCCCAGTGCATAACAGCAAACAACTTAATTAACTTACTTTCTGTCCACGATTATCTTGAGCTGTTATGTCCAAGAGTTCACACTGCAAGTGTATCTTCACATCTGTTTGAATGAAAGGGTCCAGCACGTCGGGTTACCCTCTCATTCCGCTCTTTGACCGCGTAGCTGGTAGTATGAATAGTAGCCACTCCCATCATGTTCTGTGGCTGCTTGCTTGACATGGTTATTAATTTCCCCCAACACTCAAGATTTCTCATTTGTTACTTCTTATTTCAGGATGTGTTAATTTTTCACTGAGCCCTTGCCCTGTGCGAGGCGCTGGACCCTCAGTAGTTGTCATGGCAAATGTGATGACTATGAATTTAGTCTCTGGAAGCTACAGACACATTGTGTTAGTTTGCTAGGGCTGCTATAACAAGAGAATACAGATTGACAAATTTATTTTCTCACAGTTCTGGAGGCCAGAAGTCCAAGACCAAGGGATCAGCAGGCTTGGTTTCTCCTTAGGCCTCGCTTCTGAGCTTGCAGATTGCTGCCTTCTTCCTGTGTGGCCCTCCCCTGTGCACACCCATCCCTGATTTCCCTTTATCTTCTTATAAGGACACCAGTCGTATTTGAGTAGGGGCTTACTCTCATGACTTCGTTGAACCGTAATTACCTCTTTAAAGGTTCTGTCTCCAAATACAGTCACATTGGAGTTAGGGCTTTACCCTGTACATTCAGTTACTCTATAGCACACATTAATAATCACTGACATGGGTAGTAGGTGGCCCCCTGCGCATGCCCCCACCCTGGGTCAGGGCAGAGTTAGTGGAGACAAGGGCTGTTTGATATGTAGATTGGCATGGATGTAAGAATTGGCCAGGCAGAAAGGGAGGGGAGAAATATCTTAGGTTACAGCTTTGCAGGTCCAGAGGACATGAGAAAGAACGTCAGGGATACAGTGTGATTAAATTTAGAAATACTTCCTTTTTTCACCCTTAAGTTTGAATGCATGTGCATATGAATTGTAGTCTTTAATTGCATCTACTCTACAAACTCAGTGCATCCCGTCCTTGGATCTGTGAGTGGTGTTCAATGTGAAAGTGGGATGAAATGCAGGCTCCTTTTACCTGTGGAGAGTCAGGGCTATGAAATGGGATTGACAGTGTAGCATCCTCCCCACATACCTGTTCTGTTCTGTTTGGGTTTCTCGGCTGCCTTCTCCTTTACCACATACAGGCGTCACCTCTTTGCAGGCAGTTGCTTGGCAGGTGGGCGTAGGGCTGAGGCAGACTGGCCAAGTGAAAAGTAGGAGACTAAGGAAGAGGGAAAACCTGCCCATGCACCTACCACGCAGAACCAACCACTGTTAACACTTTGAGTATTTCCTTCATATGACTATTTTTATTTTACAAAGTGTGATGATTCTATGTTTTATTTTACCTTTTTATAACATAAGCCTTTCCGTTAAGTATAATTTTTAATGCCTCTTTAATGTTCTAATTAGAGGGAGTTTACTTAATGATTCCTTAATTTTAGTTGCTGAGTTTGTTTGTTTTTTCCCACCACTGAGATAACTGACAGACATCTCTTAACAGCACCGCCTCCAATATTTCATATGATATCCCTAAATTATATTAGGAGCAAAGGTTATTTTTATAATCTAATTGCGACCCAGAAGGGTTGAGTCAATATATCAATATACGAAAAAGTCCAGCCATTGTTAATATTATGGGAACAGTTTGCATGACATTGATGTAACCTGGCAGCCAAGGAGAGTGGACTGGAATGTGCCTGCGTGAACAATGACGACTTCGCTGTACTAGTCACTCGGTAGATGCCACTGAATGAACGTGTGTACTGTGTGGCTGTTGCATTCAAATTGACTGAGCTAGTAGAGCAGTGGATCTGCATCAAATTTTGCTTGAACATTCCTCCGCTGAAACTATTCAGATGATTCAAAGGCTTTCAGGGATGATAGAATGAATGCAGTGCAAATGAAAGCATGGCACAAATGCTTCAAAGGTGGTCGAGAATCTGTTGAAAGTGATTCAGGTTCTGGAAGGCCTGCAAGAAACAGAACACCTGAGAATGTTGATTGCGTACGGGCTGCAGTCAACAAAGATTGGGGACTAACAGTGCGAGGACTAGAAGCTGATCTGGGGATTCCAAAAACTACTGTGTCCGAGATTTTGATGCAGGCTCTTGGCATGAAACATGTCATGGCAAAATTCGTGTCGTGGCTTCTGCTACCAGAGCAGAAAGAACATTATCACTAATGACTTGATTCAGACCACTACCAATGAACCAGATTTCCTTAAGAAGGTCATAACTAGAGATGAATTGTGGGCCTACGATTATGATCCAGAAACGAAGGCACAATCATCCCAATGGAAGTCACCTGGCTCTCCACACCTGCAGAAGGTGCGGCAAAGTCACAGCAAGATCCCGACCATGTTAACCATGGTTTTTGATTGGGAAGGCGTTGTCCATCACGAGTACGCCCCTCCAGACCAGACAGTGAGTAATGAGTACTGCCTCGATGTTCTTCATCAGTCGAGAGATGCAGAACGATGACAACGGCCGCAGCTGTGGGCAGCTGCTGATTGGCCTCTTCATAATGACAGTGTGCCCACTCATGTGTAACATCCTGTGCAGAGTTTTTTGGTGAAACACCAAATTGCCCAGGTGACTCAACCCCCCTAACAGCCTACATTTGGCACCCTGCGACTTCAGGCTTTTTTTCCAAAACTAAAATCACTTTTGAAAGGGAAGAGATTTCGGACCATCATTGAGATTCAGGAAAATGCGATGGGATAGCTGATGGTGATTCCAACTAAGGATTCTGTAGAGTGTTTTGAATGGTGGAAGAGGTGCCGGGAGAACTGTGTGAAGTCCCAAGGTGCCTACTTTGAAGGGGACTGAGGTGTCATTGTCCTATGTACAATGTTTCTTGTATCGTCTTCAATAAAGATCTCTAGTTTTCCGAGTACATGGCTGGATACTTTCTGGACAGACCTTGTATATCCCCCAACGGCCATGTGTGCTCCTGGGAACGTACATGATCAGTGTAGGCGAAAAAGAGTGTTTTATTGATATTTCACGTTGCATTGACTTGACTCTATGTGAGGATGAAACTTTCTGTCATTTTACCAAATCACATTTCTTCTTTTGTGAATTAGCCTTCATTGTCCTTTGACCAACCTCTCTGTGGCTGGAATAGCGCTTCGAGATGAACAAAGGGTTGCAGAGGAATCTGGCAGTGATGCATGTTGGGGAGTGCAGGCCTGTTTCTTCTGGACCACAGGAGTAATTGCATTCAGATCCTATTTAAAATAATGTGAATGAGAAATCGTAACAGTGATGAGAAATGAATTCATTTATATCTAATTGGATATTCAGCTAATATGTACAGTGTGTTTGTTATGTGTTAGATACTGTGCCAGCTGATTTCATAAAAACATTCTTTATCGATCCTCACAACACTTTTTTAAGGGAGCGTTAGACTTCTTTTACATATACGAGAACTGCAGTTCAGACAAATTGCAACTGGAATTTGAACCAGGTCTCTCGACGCCTAAGCCTGGGCCCTTCCTTCGAAACCATTAAACCTCCCCTCTATGTAAGAGTTGGTCTCTGTATTTTTATACAAGTATCTATCCCAGGTGTTTTGGGTTGGCCCTGGGAATACCATGCACAGTGTTAATGATGCTCCTGCAGGAGATATAAAGAGATGAACATACTTCTCATCAATAAAAATGATCCTGGGGATTGCTTTTGGGTAAGGGTGGATAAAGACATTGAGTGCCTTCTGACAGGAAAGAAATTTAAAGGGAGACATGAAGGAAACTTGAAATAAAAAAGGATACATGCAGATTTATCCATTGTTTTCCTAAATGCTTCAGTGATGATGTGATTAGAAAATATAAAGGAGGGCTTTTTTTAGGACAGGGGGTTGCACTATCCACTTCAAGTCTTGTTACAGCTGAAATTTAATTGGTGTAGACATTTTGTGGATGAAGGAATGGTCCACAGAGAAGGATTCTGAGAATGAATGATTCGGTGGAGCAGCATTCGTTGGAGAGAGGACTTTTAAGGTCACCATTACGAGTGGAGGACCAGAGTGCCTCCTCCAACCACCCGAGACAGACCGGGCCTGAGGGGCAGACCATCTATACCCTGGTAGATGACTCTTTATGGGGTAAAGCAGGGAATCAAAAGGACAGCTTCTGTCATCTTTCGTGTGTGAGACTGCACTGTAGGCTTGCTCATAATTAGTCTCTTTACTTCCTCTTATCTTTGCCACATTATCAATTTGGTGAAAAGAAGATATTTCATTCTCAAAAGGAACTCTGGAACCCATGGGGTTTTGAAAACAGCAGTTACCCCATGACATACAGGACATCCCTGCAAATCCTAATCACAGAATTTCTGGGTGCTGTGTTAATATGAGACCCCCTTTTGTAAGATTTAAACGCATTCACGAGAAATGTGTGACTGGATTCCAGTGTTGAGGGACCTTTGGAACACTGAACAGTCCTTGGGTAAAATATGCACAGTGCTATGTGGCATCCAAGAAATTTCAGGACTTCTGATGCTTTAAGGGGAGAACCAGTCTTCATGATTTATGTAATTGTGATTAAAATAGACTCTGAGACATAATTTCAGATACATCCGGATTAACCTTTTCAGTCTAATGAAGAAGAATTTTGGATTTAAATCCCATTGGAAGCAAAGTTAGGGACTATCATATGCATTTATTAAATGATAAGATGCACTTCAAAGATAAATTTTAACATTTAAGTAAAAAGTCCACGGAGTCAGCAGTGGTTTACTCCAGAGTGGCTCTGAAGCGAGCGCAGACTGCCTCCAGGTCAGGGGTCCTCTGCCCTTCCCAGCTGCAGGCTCCCGTGTGGTGTGGCCTCAGGCTTGTCTTCTGGCTTCTCTTTGCTTTAATTTTCTCATCTGCAAAACACGTTTAAATTATTGGATGAAATTGTCCCTAAAGTATCTTCTAGAGCCAAACATTTCTGACTCTTTAAAATCTGTAAGAGTTTCTCTAAGTCCAGGCATTATGGCTACAAATATTTTTATTGTTTGCATGTTGGTTTTAAAGATAATATTTTGTAATTATGAGCATTGGGTAGATGTGGAACCACACACACGGCGTAAAAGACTTTGTCAACATAAAACCTGGGTTACCAACTAGAGAACTGGGCTTATAAATTTCCCTTTACAGAAAACACGTTATTGCACAAGCAGCTCATGAAAGACCTTTGCGCATTGCTGTTCTTAGTCTTGGGAATGTTCCCAAATAATATGTTTTAAAAATAATATCTTTCTTCCAACTTATTAAAATGGGTGAAAAATGGTGAAGGGATTAAGCAAACAAAACCAAACAAAACTCATAGACACAGGCAACAGTGTGGTGAGTACCAGCAGGAAAGGGGGTGGGGGAGGTAGAAGCAGGGGTAGACGGTGATGGAAGGAAACTTGACTTGGGTGGTGAGCACAATACAATATACAGATGGTGTGTTATAGAATTGTACACCTGAAACCTATAATTTTATTAACCAGTGTCACCCCAGTACATTCAATAAAATTTTGTAAAAGAAATCAATTAATAAAATAAAATAATTTTTGAAGATCTTATGCTTCTGAAAGAAGTACTGTACACACTCTGTGTATATTTCTGGTCCAATTCATTCAGTCAGCATTTATTGATCATTTATGTATCAGGCAGTATCCTGGGGACAAACAAAATTAGAGGAAAAAGCATCTGCCATTTAGTGCCAAAGACTAGTAGAGAAGGTGGTCATGGAAACCAATGATGATAGACATGATGGGGTTATGAGAGCAGGAGAATGCAAGGAGCGTGATCAGGGAATCACTAATTGCTGGTCCCTGAAAGATGAGTAGAAGTTTGGAGGTAGCAACAAGAGTTGGCTTCTAGGTGCTGGGAACTGCTTGACAGCCCAGTGATATTTTAAGTAAGGTCACTCGGGCTGTGATCTTAAGGAGGGTGAGAGTTGGGGAGGTGGGTAAGGAAAGCAGTTATGAGGCTACTTCAAAATATCAGAAAGAAAATGGCCAGGGCAAAGGAAGGGTGGGTTGAAGGGGTGGGTGGATGGGAGAGATGAGTATTTGAGCAGCACCGTGATGTTGTAACGATTGCAGAAGGACGGAGCGCCAGGAGAGGAAGCCTTGCATGGCTGTGGGGTCTCCAACTTGTGGGAGTTGCCTGGATCACCTTTGAAACTCCCTGGCAAGGGAGCGATCTTTGGATCTTCAAATATGACATCCTTTGCTGATAGAAGAACTACTACCATTTTGGTGAAACTTTTAGAAGCAATGACTAGAACTAAGATGTGATACCAAGTGATGTGCTGGTAAAGATTTTAAACCACACACACATCCATGTGCACACACATATGTGTTAGTAAAAATTTTTACTAATGTAAAGCAAGTGTAGCACACAAATTTACAGATGCTAATAAAACATATAATGCTTTTGATTGTAAGTTTCGTACAGTCAATTGATTCTCATGGAATAGTTTTACTAATTTTTTTCCTGAACTCTTGTATTCATAGTCAAACTGTGATTAGAGGGGAGCAGGAACTGTGATTATTCTGGAGCCCCCAGCCTTTGCATGTAGGTCCGGGAGCGTGGGCCCTGAAGCCTCGCCTCCTGCGCTCTGCCGAAGGACTGCTGGGTGCAGGCCCACACTTCATCGGCACTCTCCCCTGGACCACACGCCACTCAGCAACTGCTTGGATTTTGTTTCCTTTCATTTCCCCACACCCTTGGTCAGTGTTTAGAATGCTGCCATACGAGGTCATATGAGCCATGGAAGTCCCAAAGGGATCCGTGATCCTTGGAACCCCTCTTGAGAACCCTTGTCACAGAACAAGATTCATCCTAGATCAGACCGATGGGTGGGTGGGCAGCATGCACCACCACAGGTACTTCTGCATGTTGATTTTAGCATCTACAAGGTGGGATTTAAGGTGTCCCGTAACGTCGCTTTCTGGTTCCATCCTTCTTGACCTTTCTCCAGCAGTCGAAATGGCTGCCTTTCTTAGCTCTTCTTTTTTTTTTTTTAACTTTGGTTTGTGCTTGCCTTCCATGTTATTACTGACCAAGTACGTCTTCCTTTTCTATTTCTCAGCCTCCTCTACTGATTCCTTTTCCTCTGTTCAACCCTCAGTTCTCCCAGCTCTCTTTTCCTTTTACACTTTGCCTGGGGTGCGATTCATGGCTCTCAGGGTTCAGTTACCAGCTGTAGGCCCTCGACTGCTAGGCCTGCTTTCCTGCTCAGCCCGAACCTTTTAATCTCCAACCCTGCACATCCAGCTGCTTGCTGGGCGGCTCCACTCGGACATCCTCTTGTGCCCTCAAATTTAAATATCAAAAATGAAACGTATTGCCTCCCTTGTTCCAATCTCCTGATTTTCCTGGACTCTTTGTGTCCAAGATGTGGCTACAGTCTTGGAGCTAAGACTGTCAGCTGCCATTAAATTGTTTTCTTTCCACCCACACCAGGTATGTCAAGGAGATGTGGCCGTTCTACATTTTTGATTCAGTACCAGGTCCTATTTTGTTCAGGGTTGCTTCCCAAAGTCAGGCATTCATCACCTCTTACCCGAACTACCGCCTGTTCTTGCCTATCTCCCTGTCTCTAGTTAGCCTGCTCAGTCCACCCGGTCTTCACTCCATAGGCTTATCCTTCCAAAGTCCTGATAGGATGGACGTTTAACCAATGCTCTTTCTTGAGCACACGTGATAGCACTTTCTATTGTCTGCAGGATGCAAACCAAACTCTGGGCATGGCCATCTCACTATAGCAAACTTCACTCATCTTCCGCTATTCCTCTAGCATCTTACTTCAGAAACCAAGCAAAATGAATACTCCTGATTGCTCACTCACACTGAAAGGTCTGTAATGAAATTGTAGAAAAGGGCCAATCGAAATTTATATCATGGGGATGGTGGTTTCTGAGGAGCAGTCTTTCTTTCTCAACTTTTATTTTTATTTTCATGACATAAATGATCGTCTGTTGGCACCCTGATCTAGGATTCAGGTGTGTGTCATTGCGGCACTCTTCCATGTGTTCAGCACGTGAGTAGGGAGTGCTGTGTATGTTGATAGGTGTATCAGGCTGTCTGCAGGTCTCAAGGACAGTGGGGGCCCCATTCACATCAGAAACCTCTTGCTTTTCTCTGAGGTAGAAAAATGTGATGTAGGCTTCCTATTAAGGGAGTTTATATGTACATGGAGGCTCCTTATATGTGACCTCATGAGTGGAATGAAATCAGATATGCAATGGTTTTCAGAGTTCTGGTAGATAGTTGATTGCTCCCCCAGGAAAGTAACTTTATGGCTTTGACAGAGAGAGTTGTACTGGAAATTTACCCTCCCTGTCCTTCAGCTGGTTTGTCCCCGAGCCAGCCCCGTCTGAAAATTGAAATAGAATACTATTTTTCTTTTCATGTTATCAGTTGTAGCTGTCAGGAATTTGTTACTGTCTGCTAAAGCCTTTTAGCATGAAAACATGCTAGAGACAGTGCATGTATGAGAGTGTCGTGTGGGAAGTTATTTCATCACGTGGGTACAGAAGAGGACTTAAAACTTGACTCTGTACGTGGGAAAGGAAAAAAAAGGAATGTAATTAAAAAGGAAAATCCTTAAAAATAAATAGCTCCTGTGGATTTTTTTTTCCTAATGGCATCTCTTATACGCCATGAAGTTAGATAGATCGTTGGCTCTCTGGGGACAGAAGTGCTGCCTTTTGTCTTCCTTGGGTGCGTACCCCAAGTCACGTCTATCATAATGGGTGCTCAGAAGTCACTGGCTGGAGAGAGTGTCTCCTGCCTCTTAGCACACAGCTCCTGAGATGGCAGAAATGGATGCTGGAGATGAAGTGCGTGTCTTCCTTAGCATACAGATGACACTTACTCTCCTCAATCATCTTTCCCCAAGCGAAACCCTGTGGTGAATGTTGAGTCTGTGTTGTTCTTGGAGGGGTTGGTCCTTCTTGTAGCTGCTTGCATTTGCTGGGAAGTATGCCATCTTCCTTTGATTTGGTCCCTGGAGACAGCTCTCTCAGTGTTCAGAGGGAAATCAGAAGGTGGAGGATCGAAGGATACCAGTGCTTTCTGACGCCCTCTTACTGTGTTTGGAGGAGATACAAAAGTAAGTAGATCTTATCACAATATCTTAGCATTATAAGGTATTAGACCTTTGGGGAAACTGAGGCTCAACAAAGTTAATAACTTTCCTAAAGTGAGTGACTTTAGTGGCAGAGTTTTAGAGTCCATACTTTTCCACACTTCCCTGTTCATATGGAGGAGTCTGTAAAGGTCTCTTTTGAAAATGTATCACGATCTCATGAAGTATAAACTTCAAGGTTACATATGTTAAAGAAATGTAGTTAGTGCTCCTCAGAATCTTGGTGAGCGGGCTGATCCCAACCCCTCAAATCAGTTCTGCAGCGCAAAGAAAAATCAGTCAGACTAATGTTAATCATGGGAGCCTATTACAATGATATATAACTTGTCATAACACATTATAATATTACAGAAATATACTTAACTCACAGGAACAGTCTCAGGGGGCTCTTAACTCCCTTTAAAATCATGTTCCAAGCCTCTATTACAGCAACATGGAGCTGGAGAGTTCTGTGACGCTGCCACGCCCCTTTTGTCCAAACCCCTGTAAGAAAATCCCTTTTGAAAATCCCTGCACAGTTTCCTCTGCTCAAAAGTACGGTTCATTTTGTCAGCACCTGGAAACGGGAAGTTGAAATTTGAGGAGGAACCTTTGGTGGTTATGCACTAAGCATGCTAGAGACTTGGGATCTCTGTTGCCACGGAAACCACACTCTGCCTCATTTATTAATGGCGGCTTGGTGAACTTCCGGAGGCACTTCTGCCCTGTCCTGTAAATTCAATCTAGAGAAATGCAGGTTGACTTTTAAGATATTTCTCTGTCATTTTTCAGGCATTCTCTCCTGAGTCCTCACAAGCTCCAGCAAATTCCCCATATGCAGTCTCAGAACCCCGAAGCTTGTGGGAGGGCCATTTCCTTTCTTACACGCTTAAATCGTTTTTATGCCTGCCTGCCTTGTTCAATAAGTGAAATTTTTATTATGCTTAATAACTTTACGACTTATATGGATTTAAAATGAAGAGGGATTGGAAAATTTAGCTAATCAAATACATTGAAAACCATGATACTGGTCTTAAGGGAGTTAAAAGTTTGTAAGCTTTTCCTAACTTTTAATATTCCAAACTTTACTATTGTTGTTGTTTTCCAAAAATGAAAGGTTTATTTCTTCCCACTCCAGTAAGATGCTTTCAGAAAATATCTTAGGCAAATATTCTTTAAGTATAATTTCACTAAACTAACTCTCCCCTGCCAGGCATACTAACAGTATTGGAAATTGCCTCCAGGAAAAAAAAAATTTTTCCCAGCTAATTGTTTATCTGGGAGGATGCAAATGGTGGTTTTAAGCCTTTAAGTCATCCATCATGCCTGGCAGCCTCTTTTGTCTCATTGTTGAGTTTGAGCCAAGTGAGACTCTTTCTTAGTCTTGGGAGGGTTCTGCCAAATCTGTGTTCTCAAGGAGTCCGAGCAAGGTAATGTAGGCGGCCTGTGGAACCCCTTGGATTGAGAAAGATTGTGGGTCCTTACTTTCTGATGTCATATTAACGTAGGAAGTAACTGTGTATTCAGAGTAGAAGTACTGCACTTATTCCCTTAGTTCTTCCAGTGTCTGTAAATGGCTGTTAGTTTTTAAATGCATTTTTGTGGATGTAATAAAATACTGTTTATAGTCAGCTACAAAGTAAGTAATTACAATGCGGCAAATGAAATTCAATATAACTTTGTCGTGGTTTTTTGAATTTTAATTAAACCAGTCTTAGAGTAAATTATAAATGCTGCTGCTTTTGTTGTGACAAGTGACATTAACAAAATATTAATCTAATGGATCGCTGTTCACAGAAGCTAAATGTGTTCTGTAGTCTGCAGGCTTTGGGTGTTTGTTTTGTTTTAATTTTCAGTATATGTTTTAAAAAATTCAGAGAGAAGAATACAGTTTTAAAACCACATGAAATAAGAACTCCATTTATGGAATATTCCATCATTGACATCTTGCCAACCACAATTGCGCGCGTCTCATTTATGGCATTGAAACTTTTTTTTTTTTTTTTTTTTTTGGTAAGCCAGATGTCTCTGTGGTCACTTTTTTGGTATCGTTAAAACTGAAGCTGGGATAAATAACCAACTGTTGACTCCAAAGTCATATTAAAGAAATAATCAGCCCATGTTCCTATTAGATCATTTCCCTTTTATTTTACTTTGTACATTATCTGTGGTATTGCTTAAAAATGGTGTTTTGTTGGTTGTGTGTCCCTTTTACAGCTAAATTATTCAAGTTATTTTCTTTGGAGATTCTCTTAACTTGAATTTATATAATTATCTGTAAAGACTATATATCTATTGAGAATATTAAATATTCACAAACCATAGGTTTTTTTGGTCAATTTAGTTGCTTCCCCTCATCCTGACTTAAAACTTTTCATTGTTTTAACATTTTAATGTTTGAAATGGGTGCAAAGAATTTAATTACAAGATCTTCATGTTAGGTCTGCAGTAATTTTTTAACAAGACAAATTTCAGTCCAAGGGTTAAATCTTTATGTTCTCTTTTTCTCCTTTTACTCTTCAAAGCCAACCTAGAATCCAAAGGTTACGGGGAAATCAATTTTACACCATAGCTTTTTCCTTCAATGGATTAGAAATTCCTATTTGAAAAATAGAGCCAATTATTATTCTGTGTGGGGGGGGTGGTAAAATCACATTATTTAGTCTGTTTTCAAGTATGATTGTTGCCTGTTATTTTTTACTTCAGGATTAAATTGTTATTGCCGCCACCACCACCACCACCACCACCATCAGATCGTGGGGGGCAAGAGTAGAGAAGGTGCTAGACGGTTGTAGACATCCAAATATGACAGCAGAATAATCTTTGCAACAATATGGCAGCGGAGCATTTGCTGACTTCAGAATGCCAGACCAACCCCAATATTTTTTTCAGGGATGCTAAACCTCTTGTAACTGCTAAATTGGATTTGTCACTGAATGAAGTATCAGCTGCTGTTGGACAAGGCCATAAAAGCCAGCCGGCTGGCCCTTTGTAGGCAGGGCTTACCCAACGATTGATATGTTTTAGCACTTTGGGGATTATTGTGATTAAGAGGGAACCATTCTGAATGAGAGAGAAAAGGGGGTAAGGACGCACAGCCTACAGCTGGTGAACAGCATGTGTTTGCTGCCAAGGAAGTCACTATTATGGTTTTCTCTGGGTTCCTGCCCTGATTGACGGGTATGAAATCTCTATATGAGGAAGCAGTGTCCTTATTTCCTCCAGTTGCAACTCTCCCTGCAGGGCAATCGACATTTGGAATGTTGTGGGCTTGAGAATTCTGAATGCTTTTAAAGCACTCATGTGTGCATGTGCGTACACATACTGGCTAAATGCGTTCGTCTGCACACAAGTTAATTGAGTTAATGTGTAGGGATTTCAGTAATAACAAATGTCCTATTTCATTTCCCACACTCAAAGCTCTGTGCTGTGCATTAAAAATATACCTCCATGTAGTTTTGTGCCTGAGTTGCTTATATGGGCGGGACAGCTAAACGGAATCTACACAGACAGTGGATTTGTAAACTTGAGCACCTGGCTGAGGGTTTATTAAGTGCAGGAACCTCACTCTCTTTTTAGAACAGCTTTGTTTTCACGGACCACCTGCTCCCAGGATTGGTAGGGCTTTTGCACAGCTCTTGCATTGGACAAGGCAAGCCCCTCTCTCAGAGGCAGCTTGTTGAGTTATTGGGGTTTGAAGTTGCCCAGTACATGCAAAGGCACATGGAATTGGGTGCCCCTCTGGCCATCTCGGGTGCTGTGCCCAGTTCATGCTCAGAGTTGCTGAGCATACCGCGCAGGAAAGAGGCCAGTTTGCCAGGTCCTGCAGAGCGTCTTTCCAAGCCTGTGAAAAGCACGAATCATCCCGCAGCAGAGCATGCTTACAGCTGGCCCTTTGCTAGCTTTGATCTGCGAATCAGGCCGCACCATGAATGCCCTTATTGTCATGTTATGTGTACACAGTGTGTGAATTATTGAAAATAGGGAGGCCTGAGCCTCATCTGGGAGAGATTACAGTGCAGGCATGCTGGGCGAAGGTCTGTAATTGAAAATCCCCAGATGCTGTTTATTTGGCCTTTGTCACATGACCTGCTGCAGGAAGATTGCCTGAACAAAATGTTGCCTGCATGGAGAGTGGAGCCCACCCTCCCCCACCCCAGAGCCTACACAGGCTCAGTCTGTACACAGCTTAAACACCTGCCCAAAGGATTTTTAAAGGCTTAAAATAGAGTGTCTCATAGCATTTAAATAGGGGGCATCTTGCTTGTTGGTTTAAACTGCTTAAAGTGGTTGTTGTTGTTGACTTGCGGAACCTTCTATCCACACAGGGTTTTGCTGGGTGATTTTACTCTGACATATCTTTGCAATGCAGCCTTCAGGGCTGGAGCCATGTTAAGGATAAGTCGTTTGGGCTCTGCCTTTAAAAATCAAACTATGTGTGGTGAATGAGCTTGCAGATGAAGCCACATCAATTCATCTGCATTTTATCCAATTCATTCTTACCTATTCTACCTATGAAAAAGTTGAGATGTTTCTTAGAGAATTTATTTTTCTCTATTAATAACTGAATGTCACTCTCTGTGTGGGTGGTGGATTGGACAGGATGTTTAATCCAAAGTTAATGAATGATGTAAGAATTAATAAAAGAGTAGACTGAAATAATTTTGAAGAGGGAAAGGCATTGAGGTTTATAGGTTCTTTCCATTAGGAATAAAATAGCCATTTGCTATTCTTTATTGCCACCTTCCATCCCAGTTATGATTGTGGGTGCCTCTTCCATTTCTAGGAGCTTAGGAAGAGGAAAGGTTCCATGGGTATTTTGGCATTCCATGAGCACTCAACTAGACCAGCAACTTTGAACTGGAGTGCCACAAGAATTTTTAAAACACGCAACACCTGACTGCTTAGTCAGGGGCCCTGACCTCTTTTCCCTTAGATTGTCAAATTAAAAAATGAAAAAGGCCCACACAACCATTGCTGTCCTGTGTGAATGAATCAAAATCATACCTATTTTTTGGTGTCAGATCAGCAAAAAATGTAATATGTTTTTTGGTGTACCACAGAATTTTAGTAATTAGTTTATATGTGCCATGAGGTGAAAAAGTTGAAAATCGCTAAACTAGGCAATGAGTTCCTCGAAGGCAGGAACTCTGTTTTATTTTTCTTTATACCCCCTTGTCTGCTTTTTCTGCTCCTCCCGCTCCTCCTCCCTCCCTCTCTTCCTTCCTCTTCAAAGAAAACATTCAGTCATCACCTCCTGTGTGCCATGATGTCACTTCTTCAAATATTGTTTCTTTCAAGAAGGGGCTAAAATCCACGGTAGCACTACCCTTAAGTAGCATGTTCTCAATACAGTGCCAGGATTTGCAGGATGGGGGCCTATGGGAGCATGATGTGGACGCTGCCTTCTTCACGGAGCTCATACTTTTTCAAAGATGAGCAATAACACTCCTAGGAAGAGTGGAGTAAGGCGAACACAGCACTAGATGTGTGTATGAGGTGTGATAAGCCAAAGGGGGAGAGCAAACCAACTGCCAGGGAGCTGGGAAGTGCCATTTAAAGTGAGTCTTGGCGACTCTGAAATCAGTGTTCAGGAAAGGTGGGTGGAACCTTGAGGACAGTGGGTTTAAGGGGTCAGTCATTCACACGATGGCAGTAGCACCCAACATGACATGGCAGGGTGTGTAGAGAGTGGCGGGAAGAAAGGCAAAATAAGTGAGTTTATACATGTATTGTAGCCTTTTTATTTTTTACAGGGAGATTGCATTGCATATTGGCAGGGTAATTAAAAATTTAAAAGAATAAAAATGGGTTGACTCTCCTGATTCTAAAACTCAACCAAGAAAGGTAATCTATTTGGTTGGTTCGATCACCGTCTAAAGCAGAAAGCCCATTTCATAGGCCACACACTCTCCTTAATGATTGGCCTGCACATCATTGCCTTTGGCTTCTCCCCGTGTTGAAATCAGTTGAATGTTGTCTGAGCCTTGCAACCATAAGAAAGAAGCGTCTCTGGACTGGTGTCTGACTGTTCCTCGATGTTTCCTCTCCTAATATTCTGTCCTGTATTACTATTGTATGGCTTCTTGCCCCATTTCTCCTCCTAAACTATAAGCTCCTCGAGGACAGAAGATATATATTTATTCCAGCATGTGTCCCCCAGAGTGCCTAGCACAGTGCCTTTTACGTAGAAAACATTCAACAGATGTTACTGAACAGGGGGGAGGAGAATGCATTGGGCCAGATTGCGCAGGCCTTGAGTACACGGAGGAGTGAGGTTTTGTAGGTAATGAATGCAGAACTTTAAAAACGGTACATATGCAATTCAGTGCATGGGTTGCGCCCCTTGTAAGATTTTGCTTTCATTAAATACTTAGTCATGAGCTTGTGGTATATTAACTTACTAGAGAGGCTATTTCCAGAGCAGTTTGTCTAAAGCAATAATGAGCTTAGGAGATAAAGCTGTGCTCGAATCCCAACTCTACCACTTACTGGTGTAGGAACTTAGGCAAGTTTACTAACTTCTTTGAACCTTAGATTTGCATTTGTAAAATGGGAATAATAAGGTGCGTGTGAGGATTGCATGTGTATCTAAGCGTAGTGCACTCCATAGTGCTGACACAGTGTGTGTATCGAGCACACGTATCGTCCAGCTTTCCACTATCTCACTTTGTCTCTGCCTGCCACACAATACTGTTCCATCTAGGTCACTCCCAGATTTCATTTTCTACAGTTTGTATGCATTTAAAAAATGCCCTTTGTGAGCACGGATCCCGTATTATTCTTAAAGGTATCACTAATTGCCTAGACATTTAGATTTCTCTTGAGCATGTTTTCTAAGCAGCACGTAATCCCATGTGAGTGTCATTTTAATTTAAGGCTTGTATAATTCACCTTCATATAGCTACTATCAAATAGTAGTTACAGAAGTTAACACTTAATTCTTTTAGTGATAGTTGTGTTTTTACACTAAGAACTCGATTCTGAAAATCCAGGGGTGGGGGCCATGCTATTTAATGCAATGCCTCCGGCCTATTCATAAAGATCATTTTATGATCCACAACAATTCGTAAGAATTTTGGCCCTATATAGCCCTGGGCAAAAACCTAATTTCTGCCATTTTATTCAATGAAGAATCTCTTCTAAATTAAAAGCTTATTGTGGCAAGGAAGTAGCTTGCATGATGCCCTCTTAATTTTAAGATATCACAATAATCGTGTCTTTAACTGGGAAATAGTGCTTATGGCCATGACATTTTGAAAATGTAGGATGATGCAAAGATTTTGAGAACATTTTCAGTAAAGCATGGAAAAGATGTTTAATTTCAATAACCTTGAAAGTAGAAGTATTGGACATTTATACTGGTTGTCACGTGGTACGGTTTCCTAGACAGAAACCTTGTGTATCAGTTCAAGCAATGAAAACATATGAACTAAATGCAGTGGCATTGCATAATAACGTTATAGGACCGCTTTAAATCATCTCAGGGAGCCACCACCTCCATTTGTTCTTGCAAATGCATGCAGCAGTCCTGCAAGATAGATGCTCTATCCCCATTTTACAGGTGAGCAAACAGAGGTCCAGAGAAGTTAAGCAAGTTGCCTATGTTCACACAGCTAATAAGTGAAAGTCCAGCTTTCCTAGAAGGATCTAGGCAATCATATATCTGATTTAAAAAAAAAAAAGAAAGCAAAGAAAACTAAAAACCAAGTCTGCAGTATTGCCACCATTAGAGATTCATTTTCTATTAAGTTTTATTTCAGTTTTTGGAATGTGTGGATTTCACACTTCTCTAATGTCAAATAATTAATAAATAAACAGAGTGTTCTTAGCAAAGTTTTTCATTAACAAGACTCTCCTGGGTTAATGTTGAGATTAGCTTTCTTTGGACCAGGTCCACATTACCCCAGCCTGCGGAGGGCGGTGGGGGGAGAGGGGCGAGGCGGAAAAGAGCATGTGTTGGTGTCACTTGTGCCAACCTAAGGGAGCAGAACGAAGGTCTGGAAAATTGCGCTGCCTGTCACTGGAATAGTCATAACTGTAAAAGGACTTACACATTTCAGGTGGTTTTGTCAGTGCTGTCCAATGAATTTTTTCTAGGCCATTTTTGGGTCATTTTTCTTTGTATAGAACAGGTGAGCTCATTCATTAATTCATTTATGGAAAACCCTTATTGAGTCTCCCCTTCACAGGTATTAGATGTGGGGTTGCAGAGAACTAGATAGGCTCTTCAGGCTCCCTGGCTCCCTCTTCTCCGCGGGTCCCATGCATGGCTAGTGCATGTTTCAGACATGCTTCAAGGGGGTTTCATGGAGGAGACCCCATCTGAGCTGAACCTGGAAGGACTTCGGTCGCTAGTCTTAAGGGATATTGTAGGTGTGAGCAAAACCTTAGGCAGGACGGTTCAGGGAACTGGAGCTAGGAGTGCATTTTGATGCTGGTAAAGTGGATTGAGGCGATGGTGGTGGTGGTGGCGGTGGCGGTGGTGGAAAGTAAAAAGTTAGGAGCAGGCGGGACAACACTGAAAACTACACTAAAGCAGTTCGGCCTTTAGACTGTGGATAGTAGGGAGCCATTGAATGTTTGGAGGCAGGAGCGTGTATAAAACAGCTCTGTTTTAGATAGCTGCGTGGTATGGATTAAAAGGAAGAAGAATAAAGTATTAAGGCTAGCAAAATTATTTGTTAGAGGATCAAAAGGTGGTTATGTAGCATCTCTTTGTTGCTTCATAAATAATAAGCCATTAGAAGAACTTACAGTACTTTTTGGACTATAAGACACATCTAGGTTTTAGAGAGGAAAATAGGAAAAAAAAATTTGAAGCAAGAAATGTGGTAAAATATTCAATAACATGAATAACGTAATATTTCACCAACATAAATGTAAACAGGCAGGTAAGCTACATTCGGACTATAAGACACCCCAATTTTCCTCCCAAATTTGGGGGGGAAAGTGCATTTTATAGTCCAAAAAATATGGGACTTTATCTCTGTTTTCCTTCCAGAAACACTTACAGTAAAAACAACTTCTGTGCAATGTAGAGGGATTGTATTCAGTATGTGGCATTGGACATTCCTACTTGACCCTTGTAGCCTAGTACAAATGTGCTGTGTGCCAGCTCCCCGCTAAGATGAAGGGGAGCACAGTGTTTTGTGGGGGCATCTCCTGATATGGTATCAGCGATAACATGGAGTGATAACACGGACTGATGGGTACTCCAAGAAAGTGGGACTTGGGTAATTGCCAGGTATTTGGAAGGCATGAGAGGATTAAGTTATGACTAATGAGGGGTTAACACAGCCTTCCTGTGTGTGTGCTTCTAAAGCTGTTTCCTATAAGCCCCTGGGTGAATGCAAACACGGGATATTTCAGGGACTTGCCACTGTTTACCTCCTGAAGGCCATCAGTCCCTTTTGTAAACCTTAAGATCAGGAACACGGAGTACCAGCCCTGACAGCCCAGAACAAGCTGCCTGGCCCTTCCTGGTGATTTTCCATGTTGGTGCTGTGTTTTGGTCAATGATTTATATTAGGGCTTAACCGAGGCACTGGTGTCTGAACTTCCTCATTGGTAACACTCTAGGACTGGTTCAGATGCTCTTTTTCGTGAACCTTCCTTTACCCCAGTCTTAGTGTTGTATAGCTCTCCCCTCTGGGTCTCCATCCCTCTCATTCAGTCTTTCATTCAGTCAGGGTTTACACACTGACAGCCCGCTGTACTCCTGGCACCAGGGATACGGTGAGGAGCACAACCCAATCTGTAGTCTGTGTTCCCCTGGAACGTCCTCTCTGGTAGTGGGGGAGGCAGGCATTCATCATTCAGTCATTCCGATTCATGGGATGTGGCAGCTGGGTGCCCCATGCTGTGGATGAGAGGCTTGGGGAAGGATAATGTGAGTTGACGTGGCTAAGAGTCCTCCACAGGTGTAAGCTCCTTGAAGGCAGACATGGCGTGTTTTTACCCCCGTCTTCTTAATTCTACCCTGTGGTTTCTGCTTTTGTAGCAGTGGCGTCTGACCAGTGGTGACCAGTCGGTGTCTGACCAGTGGGTGACTTATGAACTTGGGTAGACCTTCTTTCTTTCCCAGTGTCGCTGGGGCAATTCCAGCAGTGTGGAGGAAAAAGTTAATTATTAACTCCTCATTGGTTAGTTAATAAAGACTGCCTCCTCTGGCTGTGTCCATAGATATAAAGTCCCCAGATCTTCAGGACAGGGTCATTAAACATCCCTCTGGAGACCTTTCCGTAACCAGTGACACTTGGTTCCCACAATGTCCCCTACATTTGTCATTTTTGTTGTTGATGTTGATATCCTAAGATAGTTTTTCCTTCAGATGAACCCCAGCTGATAAAAAAGGGTCCGTGGCTAGAAAGAATTTTACACCATCTTGCAGAAATGGGAAAGTCCTTGTAAGCCACTCTCTGTGTTGGGTGCTGCTGCCGCTCTGTCCTCTGAAGGACGGAGCCATGCTCCATTGTCACTTGTAGAAGGCAGCTTTCCTTGCTTCCCACTCGGTCATCCTTTTTTCTTTATTCACTTTTTCACTTTGTGTTGATGATTCAGGGGCACACTGGACTGCAGGGATGTAGAAACCATTTTCTGCCTCTGACAGTGACTCACTCCACAAGCATTGGGGGAAGCAGAGAAAAGATGGATGCCATTAGTTTTTGTTCTTAATATCTTGATGATTTGGATGGAGCCATGACATGTACCGAAATGATAGACTATGAGGCAGAAAGGATACAAGTCAGCAGTGAGGAGACCAGCCTCAAGGACTACAGATGTCTAGGGAGAGGGGAGGTATCTTCAGCTGAAAAGCTTACAAAGGACAAAGCGTTTGAAAGGTGGGCAGAACCCAGACATGCAGAAATGGGCAAGGGCAATACAGGCCATGAAGACAATTGTGCACACAGGTTCAGAGCTCAGAAAGCTCAAGGTGTTAACAAGGAACGTTCTGGTAGTCTAATGGTGCTGTTAGACTAAGTTAGGGCTTGTGAGGGTGAGTAGAAGACCTTATGGCTACAACCATAGTGTTGGTGCCCTTTGATACAGCTCTGGTCTAGCAATCACGAGAGGCTTGAGTTTTCTTTCTGATTCTTACTCTTTTAACATGGGAACCCTTACCTATCTCTCCAAGTGAAGGGAGGGCCAGCAGAGAGTTCCTCACAGAAAATAACTAGAGCCCCTTCCCCAGGCCCAGGCCCGTTCAGCCCTCCCTGGGCGTGAATTTGCCTAAGAAATGGCCGCAGCCGAGGAGGGAGCGGTCCACTTGTTAGTTCTTTCTTTGTGGCTCCCTGACTCCATTCAATTACAAAGTGGCTCCTAGGCTGTTAAAGCCCAGAGTCTCTGGTCTACAATTTCTAGCCACAGACCTTGCATTTGCCGTGCCTCAAACATGACCTTGAGGCCACATCCTATTACACACACAGCCCACAACAACGTTAGCCAGTCTTCTGTCTCGATCGGGCAAGCCCAGTGCAAACTCGAAGTCCTTCTGCGGAAATCTCTCTCTCTCTATGGTCCCGTTAGCAGGAAATTTCAGGGCAATAGGGATGCAGGAGAAGCCGATGATGGGCTCACTTTCAACTGTGTTATGTTATTTAGGTAAAAGGAAAAATAAAATCAAAACTGGATTGCAGTGCCTGGTGGAGATCATAGTATGAAAGCGGCAGGTCAGGCTGTGTTTATCTTTGCTGCTGCCTGTGGGAAAAGCAAGGGCAGCGGCAGCTGTAGAATCTAGATAGGGTGTGCACTTCTGGAGGAAATCTGATGCTGCAGAGAGCCAGTAGGGTAAGGACATGTCAACTTCACCACTCAGCTCTGTAAGCTGCTGCCGGGGCTGTATAGGAGAAGCATGAAGGAGATGCGCCATGACTGCTGTGGATGCTCTGAGTGCAGAGCCTGGATCTCCAGGGCTCAGCAGGAAAGAGTGTGCAGTGGTTTGGGGAGCTTGCGGGTCAGCAGGCGTGTGTGTGTGTGTGTGTGTGTGTGTGTGTGTGTGTGATTTAAGAGTCCCAGTTTCCCGCTTATGTATTTAAAGAAATGCTTCTTCCTCTGTCTAAAATGGTCTTTACCTGACCGCCTCCATTCTGCCTGTCTAAAACAGTCTTGTTGCTCTGGTTGGTGATGTGCACACTAAAGAATTCAGAGGGAAGTGTTATTATGCCTGCCACTTACTTTGAAACAACAACAATGATGAAAATAAGACGGCTTGGTAACATGAGCAGAGGAATAGAGAGATGGGAAAGATGCGATAAAGCAGGTGTAGAAAAAGTGAACGGTAGGATGGCGGTGGGTATATAGTGATCACTATAACATTCATGTGTAAAAGACTTTTCTGTCTGTCTGAAATTTGTCATAATAAAATGTTGGGGAAAATATAATCTATCCTAAAAGGCCCAGCATAAGATCCAGTGCTTTGGGGAAGGATTTCCGGAGTCCCTGAATTGTTTGTGGCCGGAACCTCTTTCACGGCATTAGTCATCGCTGGGCATGCGGAGCTGCTCTGCTCTTCCATCTTGGCCCTTGCATTGGACAGTGAACTCTTTGTTGGCACACAGGCGCCCTCTCTTTATATCCCCGATGCCTTAGACAGGCACCATAAGGCACAAAGTGGATTGTCCCCGTATGACTGTTGGATTCATTTAGGAATATCGTGATTAACTTTAAAGTTAACTTCGTTGAAGTTCATTTTTATGATGTAAGGTTTCCTGGATGAAACACCATCATCTGTGTGTGTGTGTGTGTGTGTGTGTGTGTGTGTGTGTGTGAGTGAAGAGAGAGAAATGAGGGTTAACCTTTCCAACACCCAACGCCCTGATCATGGCTGCAGACAGGACCGCTGTGTGGACCGGTGGCCTTCCGCCAGTTACATTAATGATGACTGGTGCCACTGAGCTCCTGGTCCTTGTTAAGGGAATTCTGTGTCTTAGTACCACAATTCAAATCCTGAGCTCTGGACTACATGACTCACCCCTGTTTAGAGGGCCACGCTGTAGAATATAAACAGTTCTCATAGGTCTCAGGACATCCTGTCAGGATCACTGACAAGAATCTCCATTTCGAACCTTGTTGATTTCCCCAAAATATGTGTATTCCCAAGCAGCCAAAAAGATATTCCAAAAATATTTGGAATGGCATACTTGTTTTCCTAATAGATAAGTAAGCAAGCATATTTTAATTCTAAGAAGATATAGAAATGAAAATAGAAAATAGTAATAAAGTCAAAGCTATAGTATTAAATGTTTTTATTTAAAGGAATTATGCATATTTGATATTTCAGGCAATTATGTAAAATAATTTGGCCCATACAACAGGTTAGCCTGTATTTCCAAATTAAAATGTTCCATGGGGTGATTGATTTAGACTTGCTTCGCTAAAGGATTGAATCTTACTGGATGTAAGCAGTATTAGAGAATTTAAGATAATTCATTAGGTTTCTAAGAGCTATTTAAGGAAATATTTTGTAAGTTAGGTCAAATAGTTTTAATATTTAAAAGAATTGATTATATTCTAAATTAAATGCATGGTTTTAAATGTTTAAAGGAGTTTAGGTTTATACAATGGACCAAACATTATTTCAGTGGACCTTTGAAAGTGATTATAAAAATTGTAAGATATGTGAGTTGAACTTAAAACTTAAAAATGAGCTAGGTATTTAAGTTTAAAAAAAAATAACTAGCCAAATGAAACACACATTTCTATAAACCGGGTAAACCCAAATCATGTTTTCCTGTGCACAAAGCCACCCTGCGGTCGTTACAGAATTCACATGAAATAAAGTGAGTGGCACTGTGTAGATCACAGTAGATGCTTAGTGTTTCTTGAATTTGAATTTACATGTTGAATCAATACTATTCCTCGTGGAGACAAGAAGAAACACATAAGAACCTCAGGTTAATTCGTCTTTATGGACTGAAGCGTGGTATGGAAGAAAGGACACAGGGTTTTGAAAGGTGCTCTTGGAAAGCACAGGACGTGAGAGTCATGGGAAGCTTTCAGTGAAATGATGGCAGTAGCATCGTGCCCTGCACAGAGCAGGTGCCCAGCGAGGGCCCGTTGTAGGGGTACCGCTTTTAGAAGTACTGTCAACGACGGATAAGCTGATATTGTTTTAACTCCAAGGTGTGCCATTTGCATGGACTGCATGATAGGTAGCCAAATGTGGCTGTCCTGGGGATTGACTTCCTCCATTCTGCCAAATGCGCTAAGAAATTGAAAGTTAGTTGTATAGATGCTGTGTCACACATAACAAGGAATTCTGTCTCCTTTCACAGAAAATAAGCAAGTATGGAGCAGGGGACGTTTTTGCCATCTGGACAAGGTTCAGATGGAATTGCATGTAATACAGAGCTCCGGATTTATTTTGTCATGGACACTCAGATCGCCCTGAACAGGGTGCACAGGGAGGCCCCGAGCCGGAAGATATGTCATTTCAGTCTGGCTTCTGGTAATTAGGCACTCCTAGCTGGGCTCTGCTGTCAGTGAGCCTTCGAGACAAATTGCAAAATCTGTACAGCCATCTGAGAGGTGAAGTAGACCCGATGACACTACAGGAGATATTGGTAATTCTCAAAAGTTTGAAAGAGAATCCTTAGAGAAGCAATTCTCCAAACTGAATTTCGAGGTCCTTTTTCTGTGGTTAAAGGGTAAGTTCAGTCATAGATTCAGGGTTTGAGAAGATCCTGACAAGCTAGAAAGACAGGTTTAATCGAACAGGATGAAATGCAATAGAAAGAAATGTAAGGCTCTATCTTTGAAAATTCTAACTCTGCATAAACAGACTGGGCGTGGGGGTAGGGATATATTGGAGTGGTACCCCATGTGAAAAGAACCTAGGAGTTCAGATTGATGTAAGTTGACAGTTTCTTGTGGTCGCCCCCCCTCCCCCAATTAAACTCAGTGCTGCTAACAGAAGCGGGGTTTAGGAGTATAAGTGAGGGGATAGACGCACCCTTTCTAGCAGGAGCATCACTACCGATCTGGACTTCAGGTGTGAACGGAAAGTAGACAGAGGATGGTCACAGGGTGTATGGGGGAGTGTTCCAAAGCTTCTCACAGATACAAAGGAACAGGGGAGGCTTGGCCTGGACACGACTTCAAGAGGACCTGCAAGCCATCACTAATATCTGGAAGTCAGTCATGTGCATAAGTGACTGGCCTTGTTTCTTATTAAGAGGAACAAGAATCTGAAGATGAAATTTTCAAGAAGCCATCGTAAGGAGGGTCCTTTTATTCTTGAATGTTTTAAAATCAAGTGGACTGCTTCCTGAATGCTAGGGAGTGCTAGCTTAGGCTAATAAGCACTCTGACTTTTAAGGGTGGGAAAGGATGACACAGAGTTACTCTCCAGTCCCAAACTTCCGTGATTCCTTTGTGTTCTAGTGGTGACCATGTGTAGGGCACAGCCCTAACACAGGCAGGTGGCGGACAGAGCCATGGTTACTAGGATGTTCTGCCAGAGGTGTCCAACCTACAGCTATGAATGCGGCCCAACACAAAATCCTAAATTTACTTAAAACCTTCTTTTTTGCTCATCAGTTTTCATTAGTGTTTGTGTATTTAATGTGTGGCCCAAGACAACTCTTTTTCTTCCAGTGTGGCCCAGAGGCACCAAGAAGTTGGGTCACCCCTGTTGGTGAAGGGACAGTATTTAGAATTCTCAGACAAAATTCCCATGAAGATATGCCTCTTGGTCTTAATTAGTGCTGCCAGTTCTTTACTCTGCCCAGGAAATCTGGTGGGCACGGCCACTGTCTTTCAGCAGAGGCAGAGTTATTTCCTCATCGATTCTTCCTGTGTGCCCAACAGGGTGCTACGTGCCTGGGGCGGGAGTGGTTGGGGCATCGGGGAATAAGACGAACTTCTTGCTCCGTTCGGGTATGCAGCATGTCTGGGGAGTAAGACAGCAAGCGCAGATTATACAACTAGCTCCATAGTTATGATGATGTTACGGTTTGGACCCGTGTCTTGTAAGAGTGGGCTTTTCT
This sequence comes from Micronycteris hirsuta, assembly GCA_004026765.1. Classification (NCBI taxonomy): domain Eukaryota; kingdom Metazoa; phylum Chordata; class Mammalia; order Chiroptera; family Phyllostomidae; genus Micronycteris; species Micronycteris hirsuta. Next base: position 145,213 of record PVJI01000163.1, on the reverse strand, counting down.
CATGTACGATGGTATTACATTTCCCCACTTAGCTTTGGGGCTATCGTTTCCCATTATATCACAGTTCTTCAAAGTCAGGTTGTCTCTTTGGAACTCCTCAGTCTCCTGGGGGGGTATGTATGGAAGGTATTCGTTTAGACTTCAAGGCATTTTCTTTCCCCCAAAGGTTATAAAGCTTCGAGGAGCTGAGTCACTCTTTTTCACAGACACAATCTTGTATGTAGTTACTAGTGCAGTGACTGCTTTTAGGAGGTCTGCTTTCATACTGTTAACTTCTTATCATTGTAGGGTTTCCGTGGCCACAGTGGTTCATTCTCTTGTGGCCATAATGACTAACTGGAAGTAACTATGAGTAGAAGTCTGGGTGAGGAGGGATGGGTATGAAAACTCAGACTAGAACATAAGGGGGTTCACAGACTCCCACACTAAGCATTGTATTTGTTGCGTACACAAGTGACCACCCATTTAGATGCAAGCTAGCAAAGAAACAAGAAGGCACATTTTAAAAGGCACATTTCTGTCCCTGATTGCTGATCGTAGTTCATAAAGTAATGTCTCTCATCTTATTTTCCCCTAGTATTTTCGCAAACAACTGTACTGTTTTATTTTTCTAGCATTAATACACTTACAGCTGCAACTGATTCTGAGAGCTATTCTTAGCTCTCAGAGGCTTTTTTTTTTTTTTTTTTTTGTCATCCACCTTATTGTAAATTCTTCTTTCTTGCAGGTAGGAATGAATTGATAGCCAGATACATCAAACTCAGGACAGGGAAGACAAGGACCAGAAAACAGGTAAAATAACCTACCTGGAAATTGTGCATGTCAGCGAATGGCCCAAGGAGGCATTTTGGCTGCAGTGGCTGTCTGTGCTTTGGCTCCTAGGAGCCCCCAATTTTAGTTCCCTGTAAGGACGTCAGCGATGTTGAAATTGGTGTTTTAAATTGGCTCAGTTTTCACTGTTCATCATTTCAGTGACCCTTGACTATGTGGTCTCCAGAATTCTTTTTATATATATGGGAAAGTTTTACTACGGACAGTGTATAAACTGCTCCTATACTGTACTTCAGAAGTTTTCCTTCTTTCCCAAACGATGCATCTGCAAACACTACAAATGCTGCAGGTGCAAATATACTCGCAAGTCATGAGAGTTTGAGATTTTTGTGCATTGTAAAATCCTGGAACAATTACATATGAGTCATTTCAATGAAAAAGTAACACTAGCAGCCGTGAGTATTGGCCTGAATACGATACTGAATGATGTGCGTCCAGGGAACTGTTGCTCCGTAAGCTGTGGCTTTTTGTCAGTAGCTGCTGTGACTGAAATGAAGTTACAACTTAAATACTTTTGTGCAGAGCAGTGTCAGGAATTTTCCTCTGCCCTTTGTCAGGGCTCTGGCTCTCCTGCTTTCAGATGTAAAGCAGCCTAAATTTCTGACCCAGTTCAGAACTGGAATGGATGAGAAATTCGTGTTTGATTACAAACAAAAGTAAAGAAAGGGTTAAGGGGGAAAAATCAAATAAATCTCATTGGTGAGTCGTTAACAGAAAAAAATTTTTTTTAAATGTTGACCTATGCTGATGGATCTGTGGATTTTGAAAACTATAATCAAACCAAAAGACAAGCTCAACTGTGGTCTCATTAAGCCTGAGCAGCAGATTCCAATCCTCTGCTCGGTGATGAGTTGTTTTCATGAGTGTTTATGACGGGGTAGAGCTCTTCCCCAGGAATGCTGCATGTGCCCCAGCCGGAGCCTGGCTGCTGAGTCAGCACAGAAGGAGGTGGCCTCCTGCCAGCACTCAGACACAGGACATTGTCTATCCGGTGGATGTTCCCCCCACAGTGGACAGTGGTCCTCATTAAGTCCGAGAACCACATAAGAACAAAATTCGGGTGGAAACAAGTAAAAGCAGGAGTCAGATGGAGGAGTGAAGAGGATGGGGGAGTTCCTGCTTCTCCATACTTAAAAACAAAACAACGCAAATTGAAAAAAATGAATAATTTAAAGTCAAACACAAAGTTAAAGATAAAGGGATCTTTTATTATCATAAATCCTGTTTTTTAGAGTTGCTAAAGTGTTTGCAATGAATCAATTGTCTCAGTCTGAGTTGCTGAACTTTTACATGGAAGGGCCTAAATTTCTGAAACAGGCAAAAACAGACAAGATCTAATTCTTAACACACTGAACGTGCTGGACTTGGGCTGTCTGCTGGTCTGTGAGCTTTGCTCAGGTGCCCAACCCCTTCACTGGGGACTCTTCTAAATTTAACCAAGTCCTGTGGAAAGAGATGCAAATGTGTTTACCCAGTGGAATCATTGTGTTTCAGAAGCCAGGCTTGGCTTGGTTTCCACACCCCGGCATCCTGGGGATGTTTTTAGGCAGCAGTTGGTGATACCTCTCCAATGTGAATTTGTTGTTCAGCAAATCCGTGTGGTTTTCAACCCAGATTTTTAACAGGATGGCTGGCTGGCTGTATTCACACTTTGCGCTTTGTAGTAATATGCAAATCCACTTGGCGCCCAGTCAATACCCAAAAGAGTGGAAGGATTAAAGATATTTATAAGGGGGAAAATGCTCTGCTAACTGGGTCTTTCCATTTCACTTTGAGATCTAATTTACATGTCAGTATTATTTTAACATTTGCTACAGAATCCAGAGCTCTTAATGAGATCAGAATACAACTGATAGCTTCAGCTTCTTGATTCTGCAGAATGTGCTAATTTATGGATCGTCTCTTCTAAATTGAGAAAAAGGGATTTTCCCTCCTGATACTGAGAAGCTATAAATATTTTCATTTACCTCTACCCCCACCTTTTTAATTTTATAAAGAAAACAACTGCACGCTCCCCCTCTCACCCTGTTTCTGTGATTGCTCCCGGGTGAGAAAAAACTAGATTAGCCTAAACTTTCCTCCTGAATCAAGTCACTGCAGTGATGACCCAGTCTGAAAAGCTGAGAGCAGCGCTGGGGGCTTGGTGTCTGGCTGGGACTGTGTATTCCTAACTGCAGAGCTTTGTTGCGATGCAAATAACCTCCCCCCCAACCCCACCCCACCCCAAAACCCTCCTAAGGAGTAGCAATTTTATATTTGATTTCCTTTTTTTTGTTTTGTTTTGTTTTGTTTTGTTTCCCCTCATAAACCCGAACAATGTAGGTGTCTAGTCATATACAGGTCTTAGCAAGAAAGAAAGTTCGAGAAATTCAAGCCGCCATTAAGGTACGTCTGGCTTGCCCAGTTGTAGGGGGCTTTTCATCTCCATGGTTACAGGCTTTTCCTTTGTTTTCCTCCCTTCCCCTACCCTGCAGGTGTCTAGTCACATTCAGGTTCTTGCCAGAAGGAAATCTCGTGATTTTCATTCCAAGCTAAAGGTATGCGCTTTCCTGCTTTTTGGCTTGTGGTTGCTATGCATCTCACTTCCTGTTTTCCATGGTGACTGGTGAATGCCTGGTGCTGGGATTCTGGTAACCTAGTTTCCTCGCATGTGAGAGCTGTTTACATTTCTTTGTGTCTAATCTCTCTGTTTCTGTACTAGCCTCACAGTAAGCCCAGTGTGTGTGCGCGTGTGTCCCTAATAACAATGCAAATGCAGCAGAGAGCTGGTCTTGATAACTTTTCAGCACAGAAACGTGATTTTTTTTTTTAACCTTCAAATATCCACCAAACAGCCCTGGGCTAGGAGAGGGAAAAAAATCCAGAAACACAAAGTTGGTGTAGAAATTATAAACAAGAATCATTTCCACAGCAGTCATCATGAAATTGCTTTTAATAAGATATTTAGAAATTAATTTGGGCTTTTGATGTATTTTCAAAAGTACTCATGAAAAACACACCCTATTCATGTGATTTTTCTTGTGTCCTTCCAACACAGAGAGTATTTTCTGCCAGATTTCCTCCACAGTGCTTAACTTAATATTGTTTTCTAAGTTGAAAAAGAAACTTGGGGTGAGGCCTTTAAAAAAAAAGATCATAAAAATGGAAAAGGTCCTGATCAAGTCCATATTTACAATTCCATTTATAATTAAATTTACTTTAAAATGTTTTTACACATGCCTCAGTTTCCCGTCTCTTAAAATATATTTCATAGCAAAAATGGAGGCATGGACAGTATTTTAAATGTCAAGTTCTGTCTTCCAGAGTTAGCACACGTGACTTCTTTTTCCCCCATAATAACCTGTTTTAGAAATGCATAGATTATAGTTTGACATGAACAGGTTTTACTTTATGATAAAAATGAATTTGTAGCTCATACTGTTTTCTTTCCCATATGTCATTTTTTCCCCTGTTCTTCCCCCCCATACATTAAGCAAATTTGTGTTTTCATTGTAAACCTAAGGAATAAAGTACAATTTCATAGCACTGAGTGGTGAACTCTGGGACCCTTCCCAAAGCCCTCCAACTTTTTTAATGCAAACTGGTCTGGTTGTAGAGTAGCACGAAGTTCCTAGGAAGAAGCATTTGGTGTGCCCTCTGCAGTGGGCAGCATGCTGGCTCGCTGGCATGTGTGGCTGATGGTGGCTGGCTTTTAGCTGCACTGGCTGAGCAGTCAAAAAGGCTAAGATAACCTCTTAGATCCTGCTTTTTAACCAAAGGTGCATTCCTCTCTATGTGGATGTAACTCCCGCAGTATTTGCTCAAATTCTGACTGTTTCTAGTTTCTCTGAGCTAACAGATTTAATGGTGTACAAGAAGTTTACAGACATCAATTTTGTGTTTCCATCTGTGATGTTATAAATTGCTCTGTTTCTATGCTGTCTGTGTGGTTCCTGTGGACTCTCCAGGGCACACAGCCCTAAACCAAAAACCCTTTAAGTGGTGACTGATCTTCTCCTGTTCAGAAGGGATCCCCATGGGGTGTATGTACTCTTTTTCTCACGTGGTCATTTTAAGAATCTCCCTCAAAGGAAACAGTGTTACCTTTACTTTATACTTACCACACACACAAACACACAATGGTATTTGTGTTTGTTCTTCAAAAATAAAGAAAATAAAATCAAGACTTCCCCCACACTGGGAACCCTGGCCCACTCTCCTTTGGGGCAGACACAAGGAGGGGGCGGCAGCAGAGGCTGTTGGGTAGCAACTGGCTCAGCATTTCAGCTCCAAGAACCACCTCCATCTTCTTGTAGTTTCTTTCCTTCCTCCCTGCCACATTATTCTTGGAAAAATGGAGGCCTTTGTTCTTCCCATCAGCTAATACCAATTGCGTGTTCCAGGCATGGCGCTCATCACGGTGGGCAGTTAACAGCCAACCCCTTATTCACAGAGCTGGCCATGCAAATGCGAATGTGAAATTAGGGCACTGTTGGATAAGTGTTAGCAGAAAGAGCCAAAGTAAAACGTGGAGGGAATCCCAGGGACAAGCTGCCTGGAGAACGTGCTGCTGTTGGGGGACCGAAAGGTAGCAGTCGTGTGGTGCAGAGCTCTTGCGTGTTCTCTCCTGGACCCGACTACAGAGAAAGTCGCATTGTTGAGGAATAGTAGTTAGGAAACCAGGGTTCCAGGAACTTAATCGACTTGCCAAAAGCTACCACTCCTAGTTAGTGTCAAAGTCAGGATTTGAACTTAGATCTCTCTGAATCCTAAACCACTGCCCTTTCAGAAATAGTGTTATCCAGTAGAGATGGGAGAACGTTCTCAAGTACACGGCTTCACGCCAGCACACGCTGTAGATACCCTATCACCCCTCGTGCCCCTTAGAATTAGGCAGGCAGCCCTTGCCACCAGCCTTTCCTCAGCACCCACGTTTTAGAAGATGAGTATTTAACTTTGAGCTCTTGCTCAAAACATGGACTTAATTTGAGATTGATGCTGTGGTGATTGCCATAACTAGGGGTGATGTGACCTAGCTGCAGAGCTGCTGTGTCACCATTCAGGACATTAGGACAGTTGAGGAGAATAAGTCTGTCACTTGCCTGCAGAGACGTCACTGCCTTGACCTCCCATGGGCATTTTGCGATAAAGACACCCTCATCAGCCTTCCTTACCGGCCGTCACCAGGAAACGGACTCAGGTCTGTTGGCCATGTAGAGAGTAGATCTTACCGCTCCATCTGTCCTTGCCAGTGCGGCTCTGTGTGACACACGTCTGTGAGAGGCAGGGATGAGCATCCTCGCCGAGATCACTGTGAGGTCAGCCTGACAGCCACTGCTTCTTGGCCTCCCACACTAACTAATAAGATAAACTTGCTCCAGAAAGTTGAAGTCATCTCAACCAGCTACAAGGGTAGCTTCTGGGCGGGCAGTGAAGGTGGCAGGAGGTGCCCAGACTTACAAGAAACACTGTGCTTTGCCTGTGAAGATGCGACAAGGCTTCCTGGAGAGGGTGGCTGGTGACTGACCACCTCAGGACCTATCCTTGCAGTTCCTGCCTCACTTAGCCTCCTCACTATTTCTACATTCTCAGAAGTCCAAGGACTTCTGTTCTCTGGGGTGGACAAAGGCCTGTGACCCTCCTATGAAGACTGAAGCCAATCTCCATGTCCCTGTCCTCCCTTGGAGTTTGAATGAGTGGTTTGCTCACACCTGGGCCCCAGCTAGGCCTGGCTCCCACGTGAGCCCTCTTGCCTAGAAGCCTCTCTTCATTTCCTGGGGAAGGGTGTGGTAGAATTTTTTTAGTTAGTCCGGTGATTTTCCAGACTTTTTTAAGCAGCAAAACTCATGTTTCAGATTGAAATCTTACTTGAAGCCTTCAACATATAAAAGAATAAAGGCTGTTTTAATTGAAGTGCACACCCTTTCATCCTTAGCAATGGCCTCTTTGCCTGTTCTGGTGAATAAGGTAGGAAAACCCACACTGCTTTAGGCAGAAAGAAAAGACGGTGGCTGCCTCTCGGCTGAGCCTCCCAACCTTCACAGGAAAGCTCCTGGGCCCCATTTAAAGCCCAGATTGTCTAGGCTTTGTAGACAGACTCTGGACCAGAGTGGCCGTTCTCGTGCCGCAGGTGTGGGGGCGTCACCCCACGGCAGAAGTCGGGTCGGCTGGGCTCCGGGGGCCAGCGTCCTGCTGCTGCTGGCCACGGCACTCCCCTTGTTCTGTAGACTTTAACTTGATTTTAATTTTTATAATGAAATTCGTTATGGTGGACATTTAAGATTCTATGGATGATAGATTTGAACTCTAAAAGCACAGAAATGATGACTTCACTCAGTCCAGTAAACTTTTCATTGAGAATCCACTGTGTTCTGGACTCTTCAGTCGATGTCAAAGAGTTATAAGCAGAACCTCTGTTCTTGAGGAACACTAAACTTTTCTGTTACTTTTGGCTACGTTTGGGGAGAACACAAGATTTCCAGTAGACTATCCTCAGCTGGGGGTGGGTGGGGCTCTGCGGGAGAAATTAAACAGAGCAGTGTGAAGACTGCATAGGGCGAGGATGATTAATTCGGAGGGTGGGGGAGTTACAGAAAGCCTTGTGGAGATGGACCCTCAGAACTGAGCGAAGAGGATGGCAGAGTGTCCATGAGAAGCGGGGGCGTTTGGGGAACCGTGAAGAACACCACTTAGCTGGCGGCACAGGTGGGAAATGCCACTGGAGGAGTCTCACAGGAATGTCCAGGACCATCCCATGGAAGAGTGAGGTTCACCTGTGGGCCATGGGGAGCACGCAGGGGGTCATTGATACTGACCAATTTAGGGAGCTCTATGAAGTCGAAGTGAGAGAGGTGCGAGGACCGGGGCCCATCACACACACTGGGGCCCGGCTAAGGGCCCTCACTAGTTCTTATCGTCATTGTGTTCTGGCTCCCCATTCCAGTCCACTCTGAGTGCTGTGTACACTTTCTTCCTCGTTGTTTTTAAAGAGTAAATTATGCTTAAAAGTTCTATCCTTATTAAGTCTGAAAGTGTACACTGAAACTTCTCAATAGCACCATTTAAAACTTAGGTTATTTAAGGTTGGGTTCTCTTAAAGTAACAGCAAGTCACTGAGGATGTGCATCGAGATTAACTGTGAAGTTTTTATTGTTGCTAAATTTAAAATGCAACAAAATTAAAAAGCGCGGAGTAGGCCATATTAAACATCCATGTTTCTATTATCCGGAAATGATCGTTTTCATTTTGACATATTTTTAAAAGCTTTTTTTTTAAGTAAAAGAAATCAAATGGCAAAAATTACTATTTTTTCTAATGCCTTCAGCCCACCCCCATTACCCAGCCGATCTCAGTCCCCCCGCCCATTCCTGTACCAGCGGTGTCTTCCCTTGCCATTTATTTCCCTGAGAAAACTCAAACCGAATGAAAGTCTCCTCTCTTTTGCCCTGTCGTAAAACTAATCTGGATGGTTGCTCACTGTCTACTACGAATTTGTGCCGAAGCCTCTGGCACCAACATGAGACTTTTTCTCCACAACTTACAGCAGCCTCAACCAAGATAGACCTAGCCAGCAGTTTGGAATGACCTTGACACAGACACAACCATAAGGGAGAGATGCAAGGGGACACGACAACCCAGGGGACAGGGAGGTGGTCTAGAAGTGACGCAAGGAGAAGCAGCACCCGGAGCAGAGAAACTGGACGGCAGGGGAGAGGGCGAACGGGGCGACAGAGTGCAGCCGAGGTTCAAGAGCCTGTTGATGTGGATAAGGAAATGCAAGGCATTTGTGACCACAGTGCCAGAATTTTGGACATTAAATGTGTACTTTCAGTTTTGTTTTAATTTTTAAAATCTTTAAAAGAGAAGTCAGAGCACTAACTGCTGCTTGAGAAGAGAGCTCATCTTTGAGGGAGTCACTTCTCAGTGGTGGGAGTGCCATGTGCTTGGCCCCTGCCCAGGCGAAATCCTTTGGACCCACCGCTCTCCAGGCATTGGGTGGGTTCTGGGCGACCCACAGATGTGCAACTAGGCGTGGTTCTAGTTATGAAGCAGAAGACGGGTCCATGCAGTTAGCTGTGCAAGTAGCTTGTAGGGTATGGAGCATGCAATTAAGAATTCCGAGGATGGTGGACCTTCTGTCACTACCTGCATCTCCAGCAGTGTCACCTACAACAGTTTCATTTATTGTCTAGCATCTCTGCCTTTCCCCTAGTCTAGCCCCTCACTTCAGTGGAGTGGTGAGAGGCAGCAGCCCATCTGCGAAGACTTTGGTGTGGTCTGAGGACTGGCCTGAAAGTTTAGAAATTATTCTCTACCTTGAGTTATTTTAGTCACTAGCAATTCATGAAAAGGCCATTAACTACCTTTTTAAGCTCCAGGGATTTATTATCCCCAGCATGCAGAAAGAGCACGGAGGTATTCTCCATGAGTTAAGCAGTTTTCTTTCTTAGAGTTTCCTACTCTGGGTCTCCATGCGTTCGATTGTCCTGTGATTGTCCAGGCCCTGCCCAGAGACCACCTTTCCCCAAGCTGCAGAGGCTTCTGGGAGCCTCCGCCACGCTGTGCACCACCATCACCCCCCTGTGAAGGTGGACCAGGCCATTTCTGGACTGAAGTGTGTGTGGCTGAGCACATGACTCAGGACAGTAGTAAGAAGAAGGGAAGTCTTTGCTCTACCCTAACCTCAGCAGGAATACATCTTAGGCAGTAGACATATTCGTGTCAGGCTCTGAATGTGCATTAAAGAAAAGCCTGTACTTGCTGACATTGCATCACCCCAGTAGAGCAGAAAAAAGCCTGAGTTTCTCTGATTGTGTCCAGTCGTTGGTGACTAATTTATGAGCTACGTGTGCTCCCTGAGGCCATTTTCTTCATTCTCGCCCTGGTGGCCTTTGTGATTTGATTTCTGAACAGGCCATTCTTCCCAATCTGCCATTTTTTCCAATAAACAGAGATCTTAAAGTTCAAATTGTTGATTTAATTCTCCTGAGGAGTTCAAGAACTTTGCTGAGGCATTGCCGCAGCCCACTGCTGAATCCTGGTTGTATCACCATGGATTCACCCAGGAATGGGCCCGTCCACTGGGAAGACGCACCTCACTTCACCCACTGGTGCTCCCCACGGCCCTCTGAGCCACTTGGCCCTGTCAGGCGGTAGCCGTTAGCAGTGCACAAGGCAAAGAAAGCCTGGAACAGCCACCTCCTTTGTCTCGGCACCAGCACCGAGACACTTGGCCTTGTTGCAGGATTTGGGAAATGATGCATTGCCTTGCCTGGCATCGCCCAATCTTCGGGGGGGTTCTTTTGCATTCACGACATGTACCCTGTCTCCTCAACGATGTTTTCATTACCTTGTTTTTAATTTAACCAAGTTAAAACTAAGATTAGGAGACAGTTAATTTCTCAGGCTTGGGTGTGATGAAATTAGAACTTCTCATCAGCAGTGTGGTGATGCAGAACTTACAGCGTAAACCAGAGAGGCTGAACCATTTATGTTTCCATGTGAACTGATCCAGGTCTGATTTTTCTTTCTAAGGGTGAAAGAAACAGTGTCATTCTACATTTCTATCCCTCCCAACAGAAACCCCATTGTTGGTTGGCATCCAGGGTAGACGTAACTGAGAATAACGGTGAGCCCCGAGATTATGTAATCAGGACCAGTGAGCCCCGAGATCATGAGTTGGGACCGGTGATCCCCGAGATCATGTAATCAGGACCAGTGAGCCCCAAGATCACGTAGTCGGGACCAGTGAGTCCCGAGATCACGTAGTCGGGACCAGTGAGCCCCAAGATCACATAGTCGGGACCAGGGCTCTGATGCATTTCAGGTCTTGAGCGGGAGGAAGCCTGGTGGTCAGTCACCTGGGCCCCATAGATACAAACTCACTGAATGGCAAGGCTGCTGGCACTGGGTGGAGTGCTTGATGCAATTTTCAGAGCCGTCCTGAAGGTGGGCGTTGTTACCCTCACTTTATAGATGGGGAATGGCGAGATTTGGTTTCAGGGCTATCTGGCACCAGAGCCCAAGCTCTGCATGATGCCATGGTGCCTCCCCAAAGAGTGCTGGTCAAGGATGAGGGTGCCTTTCCTTGGCTTGAGATACTTTTGCATTCTCTCCCCTCAACTGAGCTCTTTTTTCATTGTGTCTGGATTAAACAGAGACAGTGAATGGTGGGAGTTGTGACTAAGTCTGGAGCTAAACTTGAGTCTACCTCCTGCATGGATTCCTCTGGCTTTTCAGGGAAGATTTACTCCCTGCCTCTTATTGTTACCTCTGAAGGGAAAGGGGGCTAAGATCAGAAGAAGGGTGCCTTCTCCCCAACCCTCAGACGTGGCATTAGCTGACCTAAATCCCAGGCTTCCTGGTGGAGAGTCGTCAAGCACACCTATACATCACTCGGATCCCCATCTACAATCCTTAATGATGCTAAGCCCCACATCAGAATGAAAGAAAACACTATTGACAATTATAAAATGCTAAATATAGCTCAGTACATTTAAAAGTGAACAATAGTAAAAGCCTTGAAACATTTTTCTTTGATGTGAATGGAGCCTCTGGCATTTGGAAATACAATAAGATGAATTAATTGCTCCTCATTACATGGCAAGTCAGGAGAGGTATGAATGTGCCTTCTCTCCTCGGCATTAGCTGTTGCCTGACCGAAATAGCCCCCTTTTGTATTTACTCCTGCTTTCTCTAATAATAAGCAAATTGGAGATCATGGCTAGAAAAATTCAAGTGCCCTTCATCCTTTCTCCAAAACCCTCATAGAGTTTTGTGATGTTTATCCGCTCAGAGGCTACTGCTAATAATTGCAGAGGTCATGCGAATCCACATAGTGCAAGATTAGAAACAGCATCTGCAAAATTACTCCTTAGGAAAATATTCTGTTTTGTCTTTTTCTGCAAAAGTGATTTTGCAAGCAAATTGCTGTCTTTCCTCTCTTGCGCTATATTTTTATATCGCTGGAAAAAGTATAGTTGGAGAGAAACATTTAATCACTATCAAGAGTTTTGAATCCATGGTCCCCCCTTTTTTTTTTTACTTTATTTATTTTTCCTGATGTATTAGTAGACTTCCATATGAATAAATTAGATTGGAGTCTTTAAATTCTGAAGTGAATGGCCCCTGAATAAACTGTTTGGAATATATTGGTTTAGTAGGCTGTTCATTAACATTTTTATATTTGACAGTTATAATATGGCACATGCAAGCATGTGACCTTTTACATTATTTTTACAATTTGTTTATGGTTAATGCCTACAAATTAGGAGATGGTTGATTCTCCAGAATAATCAACAGCTGGAGAAGCAGAGGGGAAAGGGGAATAAGGCTCCCCGACTATCCAGAAACTGATTCATGACATGCCCTTGGGTTTGAAGAGCACACCACTCCACTCATGCACGTTTGTGATGCGGCTGCCTTCCCGCCGTGCATATTACATGTAGACATTTCCCAAACACTGGGTACGTTTCAACCATTACAAGGAGGCAGTCAGCCGAACCCAGAGTTGCAGCAGCAGCCTTGCTGTGCTTCATGAAATATGAAAGCCTGTTTACTTAGTAACAATAACAGTTTGAAAGGCTTCAGGCTGAGGAGTTTATGCTGACACATCCGGCTAGACCCCGTGTGGCTGAGGTAGTGAGGCCACTGATAGCGTGACGTGCCAGAAACTGGGCAGGGAGGAGGCTGAGTGGGCACTGAGACGTGCCCCCAAGTTGGAGTGCCTCGCTTGCCCTCATTCTCAGGTCAGGTGGGCCATTCGTTCTTAGCATCCCATCAACAGTGAGAGACCTGTGTTGCCTGCGTCACGAACAGTTTCTGCATTCCAGGTCATGGGCTTGAGTTCGGGCTCAGTTGGAAAAGGAAGGTTTGCCTCTTCTCATTGTCCCCACGTTCAGGTTTCTTGGCCTCATTCTTTGTAATCTTAGGGATAGGGGGACTTAAAGTCAGTAATGAGGAGTCACTGCGACGTTGTCCAAGCTTTTTCCTAGGACACATTTTTCTTGTTCATGCATGCTCATAATGCACACACACACACACTCAGTGTTTCCTGTAATCTAAGACATCATAGATGATTACTCAGTATTGACTTAAAACAGTTTTTTCAAGATGAAACAATGTGCTCATCCTTTGAAAATCTCAGCCACATCTCAGAAATGTTGGTATGAAAAACATTTTAGAATAAAATTAATGTGGAGTACAAAGGTAGCATATATTTTTGAATTTACTTAAGCTCCAGTATTTGGATAGATCAGCAATATGCCCTCCCCTCTCCCCCCTGTAGTCTGAGGATATGAGTGGTGAGGATAGAGTGGAACGTTTAATAGTCCAGGATATTAGAATAGAGGAACACGGAGAAGCAATTTACTTAGGTCTGACACTTAGAGTTACAGTTTCTTCAAAGCCAGGCATGTATCTCTAGGCCGAAAATGACAATTTAGAGATCCTGCCATTGAAATCTCTCAGCTTGGCACCCTTCCTTCCTCCCATTTCAGGGTAAGTGGGTCTGCAGCCAGGCTGTCCGTCCTGTTTCTGAGATCTCCCTGGAGGTGCCTATTATCTGCAGGGCTACTTTACATTTTACACACACACAAAACTTTAATCCTTTTAATTTTCAAATGTATATCATATGCAAAGGAGAAATGTTATAAAATTAAAGGAGTAGTCAGAGTCTCTCTACCACAAAAGGTAGGAAATCACTGGTATAGATATTTCAGTCCATTTGCAGAAAATTGCCTATTCTCAAGTAGGTAGGTCAAGTGCAGAAGGAACCTCTACTTGAGATACAATTTCCTCTTCACACTTGGCTTTCCCCTATTAGGATAGGTGGCCAAGTGCTGCCCAAATTTTAAGATTCTGCTGTCTTTTCACTAGCAGTTTTTTGGCTATATGTATTAAGATATATTTGCTTGGGGCAGAACTCACAGTCAGAGCTACAAATACTTTTAAAACGAGAAGAGCTTTAGTTTAGAGAATAAATTGCAAATCTTTATTTTGTAGAAAATTAGTCTTAAATGATTTGCCCAAGGTAATACAACCCATTAACGCCAGGCCAAGCAAGGCAGGGACAGAACCAGCTCTCCAGACTCCTGGCAAGTGGGCCTTTTCCTGGTGTGGAGCAAGTTGGTGTGGTAGAAACCTTTGATTTGCTCTCTTGATTTTGAACTTTTGCTTTCATTCAGGTACCTCATGGAATTCTGGGTAATAAGAGAGTCAAACTTTATTTTCAGACTTTATTTAACAAAAGAAAAAGGCCGTGTTCTGAAGCTGTGTGACATCAACAGCAACGCTGATGACATTTCTCCTTTCCTTATTGACTGAGGTCCCTGTTAAAAAAGAGAAGTGTCGCACTTCCGTGAATGTTGGGAAGAACTTTTTCATCAGACTAGCAAGGGGAAACACCTCAAGCAAACTTGAATAGCCTACGAGTGGGCTGTAGGGAACTCATTTCCACATGGACCTGGGCTTCCAGTTTCCGAGTCCCTCCACCCAAGTGCATCAAACGAACGCTGTCTGTGTCTGGGCCCTTGTCATCAGCATTTCATAAACACAGAACTCTCGGGGCTGAGATGAGCCCCATGGTGTACTCCCGGAAGAGGCCCAAGCCCACGGCTCTTCCTGAATTTGAGTCAGCCAGGCAGGCAGGAAGTCTGGGCTGCCATTTTCCCAGCTGCCCTAGCCTGGGCCCTGGAGAGGTTGTAAGGCGTGTTCCCTGTTGGGAAAGGCTCCAGGGGTCATACCTCCGCCATTACTGCAGTTTCAGAAATCACCTTGAGGGCATTTATAAACCTCTCATTAGAGACGAAGTGGCTTGGGTGCTGGCCTCCAAAGTGACTGGTCCTAAGAGAAGCCAGCAAGTTTGTATTGACAAAGAAGGTACTGTTGACAGAGAAGGGGGTTGTGACCAGAGCCACGTTTTTTCTGCTTGTTATACATGGGTTACCCCTGCATAGGTAATGGGGCAGGCTGCAGGCGGAACCTTAGGACCAGCTGAGAGTAGATTGACTGATGCTGAGAGCTGGCTCAGTTTGGCTTTGGGGCGCTTGCGCATGCTGTGTCAGTTTATCATAAAATTCCCCAGACTTCAAGATTTGTCTTTATTCAGTTTCTGAAATGTTTTGGAGCTTTTTAAAAAATTTACCAGAGGAAGCTAGCTTTAGGTTAGAGCATTGAGCAGATTAACAAATGTAGCTTCAACTCAAAGAATGACATCTGATCAGAGGTGACAAAAGCCTGATTCCAGTCACCCATGGTCCTTCCGTTGGGGACCAGGAATCCTGCAAGCTTGGGCCTGGATTCAGCCATAGCACGTGACCTACGGATGCTCATAATGACCACGTGCATCCCTGAAGAGCTGTTCCATGAGGCTCATTATTTTTTCAGTTAACAGCCAAAGAAATATATAAAATATTATAAACTGTATGCAAGTGTCAGGATGTTTTTCAAGGGTTAATAGAAACTTTTTGAAAATTCACAGGGTATTCCTGGCAGTTACTGGGGCAAAGTGGTGTCTATACCACTTTGGTCTTTCATAGAAGCCCCTAGTAATTGTCTTGTAGGCTTTGATTTGTTTTTTAACTTCCCCTTTTGGCCTCGCCTTTGGCACTTCTGCATGTTTATTCATCATCTTCGGGTAGATCTGTACGTTTTGATGCCACCTCTCGGCTGATGCTCAGTGTCTTACCGAGGCTTCCCTTGACCTTCACTCACTCTCTGACTCTGAATGGCAGCTGTGGAGGGCACTCTTTCTATTTTTGATGTTGCCTTTTGTTTCTGCTTTCCTGGATTCTGGGGCCAGGTAGATTTATGGGCTTTCTACTAGCAGCCAGGAACCTTGACATGTTTTCCAAGCATGAAGCTCTGCCTGCGTCATTGGGGCCTGTCCCCCGCCAGGGCTGTGGCCATTTCCCCCATCTGTCCTGGGGAAGCCACAGAAGCAGCTCGGAGGAGGTGGGGGTAGTTTTTGGTAGTTGCAGTTGTTGGTAATTGCCCTTCTGGATAGTTACATGGGTCGTACATTCTTCCTAAAATGTGGGAAAAAACACACTTCTACGTATTTTATTATACCCATTGTGTTTGTATGCATATATATTTTTTAACTGAAAAAGAAAAATAACCCTGCCTTTGTACGCAATCCTTTTAACAAATTGTTTATTGTTGTATCCAGGTGACAAGCATGGTAAGTATTTTCACCACATTGAGTATTCTGTATTTTAGCTGTGCTTGGCAGACTTTTCGGCTAGCTTTGTGTTATCGGCCTTGGCTTTTTTTAGAAAAGACCCATTAAGGAAAAGGAAAAACTTCTTACCCGGTAGCAACCTCTGTGCCTCAGCTGTAGAAGGAACCCACGGAGCCTTAGAGCCACAGCAGGGACACCTGAGAGAGCATGCGCCCTACCAGCATGCTGCTTGGCCCCATCACTGCCCCCAACCCCACCCACCCCGCTGCTTCTGAGCCTCCCCCACCAGACATCTGCCAGGGCTTCCAGGCCTCGCATGAGTGACTCCAGCAGCTCCGGGGACTGTGGCCCCTTGATGGCACACACTGCCTGGGCCTCCCAGCACCCTGGACGGTCCCACCCCAGATCCACAGTCATGCCACCACCGCATCTATATGCTTAAAGCGGGGCCTTTTTTTCCTTGAATATGTTAAGTAATTGGAGAAATCTCCCTTTGGAAGCTGGAAAAATAAATAACTTTGTCCATTTTTCTCAGAGGCTTCCCATTCTTCTGGAAAATGGATTAACAAAAAAAAATTTTTTTAAACCTTGCCACTGGGTGATCTCAGTAAATGTGCAGAGTTACAGTAGGTTCAGTGTGTTTTAGCCTCTGGCTATGTTTATTTATCCGTGCATGTTTGCTTTTTTGGCCTCTTTTGTGGCTCTGTATTTCAGTCCATGTGCTCGTGTCTGTGCTGTGTAAGCTGCCTGGTAGCTGTGCGTATGTATTAAGTCTGTGTGTCACTGTCACCTTCAAGGATCAGACTGCAAAGGATAAGGCCCTTCAGCACATGGCCGCCATGTCGTCCGCCCAGATCGTCTCGGCCACTGCCATTCACAACAAGCTGGGGCTGCCTGGGATTCCACGCCCCACCTTCCCGGGGGCGCCGGGGGTGAGTCACAGGCTGCCTCCAGGAACGGTGGCCCTCGGGGCATGGGGTCCCCTGGGCCAGCGGGAAGCTGTCCACCTGGCACTTCTCACAGTTGGGTCAGGTGTGAGAGAACCACCTTGTGGCGAGCCGATGATGGGCACACAAAGCGGGAGAGGAAGGAAGGGGGGCCGGGAGTGAGAGGGAGAGAGTGGGCAGGGAAGGGAGCTTCGTCCCTGAAGACATTGAGTCCAGTGTCATTTTTCCGGTGCCCCTCTGGGTTGTGATCTGCATCTTTTTTCCTAGGCCTTGGTCTCTGTTCCTGTGTCCTCAGGTCACTTTTTGACAGCTAGCTCCTAAAGGGACAGAGAATTCTATTAACATTTTCATTTTGCACCTACAAGGGCAGAGAAGCTAAATGTCATTTTACAGATGAGAAAACCAAGGTTACTTAGTAACAAAACAAGAGTTTGGATAACGTGATCATAATCACATGGATAGTGATGTCAGGACTCAAACCCAGGGTGCTGTGACTTCCTTTACATAGCGCTTCCTCCAGCAGGGGGACAGGGGTCAGCAGGGACCAGTAGCCTCAGGAAAACTCACAGCTAAGGAGGTGTCTGCTGTTTGGAGCTCCCAGCTGGCCTCTTGTTCTGAGCGTTGTCCTCTCCCTGACTGGGCCCTCCGTCCGTGCCATGCGCTGCGGCAGCAAAATGCTGCCCGTGGTGCGTTTCAGAGTAGAGTGGGGCAGAGAAGGGTGGGTGAGTTCATGGATAAGGCAGTCAGATGAAATACTCGCGGACCCTCTGCAGTGCGCCCAGATCTCTGCCACGTGTCAGGAGAACACTGAAGCTGCTGCCTGGTCCCTGCCCTCGGAGGTTATCTGGAAGAGGAGCTAGAGGAAGCCCTGGGTTGCCGGGCCGAGGCCATAGGTTGTGATTTCGTGCACAGTAGTGACCACATCTGCGTTTAGGGAGGGTCACTGCAGCTGGTGGATGATCTGAACCCGCTATCTTTAGCAGGGGTTACAATGCATGCACATTCTGAATTGTGCTTTGAAGTAAACTCGTAATCCTGAAGCCTCTTGCATTTTGCCTTCCAGTTCTGGCCGGGAATGATACAAACAGGGCAGCCAGGATCCTCACAAGAGTAAGTCTGAGGAGGGGCCAGCACTGATGAAAAGGGGCTGGTCACAGCCCGCCCCGGGTGGTGTTTTCCTGGGACCAGACTGCCTCGGAGCTTGGAGGGGAAGACAGATTTAACCTGAGATCACCAGAGTTGTCCCCCATTGTTATCCACTGGGACCAATAGCAGGGAAAAGACGGCTCAGATCCTGGAGACAGTGAACATCCCTCCCACCTTAGGTTTAGTGGTCATCTAGCTCAAAACAGGACTGGGATTCCTGTCCCTTCATGGCTCCGAAGGGCAAAGCCTAGGGTCTTCCTGAGAAATGCCTGCCTGAGAGCGAGGGCAGTGGGGGTGATTCTGTAGCCCATTCCACTCTATGTTTCCCTGTGGTGTGGCAGGTAACAGAAAATCCCACTGATGCTTTCAGGGCCCGGTGGCCAGCTCAGTAAACCGCCCTCAGAAGAAGAGGGCAGTCTGGGATGAAAGCAGAAGGGAAATCCTGCTCAGATGTTCTCAAAAGAACTTGAGCTTTGTGGCCTATAGAAGGAGAGCCTGACTCGTGTCCCAACCTGGCCTGGAAATGGTGGCCACTAACCTTGGTCTCTGCAGGGATGAGACTTCAGAGGCAGGTGCCCAGCTCATCCCGCTGAGCTGGCGTGAGCTTGGTGGATTCGTCCCCAGCAGCCTGCTGGCCCCTCTCAGCTGGAGAGAGTAACCCTCTCAGTCTTGATGGAGTTCTGCCTGGGCTGTGCCCCCAACCTGCAGGCAGGATCCTCAAATCAGGGAGGACCCAGGTTGGGTCCCTAGCCTTAGGAGGCCGAGGCCAGGACTGAGGCATAGCCGCTGCTGCAGCTGCCATTCCTGACTCTCTCCATCTTTCTGTTCCCAGCGTGAAGCCTTTTGTGCAGCAGGCGTACCCCATCCAGCCAGCGGTCACAGCCCCCATTCCAGGTGAGTCTCGTGGGGCCCCCTCCCGCTTTGTTCCATGGCCGCATGGCCCCTCTTATTTGCAGACTTATGAAGGCCCCCTCCTCACCCTCAACTTGCTTTAGGCAGATAATTCGCCCGGCACATAGGAGGGTCATGTAGGTGTCCCCTCCCAGGTCCTGATTCCTGTGAGTCATCTCGTCAGAGCTCAGAGCTCCTCAGATGCGTTTTTAAGGAACCAGGAAGCCTGGTCACTTTCACTCAGCACCCTGGGTCATCCTGGGAAGGGGAAGTTGCTGTGGTTCCTTCCTCATCATTAACAGGCTGAATTGGACAGTACAAGTCCTGGGGGCAGAGAGGATTTTAGTCACCCTTTCTTAGATAAGCAGTTTTCAATTCCTAGTACCCTTTCTTTATAGGAGAGCTCACACGGAAGCCCACACTAGAAAACGTGTCTGTTCAGCCCTCAGCACCCCCCGCCACCAGGTGCACGTAGAATTCCTTGGTGGAGCCGCCCTCCGGTACAGAGGACCCACACTGAAAGTGCCCTCCGCTCCATGCCAGGGAGCCTTCTGAGAGAGTGTCCTATAGTGCTGGTAATTGCAGCCTTGGGAGAGGAGGTGGAGAGATGCCAAGAAGCGTCTGGCACTTCCCACTCTTCAGTCAGTCTCATCTTGGTCCCCAGCTAGGCCCCTTTGTCCGGGATTAGGTGACCTCATGCCACAGCCCATAACCTGAGCTGACGTTGGCTTTACAAGGATCCTCATGCATCGTGCTTCTCCAGGACACTGCCTCTGGGATCCTGGGCAGAATCTTACCCCTCCCTAACCTAGCTCCATCACAAGACACTGCTGGAGCGGCTGTTGGCCTCTGCTGCCCCAGTGTAGGCCCGAGGCCAAGGGGAGGCTACTGGCCAGCAGTAAAGGTGACAATTGGTCTTCCAGGGTTTGAGCCTGCGTCAGCCCCAGCTCCCTCGGTCCCTGCCTGGCAGGGCCGCTCCATTGGCACAACCAAACTTCGCCTGGTAGAATTCTCCGCTTTCCTCGAACAGCAGCGAGACCCAGACTCGGTGAGTGTGCCCAGACGTGTACCTCAAACCCAGAATTTGTTCATTCCCGTTCACCTCCGCAGTCCTTTCCCCTGAGTGAATGTGGACCTGGGGAGGAAAAACCAAGCAGCCTTTCAATTAAGTAAAGTGTATTTCCACTGACAAATACGTAGAAGTTAAAGCTGGAAGTTACGATGCTTTGGGCCTGAAACTCCAGGGAATACTTGTGCTGAAGGGCAGGATCTTAATAAGCTCTTGCATTTGGTAAAATTAATATTTATTGCGCCTTGCCACATGACTGGTACATAGCAAAGCTATTTACCGGTACATACACAATCACATTTTATCCTCGAAACCCTGTAAGGGCAGGCGCTGTGTGATGAAGAAACAGAGGTTAAGAAATTTTCCTAGAGCCACACAGTTAACATCTGATGGATTAGAGATTCCAGCCGGTATCTTTAAAACTCAAGCCTAACATTTAGCCATTATTCGATACTGCCTTTCCAAGCCTATGTTTTCTCAAGATAGCAAGTTACCTCCTTAGTGAGAGGTAACAAGGTGATAGTTTAACAATTTGCTGTAGAATGCCATGCACTGTAACGTCATAAACACCAGGAAGGTTGGCATCTGGACTCTGCTGGTTGTCTCCCTCAGCCCGTCGAGTGCCCATCACCCCATGGTTTCCCAGCCAGGTCCATCGTTTCCCATACATATGTGAACCTCCCTTCCTTCCCACCCAGCAAGCCCAAGACCCCTTTCTCACTCCCACTCCTTGGCTGTGAGTATGAGCGCTGCATCTGTGTGTGGGTGAGTCCAAGGCAAAAATGGAAGAAATCGTGAGTTTGCATTTGGGATCTTCACCAACTCCTTTCTGTATTCTGTCTCACCCACCTTGCTGATCTCCAGGGCCACCCAAAGCCACAGGTGCTATGCTGTCTGTGTGTCTGCTGCCTTGCCGTCATTCTGTTATCAGGAAAAAGTATCATGAATGATTTCACCATCTGTTGTAAATACCTCAGATACTGAACAAATACTGTCTCTCCTGGTAGTGTTTGCCCTTGAGCTTGGTGGAAAGCCTCTCTGATGATAGGGTGGGGGAGGCGACCCGGGCAGAGGGGCTTCCGCCAGCCATCACAAGAGTGGACACTCAGGGGAACCAGGTGTAGCCCACCAACATTTCTGTCTGTGAGCCGTGACCTCCGGGAGCTGGTAGAGAAATAGAGCCTGCTCCAAAATTAGGGAAAAATGAAGGAGATGTAAAGTCGATCAAGGCAGGTATAGGAAAATGAGGTTATGAAAACAGGCAAGAGAAAACCAACTCGATCACTCTTCTCACGCAGCTGAGTGGTTTATGGGAAGGGGTGGTGATGGCTTGAATCCCTATCTGGTGGCATCGAAATACACAAGATCCTGCCCTGGCTGGTGTAGCTCAGTGGATTGAGCGCGGGCTGGGAACCAAGCGGTCCCGGTTCAATTCCCAGTCAGGGCACATGCCTGGGTTGCGGGCCAGGTCCCCGTGAGGGCCATGTGAGAGGCAACCATACATTGCTGTTTCTCTCTCTCTCTTTCTCCCTCCCTTCCCCTCTCTCTAAAATAAAAAATAAAAAAAAAAAAAGAAATACACAAGATCCCCTTCCTGACTCCGGGCTGCTGCCTCCTTCTGGGAAGCGTAGAGGATTTTCTGGCTGAAGGCTGGCTTCGGCCAGATGACACTTCTGCTTTTCTTAATTCTATTTTGTTTAACACCTCATTGCCTGCACAGTACTTGGTCATTGGTCATTTTATTCTGTCCTCATAGTGCCAGTGAGGTAGGTTCTGTTTCCCCATTTTATTTAATTTTTTTTTATTATTATTATTTTAAAACATGGGATGCTTCATGAATTTGCGTGTCATCCTTGTGCTGGGGCCATGCTAATCTTCTCTGTATTGTTCCAATTTTTTAGTATATGTGCTGCCGAAGCAAGCAGTTTTCCCATTTTATAAGTGAAGAAACTGAGGCCCAGACTCACTGACTGACTTACTGAAGATGCTTAGCCAATAAGCAGCGTGATCAGAAGCCAAAATCTATTTCAGTATGTCCTTTTACACTACTGTAAACCACCCCCATCATGAAGATCTCTTGAATCGCGCATACAGTCTGTGCGTCCACTACATGAACAAATCTTTCTCTTTGCTTGTGAACTTTTTTTCCCCCTAGAAATACAGCTCCAAGGCACTGGGAAGCAAAAGTCCCAAGGTGGTAGTTGTTTCCCTGGGTAAAAAGATTATAGAACGTTTTATCAAAATAAACACATTTTTTTAACATTGAAAAGCCTGTGGCAGCCCCTTATGGCAACTGTCCCCTCCAGTTGTGGGCCTGCAGAGCCCAGCACGCCCAGTTTCTCTTGTGGTTAGTGTCTGTCGGGCTCCCCTCTGTGGATCTCTGGTAGACTCTTCCAGTCCATTCTCTAATCATTTCATACATGGCCCTGGACCGAGCAGGGTCCAGTCCTAGCCACAGCCATTCTCCTTCCTGGTGGAGGTGACGTCTTGTAAGGAGACTTGCATGAAGCAGTAATCACAGTAGAGGTCATTGTGAAGTGCGGTGACTGCAGGGAAGGAAGAATATTGAAAGCTGGGAGTGATTAACATGGAACAGTTTCCTTGAGGAGTAACCCTCACACTGAGGGGTAGAGGGTTATTTGGAATGGGGAGGCATGAAGGAGAACATACCAGGGATGATGCCTCCGAGGTATGAAAGCAATAAGTGAAAGTTGGTGGGTAGTTTTAAAGGCAGGGCCCGCCAAGTTCTTGGAATGGGGTCTAGAGCTAACGTTTCATGTACATGCAGGATTATGCGTAGCAATCTGAACGGTTCAACTTGACTGGCCTTTCCCTGATGAATGAAAGGGTTTGGCTCTGTAGCTTGGACTCTTTAACACATGGCTTCCATAGTCTTGTTATAAATGGAAGGCCTGATATGAGTCAACACCATTGGGCCTCTTAAAAAAAATAATTATATTTTAAGGGACACAAGATGGGAACTGAGAGAAATTGGAATTCAACCAACAAATACTTTTTTTAAAAAAATGATTGATTTTTAGGGAGAGGAAAGGAGAAAGAGAGAAGCATCGATCTGTTGTTCCACTTACTTATGCACTCTTTGGTTGATTCTTCTCTGCGCCCTGACGAGGGATCAAACCTGCAACCCGGGTGTGTGGGGAAGAGCTCTAACCGCGTAGCTGGCCAGGGCAACAAGTCCTGTTTGACCACTGCTCGCCAGCCCCTGTTTCAGCCTTTAGGGATTCAAAAGCAAAGGGAACTAAGTCCTTACTCTCGTGGAGCCTCTGTCCTACTAGCGAAGACAAACAATGACCGCCCAAACAAGTACGCACACACACGTGAGTGTGTCAAATGCTCATGTGGAAGAGTGCTCCTTCTTCACAGTTGAAAATCACTTGCTCTTTAGATTACAAAGTATGATTTCAGAAAACACTGTATATATGTCGATGGCTCTGGCTTGTTGCAGTCTGATTTTAAGTTGTGTCTATCAGACAATGCCAGCCGAAACTGTGCCGCTGTCCTCAAATTATTTTACTAAGTCGCAACATCAGTCTCAGTCGTTAATGTCACTCCTAATATTCCTGTGTTACACACCCCTATTTTGCATTGATTTTTAAAAGTGAGTTCACTGTATACAAAAGAATTCATGACAGAGCGTGAACAGCACATGTATTTGATTTCAGTGGAAATACAAGGGTCCAGAAAGAGGGTGGTTGTGCTGGAGGAAGCAGGGGACCCTTGGGGAAAAAAAGGTGATTGACAAATTGAAATGAGGGAGAATTACAAAAATTGTTTACAGCATTTTGGCGATGTCTGTTAAGCACCAGCGTCTCAGATTATGTAATAGGCGCTTTATTTTGCAAACAGAAGGTGCTGTCACAACGAACGTGTAATGGCACTTCAGGACCAAGGTCACACTGAAACACTTGTAGCATGTGGAGCGTTTCTTTGGCTCTCGCACTTTTTGTGCCTTCTGAGACTTTGATTTTACTATATTTTGTTCCAACTATAGACAAATTTAAAGTAACTTAAAAAACTAATTTGGGATATTTGAACGAAGGTGGATATACTAAAAAATGTAACATCAAACATTAAGCACGTTTCTTTGATAGGGAAGCCACAAGGTGACAGATACTCAAAGGTCCCTAAACAGATTCAGCTCCGTGTTTGGAGTGTGTAGATCTTTGTCTACATACAGGCATGCACAGACATTTCTCCCTACTTCCAGTAGTGGCTTAGGCTCGTTGGAATCATGGGGTAATAGATAATGCTGGCAAAAAGCCAATAA
Organism: Micronycteris hirsuta; assembly: GCA_004026765.1. Classification (NCBI taxonomy): domain Eukaryota; kingdom Metazoa; phylum Chordata; class Mammalia; order Chiroptera; family Phyllostomidae; genus Micronycteris; species Micronycteris hirsuta. The sequence continues at coordinate 120,881 of PVJI01000163.1, read as the reverse complement.
ATAAATCAATGAGCTGGAGGCAGTGCTAACTATTTTTCATTAGTGATTTCTTCTGTCCTCATCACAGCCTGATGAGGTAGGTAATTTTATTCAATTCTACAGAAGAGGCCTGGAGAGACTGCTGTCTTGCAGGTAGCTAGTGTCTAGGGCCAGGTTTAAACCTCGTTGGCCGTACTGCAGTCCATAGGCATGAGCAACAAAGCCAAGAGGAGAACCTAGTTTGCCTGGGTCCAGGGTGGCCTCCCTTAGTTACCACTGTTCTGCAGATTCACTCTTCAGGTTACCACATAGGCCATCATTGCCACCACTGAAGACTTCTACTGAAGACTCTGCCACCCTTAGCGTTGGTAGTGCTGGTAATAGGGCCAGCTGTCGTACCACCTGTGGAGATAGCCAATACTGTGCAGTTATCTTATACATGGCCTGCACAGCGTCAGGCAGGCAGCTGACTTTGGAAACGGGCTTCAGATCCAGGTCTGCTGATTCTACATCCTGAGATTGTAACCAGAGTGTATGTGGCCTGTCCATTTGTAGGCAATGAGTAGCCTGTTTTATAGCCTGTAGCTGGCTGTAATCTGTAAACAGGTAAAAGCAGAATAATCTGGGAGATGAGCGCCCCCTGCTGGTTCTGCATTACATATAAACCAGATGGCCGCGTTTCCCCAAGTCGATTGTTTGTGTTGGTGGAGAACCAGCAAGTCAGTCCCTCTGTTACCTTTGGCTCCACTAGAAGCTAAGAGAAAAACAGCAGAGGGTGAAGAAAGGAAGATCTAAAAAACTAAGACTATTTTAGAAGTGGCTTGTAGTGCTTGAAAATACACTTTCTACATGATTTCAGTGTTGCATATCAAGGGACTTCAGATGTTCAGTGTAAGATCTTCCCCCCGTGGTGGGCTATTTAAAAGTGCCTTGTCTGTAATCAGGGCCCAGTTCCTGGAGACTGAGTTAGCAGCTGCTGATTGAGGCTGATGAAAACTGAGCTTGGTGAGCTGTAAGCTGAATCCTGTGTATGCATGGGGAGTGGTTTTCCTGATAAAGCCTAGCGGAATTCTTCCACCCCCACCCTGGGACAGGGCAGGTTCCTCCAGCCCCCACAGCTCAGCCACTTCCTGCCCCACAGCTGGCAAACCCCTGCTGGGTCAGATTGCCCAGACCCAGGGTTCTATGTTTAATGCCTGTCACGGTCTGGATGCCAGAATAAGCAGGACTGTGTACAGGAAGAGAGTATGCGAGGGTTGAGTTAGGTAGGAGTTACACAGCCAGAGAAGGGAAAACCTTGGGATGGAGAGGGAGGGACAAGGAGATTGTCTCTTTAGATTTTGGAAAAGCACCGTCTTGCCAAAGAAGAAGAAAAGTTCCCTGATGGTACTGTAACAAACCTGAATGGGGAAGGCACATCTAGCTCCTAACAAACACTTTGCCATATTATGCAATGCTGATCATCGCCAGCACTTACCGACCTGTGTGATAAGCACTGTATGCCGAGCATGCTAACACAGGTACTGTTCCCATGTACGACTGTCCCATGTATCACTGGAGGAACAGAGGTGCGGACACCTTAGGGTACTTTATCAAGGTCCACCTCCAGGAAGTGGCTGTGCCAAGGTTTGGCCCCACTCTGTATTCTTAACCACTGTACTGTAGTTTTGGGGAAATCAAAAAAATTGTACATGAAAACAACTGCCTTCCAAAGCATGCACCCCCCAAGCACAGGCTGCCTGTAGGAGGGCCCTTCACATGGGGGCGAGAGTTGAGCTGGGTTTTCTCTGAGCTCCTTTTCCAACCTGTGTTCCCGTGCATCTTCTCAGGGTTTGAGGGCAAGGCACGAGAGAACCCAGGGATGTTCCCACTTGGATCTCAGAATGTGTCTCCTGCCGTGCTCGTGAGACAGCATGTTCGTTCTAGTTGAATGAGGATGCTGGTATTGGAATTCTTACCAGCAGTACGAGATTTGGGGCAACGACTTCACAGCTCAGCCTGACTTCAGCTGGCACACTGAGTGTAATAGGGCCATTCTCACTGTGCCGCTGTGACAGCTCTGGTTAGCGACATCCCTGGACCTATCAAACACTCCACACATGTTTTTTGAACCTTGAATGTCTTAGAGAAATGTAGCAGGAAATTGGGCCAGACTGATGGAGGGACCTGGCTTGGGAAGATCTGCTCACCAGGTGGTTTGGGCTCTATGGAAACTCAGATGGGAGCTAGAATATTTTTTTTTAATGCATTTTTTGGGGGGGGGAGTAGGTAGTAAATTCATGTGATCCAAAATCTATAAGCATAAAAGAATGGAGGGAGATTTCACTAATTTCCCATTCCTATCCCACCCCAAATAGGGAATCGGTGTTGCTAGTTTCCTATGAATCTTTCCAAAGATTTTAATACATACACAATATAATGCGAACATGTATTCCTCCATCTCGCCCTCCTTTTCAAGAGAAGATATGGTCTGATACAGGCTGCAGGAAGATCAGAGAACGGGCTGGAGCTAGGGAAACTACATCACTGGTCCAGGAGATGCGTGACAAGGGCCAAACCAGGGTGCAGGCAGTGACCCAGGGGATAGACATTGTGTTGATAACATTAAAAGGTCTTAGGGATTAATTAGCTGTGGAGGAAAAGGATACTGGAAATGACTGAGTTTTTGAGACAGCGGATGGTGGTATAATTTGAAAAGTTACGGAGCAGAGAAGAGAACAGACTGCCTTTGTGATAACAGCATTTCTTCTGTCCTCAAAAGAAACCTGTGGAAATGGATATTGGAAACACAGACCTTCAGCAAGTTTAAGTAACCACCCAACACCCAGCTTGTAGATGGCAGGGTTGGGTAGTTGAACTTTGTCCTAACCCAGAGCCCATGGTTTGAAGAATTTGTTGTAGGGAGTAGCAATCACCAACATTTAGTGAGATCTTATCATGTCCCAAGTGCATCACCATATACTATTTCTAAGCCACTTAGAAGTAAGGATAAGAGGCCAGGACATCCCAGGCAGCAAAATCCCCTGCCTCCAGGCTGAGGACCTGCTGTCACCCAAGCCTGGGCTCCCTTCAGGAATTCTCTCCTCCTGGGGGACTCAGATCAAGTGCCCTTACTTTCCTCTTTCTACCAATGTCCTGACTGCCTTCCTTCACTGGCTGCCACCTGTGAAATGATAGGAAGCTTTGTCTTCTCCGCTCCCCCAGATGGTACATAAACATCATTCTCTGTGATGTTTATGGAGCTCCCTGGACGTAAAGGAGTAGGGCCTTAATCTTCACAGCCTGAGCTAGCCCAGTGCTCCCAGTTAGGGCAGGCTGCATTGAGGTTATGCAAATACATCCTACAGATAACTTCATTCTTTTCCATAAAGGCATTTGGTCAAATGTGGGCCCAAGCATGATTTAATCTTCATATCTTTATAGCTTCTTTCAAAGGCAATTCACACATCAACTAAAATTCCTTTGTTAGACCACAGATCCTGGCTCTGCTTTGGAAAATGTGACCAGTGCAGCTCTAAGGAAATACGACATTGATGAGGCCTGTGGCAGACAGAAGGATGGGTGGTTTTTGTGGGGTGTAGATCGAATAAGTAAGGAAACAAGATCAGAAGCAAGGTTCAACTTCCAGATTGCCAAGGGGGTCCTTGCTGGGGTCCTGGAAAAGGCGAAGAAGGGCAAGGTTTCTCTGGAGAAGGTTCCGAGCACTGCACTGGATGCCGAGGTTGATGCAACATCTCAGAGTGGGGTTCTGTATTTATGGGAAACAGCTGTTTGGGCAGATCTGCTTTCTGGTCCTTTAGAAAAGAGGTTCCTGTACCCCAGTTCAGAGCTCATGTGTGGATCTCATTAACAGGAAACCTTCAAGCCAGTGTCTGTGCAGTTCCCTGTGGCTCACACAGGACTGTCATGTTTACTGTTTCATTTGACCTTCACATCGGCACCTGGAGATGAGTCAGTCAGGTGTCATCCCTGTGTTCAGAGGAGGAAGCCAAGGCCCAGAAAGGTTAAGCAACTTGCCTCAGGTCACACAGCTTAAAACCAGTAGAGCCTGGATTCTAACCCATGTGTTGTTAATGTCTGCATCCCATGCTTCGAATACATGGTCAGAAAGCCCTCCGGGTTCTCAGAGGAAGGTTACAGCTGGTCTGATGGTTGCCTGTGCCCAGTGTTTGTGCTGCTCCGAAGTTTTTCTTATACATTTTACCAAATGCAGGCTTCCAGTAGGTCGTGGGAGATGAAAAGCCTGTCCGTGATTGCATTGATGGCTCCCTGTGGTGTGATGGTTTTCCCACCCCATCATGCAGGACTGCCGAGCTGTCCTATGGGCTCATCCATGCGCCTCTGGCAATAGCAATGGATGGTTTGCTCTCAGCGTCTGAGCTGCTCTGGGCACTCACCCTTTCTTCATACCATTGGGGGATGAGGCAATTGAAAGCATCTGGAAATCTGGGTTTTATGGACATTTCACAGAGGCCCCAGCCAGGTTCCATCTGCTTTACTTGGCAGGTCAGCACCACGCCCGCTTGCCTTCCTGGTTGCGGCCCCTGCACTCGGCCACTGGCCCTTCCAGCTGCACCCGTGTGGGGAAGATGCGCCTCTTTCTAAGAAAACAGCAGCCCCTCTACAGAGATGGTGGTGGGAGTGGGGGTGAGGGTGGTACACCCTGGCATGAGATCTGAGAAGGAAGGACTTACTTACTCCTACTTTCTTGTTTTCCATGTTTCTTTCTGGGAAGGGCACAGGGAAGGAATGAAGTGGCTCATGGGACAGGTGACTAGAACAGGGCTGATGTCTCTGAGCGGTCAGCTGAGGACAGAGCCTACAGGTGCAGGAACACAGGGTAACCCCTCCAGTCCCCCCACCCCCCCGCTCAGTCATACGAGGAGCTGAGTATACAGGTCACTTTCCCTGGCTTGGCCCTACAGCCACTCCCTGGGGTCGTCACAGGTTGCGCAGGCTGCCCTGGGCGTGTCTGGAGGGGTAGTACTGGCAGGAGCATGGCAACAAGCAACTGTAGGTGATTTGTCCTTGTTCTGTTCCAACTTGTACATTATCATCCCTTGACATGAGCTATTTGTCTTGTTTTCTTTAAATTCTTAAGTGGATTATAATTTCTCTCTTGGTATTATTTGACAGCAGTCATTTTTCAAGGTTTTACTGCGTTCTTCAAATGCTTGGAATTTTTGGAACAAGTTTGGGAAAAGACCGCCATCTTCAGGTCAGACAATGTACTGCAGTGCCAAGGCGTGTCCAAGGGAGCAGTTCCGATGCCAAGGACTAGCAGATTTATAGGACTTTTCTTTCCTTTTCTACAAAAAGTGAACTGCCTCATCAGAGGTCTCTAGAGTAAAACGTATTGGCAGTACTTTTAAAAAAGAGAAAAGAAAGAAAATAAAACCCCAGTTGCTACTGTGGGAGTTGTGTTTTTCTGGTTTGTCTCATTTGCGGTGAATGGCTGCTGCCCAGGCTGCCCTGTGAGGACAGATTTTGCGAGGTTCAGAGTGGGCTCTGATGTGCCTGAGGGAAGCAGGGGCCAGGGCCCTCCAGGCCCCACGTGCACATCTCCGCCTTCTCGGCCACCCTACGTTACAGTTGCTAATGGCAGTGTCCGACCTGTAGGAATCTCCCCGATGTGTCTGAGCCTTTCCTCGCTTCATTTCTGCTTTATATTTTAGTATTTCCCTTTTCTTGCTGTGAGGACAGCCTGAATTCCAAATGATCTCTTCCAAAGTAAAGGAGCATCATGATTACTTGGGGAAATAGTAACAGCAAGAATAATAATAAATGATGTGCTTGGTGCAGCGTATGTATTTTCCATGCATTATCTCATTTAATCCTGTGACACTCCTTTGAGGTAGTGACTTTCCTCATCCCTGTATTTCGGGTGTGGAAAAGGCCGTAGAGAGAGCTGGAATCACCGTCCCAGATGACTCAGCTAGACGGTGGTGCCAGCCCCAGGGTTCAGACCAGATCCCGTCTGACTCCAGAGTCTGTCTGCAAGGTCAGCTCTCCTCTCTGCAGCCTCCCTCGGCACAGAGAGGAGGAGAGCCAGGAACCAGGAGAGAAAGCGACCTCTTAGAACAGCCTTGGGGGAGAAGGAAAGTCCCTTATGAAACCCCCAGAGTAGCTCAGTAACCCTTTACAAGTAGCTTCGTTGAGTTTCTAGGATTATATTCACCTTTGTCCCTGTTTAAAACTGCTGTGAAAGAACTGGAGGGATTATAGCGAGAAAAAGAGAAAATGATCGTTTCCCCCACGTCAGTATAGAAATCCATGTATTAAGATTGTGTCAGGTGCTGCTGAGCTGCAGGGTGTTTTGATCCAGGTAGGATTTTGGTGGTACAACATCATTTTTTGTTGTTTGTTTGGTTTGTTTGTTTGTTTGTTTGTTTGTTTTGGTGAACCTTGCAGTCATCCTGGGCAGCTGAGCCTTAGGAAGGCTCTGTGATCTGACCCAAGTTCCTTTCAAGTCCACGGAACTTGCGGCCAGCTAGGATAAACATCCTGAAGCATGACTCTTAATATTTTTGTTTCCCTTTATAGTTCTTTCCCTTCCTCAAAAAACTCCAGGCTATTTCAAGGTAATTTTTGATTGGCTGTCTAAGTTAATATAATACACATGCTTTATATATGAGTCAAATTAAACTTCATTCATGGCCTGTAAGGATAAGCAGCAGTCCCCAGCCCCAAGTCTTCCCACCTCCCAGAACTATTCTTAGGGACAGCTGCCGACAGCTCTTTAGCCATTTCTTTATACATTGTCTCCATGTTTCCAAGTGGCATGGCATGCTTATACCGTATATCTCAATCCATCAGTTTTAGACATTTTCCATTGATTTTTAGCTGTGGAAAATCAGGACTTAGGTCTCTAAATTTAGCACATGACTTCTCCCACCGCACCCCCTTCTTTAACTCCTAATCCTCCCCGTGTGGTTATAGCACAACATTCAGTGTTTATGTTGCAGACATGTGTCAGTTTTGTACACAGTGTGGTTAATGTGTGGTATATTAGAACCATTTCTTGATTGTAAAACTTGTTTTGTCTAGGGTCTGTCATTTCCTCTTTTTTTTATCTGTTCGGTTTTTACATGACACAATCATCCTCAAAATTTCTAACAGAATTCTCAAACTCTTCTCCAGATGGTCCCATAAGTTGGGGAATCTCAGGTCCACTGTCCCCTTGGTCTTGTCTCTCGAGGACCCCTCCAGCTCCTCGTCCACTCTGGCCTGGCCACGGTCTGGGTCAGCACCCCAGCTGTTGGCCAGCACGTTCCTCTTCCTGTCTCCTGGGTTAGAGTCTTGTCTTCCTCTGTTCTGATTTCCTGCACTTCATAGGAACCTACCCCCCTATAGCGACCTGAGAGTAGTTACAAAGAAGGGCAATTTTCAGAAGCCTTACAGATCTGAGAGTGTCTTGTACTCTCACATGTGATGGATAACCTGGTTTTCGTCGCGGTTTTGCCTTAGAGGTGTTCTCCTTGCTAATGAGTAACACTGCATGTTTAAGGCTGGGGAGCAAACTTGTCCATATGAAAAAGCAGGTAAATGCTGATTTAAGTCATGTGATGTGCAAGCGTGGGGATGTGGGCTGTCTTTAACCCCAGTCTTTTCTCTAGGAATCTTTGAGAACACGTGTTCACGCAGGCTACACGTGACTGCCTGTAGAGACCGTAAGCCGGTGCTCTGTGGTCGCTCCGCCGTAGGGTCTGCGGAGGGAGGACTTTGTATCACTGGCTTATGGACTCCCTGTGCCTAGCATATAGTGGACGATAGGTGTGTTGGTTTGTTCTACTGAAATCCATAAAAGAAATGTACAGAGTGAGTACCTTTTCTGTTCTTGCTTTTGATATGTTGATAATCAACATATCTACCAAGTGCCAAGGAGACCTTTTTTTTTTTTTTCTTTTTGGTAATTGAACAAGCCAATGTTAATCTCTGTTTTAGATACTGAGGATGTTTAGTCTTAGGCTTTGGTGTAAGTGACTCCTTGGCATTCACCCTGTTTCTGCTTGTATGTTACCCCAAATACTTTGGATTTTGGTTTGTTTTTGTTTTCCCAAATATTTGTTTTCTGCCTTATAGGATAGAATTACTTTTTTTTTTATTTTATGTTTCACCTTTAGTTTCGGAGAACCACCACTGCTGAAAGGAAAATAGCTTTTATTGGGGAAGGAGGGAGAAAGAAAGGGAAGGAAGTACCTATTCTAGCCTTCTTCCCTTATAAGGAAAACAGGCAGGATGGGAAGTAGTCGCCTCACCAAGTGGATTTTAGAGTTCTAGTTTCATTAGAGCTCAAACCTAAACCTACCAGATAGATTTCTTCTCTTCAGCCTTCTGGATTTGGGGGCAGAGGGACTCCTGACCTGCCCTGGTGGGATGAAAGGGAGGGGGAGGTCTGTTTGTCTCACTGCTGTGGTCTCCAGGACACTTCTGCAGTCCTTTGTATTCTTAGCAACGAAGTCACCTCTTGGCAGGAATAGAGCCACGCAGATGCCAGCAGTCAGGGTTTGGTTTCAAGTCACCAGCCTTGGAGAGGCAGTGCCCGATTTCCTTTGGCAGGGACAGCCTGCCCCTGCTCAGTTCGTTTCAGCCCCTTGGGCACAAAGGTAATTTCCTCAAAATAGAAACCTTTGAAGACTCTATCTAATGCATCTGTGAATCATTATGCTTCTCCCAAATTTTAATTTAACATCTTAGCATTTTGAAAACACTATTTAGGTTCTTTTTTTTTTTTCCTCAAATCAACTTTCAGAAAAAAGTAGATCTGCGTTAGAAGGGCCTGGATGTTTTCTTCTGGGAGACTGCAGTTGGTATTTGCAGCAAATGCATGGGCGGTGGCCTTGACAGGTCCAAGTTTTATTCTTAACTCCAGGACTATTCCCGGAAGTGTGACCTCAGGCAAGTCTGTTCATCCCTGAGCTTCTATTTCCTCATCTGTAAACTGATTTTAATAAAATCCACTTATAGTGGCATTGCGGGCCAAGGAGTGGCTGGGGTCACATATATAGAAAGCACATTACACAAAACTCTGACCGGACACAAGTTCTTTTCCTTCCTTCGGGCACAGGTGAGAGGCCCACACCCTGAGGAGCTTCTAAAGGACAGTCACAATCAAGGATCGGCACAGTCGCACGCTCCCAGCCTGCTCCCAGCGTGGGCTCACTCGGGTTTATTTTCTCTTTGCTAGGCAGGCTGGGTAGCTGAAATAGGAACATTTTTGTGCTTTTACCCCAGGGTCTAGTTAATCTCACGTCATGATAAACCAACACAGTAGTAATCTTAGCAGCTTTGATTTATTGAAGGCTTATCTGCTAGGCCCTGTGCCCCGCCCCTTCTGTGCATCATTTCCTTTCGTCCTCAAACCGGTTCTTACAGGTATTATATCCCCATTGTACCTATGAGAAAACTGAGGATTCTAGTCTTGTGTGACTCTAGCATTTTCATGCTTCGTACTCAGCACCTTGCTTTTCAGCTCTATCCTCAGGACCCCCAGTGAATGTTACCCTCCATTCACCTTTCTGACCTCTTGACGTGTAGCGGTCCGGGCTGTCACCCCAGAGTTCCAACAGTACACTGCTGGGTTTTCAATGTCAAGAGCAAAAAGACCAAGTCTTAAAGCTTCTTAACCTCATTCTGGCCCTGCCCTGGCACATGGGGGCTGGCCAGGCAGAAGAGCTGAGAGGATAGAGCTCAACAGAGACTCACGTCCTGTTCACCGGTGTCCCCGAGGCTCTGCTTGTATTCCACTCTTCCCCGCGAACGCACTGCCTGCAGGCGACACAGGTGATGACAGAAACGGAGCTTGCTGCAGGCAAGGCTATTAGTAAGGCTGGGTGAGTGCACAGACAGTGGCCCCAGCTCCTGTGCCGGTGGGTAAGCGCAGAGGGAACAGGGCGGCCAGGCAGGAGGCACACACCCTCACTCATCTTCTCACCTTCCCTTTACCTTCACCCCGAAGTCTGTGCCCCCAGCTCTGCCTGTGTTATCGTTTCTCCCTTTACCTACCGATGAGACCAGGAGCTCTTGCAGTTGTGCGTTATACATTTCTCTGGGCTTTTGTTTGCTTGTAATTGAAAAGCTGATGTGGCAGCATAGAAGGAACCGTATAAAACCCTTCAAAGGGCTGACGTGATTTTAGAACTGCATAAATGTAACTGTTAAGGAGTTGAAATGACATTCAGCCCTTTGAAGGCAACCATGAGGCTGATGTGGCTCCCAGTGAAAAGGAGTTTGACACCCGGTCTAGGGATTTTGAAGATTTGGTTAAGATATCTCTCTGATGTCGGTCAGGAGAGGGGCTTGTCCTTCTCCCAGAAGGTGCCAGGCCCTGGCACACTCGCCATAAGTGCAACACTGTGGAGAGAGGCATTGGATCGGGGGTCAGGCCTCTTGCCCTTTGGTGTTGTGGCCAGAGGTCCATGGTGTGGGGAGCAGGTCACGATGAGAACCGGCACCTCCTCAAAATAGTTTTACAGGCTTTGTGGTCAAATGAGTTTGGGAAACTTGGGTTATACAAGGTTAAAGATAAGTTTCTTTACTATAGTGCTTTTAATATGCTGATATTTGCTGTGAGTCTCAAAGAAGGAAGTTTTATAAAAAATCATCATAGCTAGCATTTATTGTTTACTCTTCATTGGATCTTTTCAGGGGTGTCCAACCTGCGGCCTGCAGGCCACATGCAGCCCAGGATGGCTGTGAATGCAGCCCAACACAACATCGTCGATTTACTTAAAACATTATGAGATTTTTTTGTGTGATTACACGTCACAGTGTATTTAATGTGTGGCCCCAGACAACCCTTCTTCTTTCATTGTGGCCCAGAGATGTGTTGGACACCCCTGTAAGAAGTGTCTCATTGAAATTCCCTAGCAACCCTGTGAAGTAGATGCCATCACTGACCCCACTTTAGAGGCCAGTGTCATAGCTAATCTGTAGTACTCTTGGTAGACAGCTGTGACCGATCCCTCTTTTATTTGGGGTCTTATTTCCTATGGGATCAATACCTGAAAGGACTCTAGTTGGAGACATGCCAGCATAAACTCAAAAAGTGAAGAGAGCCTGCTAGGTGAATAGGGATATGTGGTTTCTCTTATGAACCCTGTTGAGCTCTGAGCTCCCTGGACCCCCTGCACCCCCAGATGTCTTTGTCGGTGTCACGTTAGGTTGGTGGTCAGCATGTTGCAGACAGCCTGTTCAGCAGGAAAGGCAGGCAGGGAGGGTCTGAAGTAGGGAGTTTAGGCCAGTGGTTCTCAAACTTAGGTGCCTATTGGCCTATGGAGCATTAAAAATTACTGCTGTCTGGCCTCATTCTGAGGGATTCCAGCTTAGTCTGGGTGGAGCCCAGGCACTGGTGACTTTCACGTGCTCCCTGGTAATGCTGCTGCAGCCTGGGTGAGAACCGTTGGTTTGGGCATTCTCCTTTGTGGTCTGGTTACCATAGCTTATACCAAAGCAAGAAAAAGAAAGGTTTTCTTTTGTAAGTTAAATGTCTTAATAGGGTTTTGTTTCTTTCTCTTTTGTGTGTAAATGAGTGACTGGTATTCCTTTTTACCAGCCTCTCGTAGCCTTATACCATGAATCCTCTTCCCGACCCTAACTTTGCACTAACAACCACATAGTGAGCGGCCCTTGTGCAGAAGTTTTACGTCGGTTACTAAGGGAACGGTGAGAAATAGGCTCAGTACTCATTCCTGCTGGAAGTAGGCAGGGACCATTGGTCAGAGGGCTGCATCCGCGCTGTTGCTAGGGGAGCTGGAGTGAGAAGTGCTTTCTGGGTGATGACATCAGCTAACTACACGCACTCTTGTTATTGGGCTTACACCATAAATAACGGGCTCCAAAGGATATCACTGTCATTTGCAGTTGAGTCTGGTGAAACTGGGTAATAGAACTGTTTCTGGGTTTGGTACTTGGTTAACTTAAGTTGTTGTTTACTACTGTGTCTACAAAAAAGCCTTTTTTAGACATTTGGAAAAATATGTACCCTTGTCAATAAAAGACAATGACTGTTTCCCTATGTTGTATATCTGAAACTGGTATATTATTGTATATCAATTTTAATTCTTAAAATAGACAGTGGCCATTTTACCCTGAACTATAATGGCTTTTCTTAACATCTTCATCTTTTTCAAAGGACAGACCCTGGGCTATTCAAGGCATAATTCTGGGATTTCAAGACTGCTTGCCCTTTATCCAGCTCAAGATAGATGTGCCCCGGGTTGATCGAAGGGTTTGTAACGAGCATGTTTCTGTTGGTTTCTTGCAGTACAACAAACACCTCTTCGTGCACATTGGGCATGCCAACCATTCTTACAGCGACCCATTGCTCGAATCAGTGGACATTCGTCAGATTTATGACAAATTTCCTGAAAAGAAAGGTGGCTTAAAGGAACTGTTTGGAAAGGGCCCTCAAAATGCCTTCTTCCTCGTAAAATTCTGGGTGAGTAAGACATCGCTGCATGGTTTTTGTCTGAATGGTCGAGTCCCGTACATGAGTGTGGACCAGCACAGGGGCTGTGGACTCACACTGACGGCACGTTCGTGTGCACCTGCAGAATTGCCATGGGTCACAGACTCGCACCTGCGCGCGGTCCACATGCTGGCCTGTGGCACCCTGCTGCCCCAGCCAAAGAACAGGGGACGGGTGGCCTCTTTGGGCTTCAGGACTCACTCATGCCATGACAAGAGGCTTCACAGATGGATGGAGTCAGATGGAAAACACAGGGCACTGGACCCTCTTTCTTTTTCTTCTCACTCCATTAAGCAAAGCAACCTATAAATTCCACTGGAGCATAGGACCTGAGACCAAGGTGGGGCTGGGGTAAAGATAAAGTCATGTGCTTCAAGATTTCATAAGCGTCTGAGTGAAGACAAAATGGCTCTGCTCAGTCTGTGCCTCATTTGTGCTTTAAAATATTAAGTGCAGATTCTGCCAGCTGCTGGGGCTCGCCGGTGCCCCTCAGCCTCTGAGGGGGGCTCTGCTCCTTCTTCTCCACTGGTCCGGCTCGGGCCGGGGCACTGCTGACAGGTCAGAAACGTCACAGCAGCCGTAAGTATAACATGTGTGCATTGGGAGGCCGGGGGGGCAACAGGAGACCGGACGACCAGCCAGCACTGGGTGTTTACAATTCTCAGTCTTGAGAAGAATGAGAAGAAAATAGCTCCAAGTGTCTGTGGCACTTTGATCCGTAGCATGGCACTGAAGGCCCTGAGTGAGCCGGTTGCGGGGTGTTTTCCTCGCTGTCTGCCCTGTGCCCAGCCTTCCTGTGTATTCGGAGGGTGCACTTTTCCCCTTCCCCTTCTCCCTCGGGCCACCTCCTCGTTCCTTTGCAGTGGCGGCTCGTTCATTATAGCACCTTCCTCACTTAAGCAGACCATTGATTTTCCTTTTACTCCCGTCACGCTTTGTAGTTAATCAGTTCCCATGCTGTGTCATAATTATTTGGATGTGTCCCACTCCTCTGTGGACTTCCGACTGCTCCAGGGGACCTTGTTCATAATAGTGGCTGCCATTTATTGAGTACCTGCTGTGGGCTGGGAGCTGCACTAATGCTTTACATGTGTCTCATCCAGGCCTCACAGTGTTAAGTGGAATTTGCCTCCCATTCAACCCAGAAAACAAAGAGTCAGAGATTACAAAGGACAGGCTACTTGCAGGGTGGGGACCTGGGTCTTGAAATTGGATGAGTTTCACTTTAGTGCTTCTGCTATTTCCCAGCTGCTTCACACCCTGGCCACCAAGTCCATCAACAGAGGGTTCTCCATACCTCCAATACTAAAAAGCCCGAGACACAGGGAAACAAGTGAATGAATTAAGGAAAAATGTATGTTTTTAGTTCCTTGGAGGGAAGTTTACATATTAAGTTTGTTTAGTTTTTATTATCTTTGCATGGTAACTAGCCTTCATTTTTCATGCTTTTGAATTGAATTTGAATTGTAGAAATAGCCTTTCACTTATATTAATATTCTTGGGATGAGTAATGCGTGTAGATAACGTGAACAAGTGGTAATAGTCCTTTCCCCTTTCTAAATTGGTGGCTGCCACTTAGTGATTTGAATGGTGCCGGGGGCTCAGTTATGTGATGACACAGCAGTTTCCAAAGTGTGGCCTGCAGGCCCCAAGGGGGCTCCTCAGCATCCTGTCAGGGGATCACCAAGGTCAGAACTATTTTCACTACAGCACTGCGACACCATTTGCCTTTTGCACTCTGCTGATGTGCACACTCTGGCGCTTCCGGAGCAGTAGTAAAACCGCTGAAGCCTCAGCCCCATCGGGCTGGCAGGCCCTCACAGGCAACAAAGAAAGCCAAACGACTGCCGCGAGCCTGCCCGCCGCACCAAGGACAGCCGCTGACAGTGTTTGTCACCAGGGATAAAATTTGAGCTTTCAAGTAAAAGTAAGAATTTTGCAAAACTTTTATCTACCTCAGTAAACTTGATGGCTTCCTAGTATTTGAAAGACCTTTCTGGTGAGGTCCACAGTCATGTTAACAAATGTGAGTTTTTGACGCGGTACCAGATGGACCAGTGGATTTTAATGTAACAGAGTAAGTTTATTGATGCGGTTGCAGATTCTACCCTGCTGCTAGCCTTTCAGAAACCATTACTCATCAAGTTTTGTTGTCATAGCAAGGAAGAATGACCACTGTTATCTGATAAGTGCATTAAAATATTCTTCATTTTTCCAGTTACATATTTATGTGAGGTTGGATTTTCTTCATGCACTTTAACCAAAGGAGCATGTCGTGACAAATGGAATGTAGAAGCAAGTATGAGAATCTAGATGTTTTCCATTAATTCACACATTAAATAGATTTGCAAAATGTAAAACAACACTACTCATGTCACTAACTTTTTAAATATAGGTATGTCTAATTGTTTAAAAACGTATGTTAACACGTAATGACCTTATTATTGTTTTATTTAGGTAATAAATATTTAAATTTTCTTTCAGTTTACATTTCCAATACAGAAAATATAGGTGGATATAACCTACGGGAAGAGAAGCTCGTTGCGGTGGGAAGGGGACCTGAGATCGTAAAGACCGGGAGTCGCGGTTGGGAAGGGTGTGAAAGGGGCTCTTCTGCCCAGTTAATCAACGTTCATCAGAAATCACAAGACGTGATGAAAAGAAACCATTTTCAGTGCTTTAAAGTTAGACAGTATTGGTTTTTAATGATAAGTTTTTTGTAATTAGTCTGTTATGTGACTATAATGTGGAATGGAAAGTGCTTTGAAAGTTCTTGTTTTTGCTTCCAGAATTTCACCCGTTTTACTCACAAGGTGATTTGAATAGATGATTCTGATAAAAGAGCTGGGGCCCTTCGGTCACTCACGGTCTCCAAATGCCGAGGCCTAGCTGGCAGGCGCTCAGAGCGTGGTGGCCGGCAGGAGGTGTGCAAGTGGAAATCTCCTGGAGATCAGATACCAGTTTTCTGAATTAAGATTTGCAGAATTAAAGTTGAGCACTTCTATGAATATGATAGAAGACATCACTACTTAGTATATAGTTAACAGGACTTAACCTTTATAAAGAAATTCAGACGTAACTATGGTAAAGTAAGTGAGGAAAGACAACTGTAGGTTTACAATTTGCTACAATTTTAAATCTCATTGGCTTCCTCTAATGACTAAGCATGAAGTACACTCAGAACAGCGTCTCTTAGATACCAGCAGGTGTTTTTCTTTTTTCCCCCAGTCAGTGTTTCTAAATAGGTATAACACTCCCTTTGAAATACCTTGTGTTAGAACAACAATAAAGTAATAAAAAAAAATATATTTCAAGAAAAAAAAAAAGAAATACCTTGTGTTAGCAATTTGCTTAGCAGATTTTCTAATTTTTTATTAATTCAGTAAATGTCAACAGATTCTCCACTCACTCTTCCTTCTCCCTTCTTCCTCTTTCTTGGGGCACATAAGATCTCTAGGTTGTCAAAATCAGACTGATTGTTAATTTGTTCATATGATTCTTCCTGACATTCTGTTTTCAGAATGTCTGCCGTGTTTAGCCTGGGCTCAGTAGGACTAGAGCAGGTCAGGGGTTTGCTGTGGAAGGAATTCCAAGTGTCACCTGTAATACCTGCACTTAACCCCAAGCTGTGGACACCTCAGCTCTTTGCCAGTGGACACTTTCAGGTGCATGGGAGAGCAGTGAGCCAAGTGGCAGTCACTCCCCTGGTTTCAGGGTGGAAGATGCTGCCTGGTACCCCAGCGCATAAATGAATGGAGAGCACAGCTGCCTCTGTACCCTGTGAGCCTTATAATCCCTCATGACTTAATGGTGTGGGCACTCGAGGGCCCCTGGTGAGATCTTTTTTTTTTTGTAAGAGCCTTATTGAGGTATAATTTATCAAATTTACACACCATAACACTTACTGATTTTTAGAAAAATTGACAGACTTTGTAACTATCACTACAATTAAATGTCAGAATGCTTCTGTCACCCAAACAGATCTGGGCCCACTTCCAGTTGGTCCCTGTTCCCACTACCGGGCCCCGGCAACTACTAGTCTATTTTCTGCCTGTACTGATGTGCCTTTCCTCGGACATTCCGTGTAAATGCAACTATTCGGTGTGTGGTTGTTTTCATCTGGCTTCTTTCACTTACCATGTCTTTGAGGTGCATCTATATTGTGGCATGAATGAGTGGTAGGCTCAGTGCTGTTGCTGAGTGCTGTCTCATCGAATGGATATGCCATGTTTGCTTTTCTGTGCGCTAGTCGATAGACGTGTGGATTATTTCCACTTTAGGTTTTTATGAGTAATGCTTCTGTGAAGTCTTTGTGTGGGCATATGTTTTTATTTTTCTTGGATAACTACCTAGGAGTAGAATTGCTGGGGCATATGTTTAACTTTTTAAAAAACTGCCACACTGTTTTCTAAGGTGGTTGTACCACCCTACATTCCACTCTAACACCTTGAGGTGTTAGGGGTCACCTCCTGCCATTATGTCTGCAAGTATTAGGGTAGGGAGAGATGACAAGCAAATGCTATAGATAAGGGGGCTGGTGAGTGAAAGCACCAAGCCAGAGAACATGAGAGGTGCGTTCAGGTGAGTTCATGTGCATGGAGGTGCTTTGTAGGTGGGTCTTCACTTGTGTGGGACACATAGGTGAGTAGAAAAACTAGAAAAGACAAGGAATCAGGATGCAGTTGTGACAGCAGGAGGGAGCAGTCAGTGGTTTTAACAAATTTTTAAAAAATTTTATTTATTTATTTTTACAGAGGGAAAGGGAAGAAGAAAGAGAGGGAGAGAAACATCAATGTGTGGTTGCCTCTCACGTGCCCTCAACCAGGGACCTGGCCCACAACCCAGGCACGTGCCCTGACTGGGAATTGAACTGGCGACCCTTTGTTTTGCACGCTGGCACTCAATCCACTGAGCCGCACCAGCCAGGGCAGTTTTAACAATTTTTGAGCCAGGACAATTGTGTTCACTAAGTATTACAGTGACATTTTCTGCATTTTACCTTTTTCTATTCTTTAATATTCCCCTCTTACGACAGCCTCCTATTTATTTTCTTTCTTTTTCTTCTTGCCTACTTACTATTCACTCCTATATTTTTAAATTCCATGCCATATTTGATTACAAAGGGAAGAAACGTGATTTTCAGGACTAGGAGGGAGGGGGTTGCCCTCTTTTTCAGCAGTGTGTGAACATCACCGTAGATGAGTCCCTCCTTGGGCCACGCACTGGTGCCAGGCTTCAGCAATATCTCAAGTATGTATTTAATCCCTGTGAGGTACATGTGGTTATTCTCATTTGACACAAAGAGAAATTGAGTAGTGGAGAGGCGAAGTGACTTCTGCAAAGTCACACAGCTAATGAACACCGGATGTGCCGGACTCCGGGATGCGTGCTCTTCCCACTAGATCTGCGCTTGGCCTCTTCAGGGAGCGCAGCTCTGTTGCTGACATGGTTTCCTTTGCACGGCAGCCAGTGATGACGAGAAGTAGCACAGTTTCCCTGGGAAGCCCTGTCATTATGGGATGCTCTGGGGTGGTTTGCATGGGAGCTGAAGTGAATCTACTACCGTTACCAGGAAGCCCAGCTGGTAGCCTAAATCTTCTCGAGAGACCAGCACCACCCTGTCCGCTGCCCGTGGGAGGAAAAGCAGCGTAAGTTTTACATTACGATTACAAAGGCATCGATATAATATTCTAGACAGCCTTGGAAATGTATACGTTTTAATTCATTCCTAAATTCACCGTGAGTGTAACCTAATGTATATACATGTTCGTGTAGTTTGAATCGAGGAATGCATTAAACTGGCACCCGGCTTTTTTCCTCTATCAGACACCCTTCCATGAACCATGTGTCATTATATCCCTCATTACTGTTTGTAATGACTGTGTGATATCTTATTTACTGGGTGTATCACAATTTAACCATTCTTTATTAGGCATTGATAATGTGGCTTTTAATATATGTGTGTATATGTGTATCGTGTATGTGTGTAAATATACAAATTGCTTTCTAAAGTCGTCAAGCAGTGAGTATATACTGGATATCTTCATCAGCCTTGCGTGGCATAAGCTAAAGCTAAACAACTGTCTGTCGTCATTCTGCTTTTTTAATTCCTCGACATCTGCAGTTATTTTTCTTTTTACTCAGTCTTTAATCCTTCGTTCTTTGTTTCCTCCATTCTAAGACATATACTTGTTCCCATTTCAATACTTACAGAAGTGGGGTGCTTCTTGTGGTTGACATCATAAGCGCCGCGCTGGCCCCTCCGCGGAGGAGGAAGCAATGACGCGGTTGTTACCGCCGCCCTCAACAACCCCCGCCAGGAGAGGGCGTCTCCTCACCTCCTCGTCAGCTTCCTTACTCGAGCTAGTAGCACTGCACACCTCTAGTGAACGTTCTAGCTTACGTGTTAGGTCCTAACTTAAATGTCTCAAAAAGTTACAGCTTGATGCACCCCTGAAATTGTTATTATTATTGAGGACAAGTGTGGAAGCAGATTTATGACGAGAGAGGCCAACATTTTGTACTGGCAGAAAACTTCCTTCTTTTCTTCCTTACAAAACAACGATCAGGTGCTGTGTAGGCCCGGAGAAAGGAAGATGTCCACCCACAAGGAGACAGAGCCAAACTTCCTTTCCACACTGAATTCCTGCAGATGGAGCGCTGCTGCAATGGCAGGCAGTGCCGCTAATTTAAGACAAAATGCCAACTGTCTTGGAATTGATCATAGATTTTCCAGAGCTAGAAGAGGTGGCTGCGATTCAGTCATGCATCCTGAAAGGCAAAAACCCGACTACAGCTTGAGTTGACTTTCAAAAGAAGCTCTTCTCCAGCCCCATGTAATTTACTTGAGGAAACAAACTATGGATTTAACCAAATAAATTCAGTGAAACTGTTCTATCGTGAGGGACCGCAACATCCGACTCTCTGTCGTAACTGTGCTCAAGAGCGTCACATTTTGAGCCACGTGTTGTTCGCCTGTTCCCTGTAAACCGCACAGCCGAAAATGACTCACAAGTGTCATTAGTGTGATGAAGGCTTAGTCTCACATTTGATTAGAACCATAAAGAAGGAAATAATGTGAAAGTGAAATTGAATGGATGTGTATCCTGTTAAAAAAATGTTTATATCCGTTTAATGCAAAGATTCTTCCTTTCTTTGAAATCATTCTTAAAGTAGTGGCGTCTTAGAAACCAGGATATACGATGTTACCCTATGGTTATAAATGTTATCGTTCAAAATTCTTGGAATTATGAACTTTCCGTGTAAACAATTAATATATTTATAGTCATTCAACTTACTGTCTTAACCTACGTATTTTTTCAGAGGGAGGGGAGGTTAGGTGAGAAGAGAAAGGCTAGTTGTACTAACCAACGCAGAGAAGATTTTATAAAACACAGAAAGGAAAGCAACTTATCTGGAAAGAGGGCAGCCTTTACGAGATGCTTTTTTGTCGTAGTAGGAATGAAATCACATTTGTTGGACAGAGTAACAGGCACGGTACATGAAAAACTGGGCTTTGTCTAAGCAGAAGAAACGGGTGCTAGCGCACATGTAAACTCGCCAAATGGACCGCTGGCGAGTTTCAGCCTGGTCTGACTGGGTTCCGCATGATTTAGGTGGAACTGTAGACTCGAGTCTATCATTTGGAACCAAATGTCCTGTTACTATTCATGGAAAAGGAAGTTAGCAACATAGAACAATTTTCTCCCCACATGTTTTAAACTGCGATCCATAAGGAGTGTACTTTCAGTGCAACTTTCCCGTTCCTCTCTACTTCCGTCACATCTCAGAGTGGTGCTGAGTTCTAAAAGTATGTGAACAACGTTAAGTGATGGACTGATGTAAGTGGAAGGAAGATTAGCTAAAAATACCATCATCATATTCAGAGGTACTTATGGGCTAATACGTAGTAAATTCCCTCAGGTAGACTGTGATTACGTGATTATCTTCACTGAGAATCTGATCTCTGAAATAGCATCTCTGGATGGGCAGCTTCTGATATTTCATGTAGAGGGATAGGAGAGTCAGTAAACTTGCACACCCACCCATTTTGGTTTGATTTCATAAGAAAAATATCTGCATTGAGTGCTGGCTATTATTGCTTTCTTCCTGTTGTCCCAGCTCCGGGTTCTAAACTTCTCGGTAGGCCTCCCCCCCCCCCCCCCCCGGAGCAGGGGTCCTATCTGCTACTGTTTATTCAGCAAGGCAATGCCCGTGGTAGATTTGCAATAGTGTCCCCCCCCACCCCTCCCCTTGGCTGAAAGTTAATTCATTCAACTAGCAAAATTGCTATATATCTGGTACTATAACTGCCGCTTAGCCAGCTCTGGTAGGGTGGGCAGATATAGTCGGCATCTGATCGCTTTTTTGGTGATCTTTCTCCAGGAATTTACTGAAGAGGAGGGAGGAGATCTCAAGAAAGTCACACAAAAACTGTTGCAGACTGTGGCTGGAGTTGTTAGGTCCTTATAAAAATTATTATTTGCTTGCCCTGGCTGGCGTAGCTCAGTGGATTGAGCGCGGGCTGGGAACCAGAGGGTCCCGGTTCGATTCTCAGTCAGGGCACATGCCTGGGTTGCGGGCCAGGTCCCCAGTGAGGACCATGTGAGAGGCAACCATACAGTGCTGTTTCTCTCCCTCTCTTTCTCCCTCCCTTCCCCTCTCTCTAAAAATAAATTAAAAAAAAAAGAATTGTAAAAAAAAAAAAAATTATTATTTGCATCAGTAATAAATACACGCATCTATAGTGAGTCATTCAGCAAACATCCCTAGGGAGCTGGGGACACAGCCATGAGCGAGAGGCAGACACACAGGCAGGTGAGTGACCTGACTGCGGGGTAGAAGCTGTAAGGGAAACGTGGGCACGCAGAGATAGAAGGAGGGACCCTTTTGTCTGAGAATGTTTCAGAAGGCCTCACAATGACCTGGCACTTGAGCTGAATCTTGAATGAGTTTGGTCAGTGGAAGGGGAGTGGGAAGGAGTTTTCGGGGAAGTGGATGTTCGGGCAGAGACTGTCCCACTGGGAGGTGGCAGAGGACCCTGAGACGGCAGGACCTTAGAGATTTAACAGAGGTGTCCAACCTTTTGGCGTCTCAGGCCACACTGGACGAAGAGTTGTCTTGGGTCACATGTTAAATACACAGACACTAACGAAAACAAAAAAATCTCATAATGTTTTAAGTAAGTTTACAATTTTGTGTTGGGTCACATTCATGGCCGTTCTGGGCCACATGCGGCCCACAGCCAGTGGGTTGGACACCCGACCCTGCAGGACGCAGAGCAGTGAGAGGGAAACATGGACCTGTCTGTGGCGGTCACTCCATTTAAAGGACCCTTTCTGAATCTCCTGAAAATACCAGTAGAACAGCACAGCCTAGAAAATGGGATCAGAAGCTCACTCTGCTTTTCCCCCAATCTTTTAACCTCAGTTGCACCATGGATACTTTGTTTTAACCTTGAACTCTTCAGGACATCTATGCAGAATCTAAATTGGGAGTTTCCTGGACCTCATGGGAGAATCCATCTGACAGCTGTTCCTCTAATGCTTTGTGTCCTAGGTCATTTGGCTCAGTGGTTGCTAACAAAGCTGAGGTCACGGGTTCATCCTTTTGTGTGTGGGGCTGTTTAACTCTGCTCCCTGCCATGGTTACAGGCTGAGATGCTAAAGCACAGCCCTGCGAGGAGCTGCTGCTAACCACAGGCCCAGGGCAGAGCAGGCACAGAGCGCTCCTCTCCTTCCCAGCGTTTGCCCTATTGATGGAGACGTGATTAGTTTGTCTTTGTAATCGCACCTTAAGAAAAGCCTGAGAAGGGAAAAGCTGAAGTGACACAGTCAGAGAGGCTGCTAATTTCCAGACTTAATTTGGCAAGGAAGAAGTGGATTATCTGGACATAGTCATAAACCTCCCATGGATTTTGGCCGGGTGTCTAAAATGGGAGTCTGCCCCTTGCTGATCGGTGAAATCCTTTCTGCCTTGAGCAGATAAGTCTACCCACCCATCCATTTTAATTGACTTTTTTACATTACAAAAGCAATGTAGACTTCTTGTAAATAGTCCTAGCAGTTCAAAAGACTACAGAAGAAAAAGGGAGAGCCTCCCTCTGCGCAGTACCTTCTGGACTTTTATGTGCATCTGCAAACACTGCACATGCACCACTGGTTATTACTTAGGCAAGAGTCTCGCTTCGTGTAGTATTCGTCAGCTTCATTTTTTTTTCTCACTTAAAATATCTTAACCATAAGATATCTTCTTACAGCAATCAGAATTCAAGGGTAAGTCCCAGTTTTTGTTATTCTCTTCAGTAAAGGTGACTTGTTAGTAGAGCTGCCAGATTCAGCAAATAAAAATACAGGCCACCCGCCCTGACAGGTGTGGCCGAGTTGGTTGGACATCATCCCGCAAAGCGAAAGCTCGCTGGTTCAGTTCCTGGTCAGGGCACATGCCTGGGTTGCAGGTTCCGGTGGGAGAGCATAGGAAAGGCAACAGATCGTTGTTTCTCTCTCTCTGTCTCTCCCCCTCCCTCCCTTCCCCTCTCTCCAAAAATAAATAAATGAAATCTTTAAAAGAAAACACAGGCCACCCAGTTACATTTGAATTTCAGGTTAACAATGTATACTAGTTTAGTGTTCCTATGTCCCATACAATCTTTGGGACATACAGAGACCAAAAAAAAAAAAGTGTTGTTTATCTAAAAATCAAATTTAACTGGGTGACCTGTAGTTTATTTGGCAACTCTATAGACTTTTTAGTTGATTGA
This sequence comes from Micronycteris hirsuta, assembly GCA_004026765.1. Taxonomy (NCBI): domain Eukaryota; kingdom Metazoa; phylum Chordata; class Mammalia; order Chiroptera; family Phyllostomidae; genus Micronycteris; species Micronycteris hirsuta. The sequence goes on along the minus strand of PVJI01000163.1, from coordinate 97,674 downwards.
TTTTCTTGTTGTCTTATGTACGACTTCGCTTGCACAAAAACTCTAGACCAGAAAAAGGTCCCGTTTCTGGGTTTGGAAAGAGCGGGCCTGGGCCGGTGCTTGCACTCCTGATGCATGTGGATGAGTGTGGATGAGTGTGGTGCATGCAAGGCCGGCTCAGCTGGGCGCCCAGTACTCATTAACGGCCTCCGGCAGAAAGAGCTGGCCTGTGCTGCTACCCTGTGCGTAGGGCTGAGACCTCGGCTCTTCCATCTCAGCTGCTGTGTGAAGTCACCAGTGGCGGTTACCTGAGGTCTTGTGGGTGATATTAATTGAATTTTTTCTTAATGAATGCTGGTATTTGTAGGAATTTGCAATGCAAACAGCCAGCCTTTCAAGCGGTGCATATTGTAATTAGAGCAAGCTTTTAAGATTCTTTGAAGTATGTGATGTTTATGAAATTCAAATAGGGGCGCCAATCTGCACAATAAAGGGGCTCTTGGTGGTGTTTTTAAAAATCTTCTATTTTGTAGATGTAAATATATGCCATAATTAGTGGGCAGTAACTTGAAGAGTGGGGGCTGAGTTTATTCCTGTTATTCTTATTAAAAACAGCTGTGGCAGAAGAACTACAGCTGCTGCCCTTTTGTGCTGGGCAGGCGGTACAAGGGCCCAAAGTGAACGGAAGCAAAGACTCGCTTTCCCGTGGGCAGCTTCATCGTTCTCCCCAAGTGCAGGTTGCCTTCCTGGGGAATTCTCCCAGGGTCTTCCAACTTCCTCTACCCTCAGCCTCTGTTTGCCAGTACAGGCTGGCTTCGGAGGGCTTGGCCAGGGGCAGGTATGTGCAAAGGCATCGGGCAAGAGGGTTTGGGAGGAGCCAGCTTCCTCTGAGACACCCCAGTCAGAGAGACCCCCCTGCAGCACCGCCTGGTGGGGCACTTCTGCCTAACTCTCACTGCTCAGAGCCCGGTGCAGAGTGACGGCCCTTTGGTGCCCATGGGAGCAGCTGCTGGGCCCACTAGGTGCCCTGCCTGCCTCAGCTTCAGCATGCGGCAGACCTGGACACCCGCCCACAACAGAGCCCAGCTCCTAGTGCCGCCTGCCAAGGAGCCAGATGCTGCCATCGGAAAAAATTGCTTCACAATTTCAAATCTTGGTCCTTTGATCATTGCTGAGAGAGGATGAAGAGGAGAGGTTCAAAGTGGTGGTTTGAAAATGCCAGCGTCTCCTTATATCCATCAGTGCCTATTATACTCTCTCTCGTCAGGGACTATCCTCTTGATGTTTTCATTTTTACAACCAAGTAATTCCTGCCCAGCTCCTCCAAGCCTTGGGGTGAAAGGGAGAGGTGGGCGGGAAGGGAGTGTCACAGGAACAAATTCCCCTGCCTATGGGGTTGTGTGCTTCCTCTTTGTTCCAGCAGGTTTTTTCCCTGTGAAGCGAGTGACAAAGTAGTTGTCATCAGCCCAGCATTGCTTCTGCATGAGCCGCACAAGGCCGTCCTTCACTCGGCAGCCTTAGCACTCACCGTCTCATCCTTCAGCCCGGGAGCCAGGTTTCCAGAGGCCTGAGGCTTTGCAGAGATGACCTCGGCCCAGCCCTCCCCTCAGAGCTCTGGATCCTGCTAAACTGGGCCAGGCCTCACTTGTCCACACCCATGAAATGGGAAGGATCATTCTTTGTGTAATTAAAAATGACATTTTAATTTTTTTTATTTCAAAAGTATGAAATGAAACAGTGGAACACCTCTGAAAAAATGGACGGGCTGAAGGAAAGGTTATAGAGGAGAAACTAACCCAGAGTCTTATCTGGTGACCTGAATGTTTTAGCAACAGGTGTAAAGTAATGAGTGTAAAGAGAAGGAAGATTTAGGGGAGAATTTGGGAAAACTCTGTTTCCTTGTGTCTGATGCAGGCAGCTTTTGCTGCCTGGTATTATAACTGCTTTTCCTTTGAGCTTATGTTGTTTCCCAGGGATTGCCTACAAATACACCAGAAAGTTTTTAATTCATTCAACACACATTTATTAGTGATTGCCTTTTTTATTTCCAGAAAGAATTCTGTAACATCTCTAATTGTATCTGTGTGGGAACAATGGTAATTTTGTACCTGTTGGAGCAGTTATACCTAAAACTTAAGACTTGTCATAAACTCACAAATCAGAAAAGGTACTGATTTTTGTTTGGAAAAAGCCATTGTTGCCTCTGTGCTGATAAGTGTTGACTGGGGCTCAGACTGGCTTTGTGGGGCAGTTTTTATCTTGTTCATTGAAAACAAACCATCATCTACGTTGCGTCCCACCTCTGTAGATGTTATGAAGCTCTGTCTTTATCTTTGTCCTGGTCTGTCTTTTAAATCAATAAGCTAATAGGAGTGGTTGTCAGTATTATTAATGGCTGTCATTTGTGTAGCGTGTTATAATCATCTCCTATCACCAGGGCAGCCTTTGGAAGCAGGTCCTCCCTGTGGTTAAAAATGAGGACAGTGCGACTCAAGTGCCTGCCACCCATGCTGTAGTCAGATGTCTGAGGCGAGAGCGCAGCAGATGAGAGAGTCGGAATCTGGACTAGATGGATGGGAGGTCTGAAATCAGGGTGGAGCTTAATAAAAGTAAATGTGAAACCTCGTGGGTAAGAAGGGGGAAGGAAAGGTGAGATTGAGGGGGAAATGAAAGAGAATTGCAGAATTGTCTTACAGATGTGTCCTTCGGTCTGCATGATTCCAGAAGGCAGAGCTGGAGGTAGAAGTTACAGAGAAGCCAGTTGCAACTTAATGGGTGTGATAGGTAGAATCATGTCCAAATCCTTATCCATGATATTTGTGAATATATTACATTACATAGAAAAGGAGAATCAAGGTTGCTAATCAACAGATAGGGAAAATCTCTTGATCTGAGTAGGCCCAATGTAATCACAGGATTCCTCAAAAGTGGGAGCGGGACTTCTGGCCAAGATGGAGGTGTAGGTAAACACAGCTCACCTCTTCGCACAACCGCATCAAAATTACGACTAAACTACAGAACCGTCAGAAATCAAGTTGAATAGAGTCCGACAACTATGGAACTCAAGAAGCCACATCCATCCAGACTGGTAAGGGATGCAGAATGGGCTAGTCCCACACCCATGTGTGGTGGATAAAAATTTGGGAGGGATATTGTAACCGCGCAGGCAGGGGCCCATTCACATGGCACTCTGGTGCATGATCCAACAGTCAGTGTTGAGATTTATCAGATTCCAAACTTGGGGGAGCTGAGAGCACTTATGCTCAGCGCCCTGTTCTTTCCTGAGACCCAGCACTTCCCTTGCTAAAAAGGCTGAAAGCCAAAGCCAAGCCCAGTAGTTCCTCATATCCTTATCTGTGCTTACGCCAGCTGTGCAAACAGTCTCGCAGCAGCTCTCTCCTTCAGGATCTGGGGCACGTTGGCATCGGCCTCCGTGTTATAGTCCAGGAAAGCATGTGCCGCGTTGAACTGGATCACAGTGAAGTAGAGGAAAGGCACAAGTGCTGAGAGAGTGGCCCTTCCATATGTCCCGAGTCCCAAGAGTCCAGATAGTGTTTGGGACCACGAGGCAGCAGGTCAGCGTCTTGCAAGGCAGGGTCCTTGATGGCTTTGGAGTCAGCTGGAGTGGCCACGATCAGAGAGGCAGCGTGCCCTTCTCTCCCTTACTAGACCAGGCCACATGGCCAAATCCTGACTACAAACTACTTAGCAGCTACATCATGGCTCCTTCTCCTCTACGCTCACTCTGCCCGCATGGCTTATATCTCACTACCAGCAGTGTGGATGAATCTTTCTCTCAGCCCTCATGGCAGACCTGCCTTTCCCTGTCTGCCCTTAGTTTTAATCCTGACCCAGAGCTTTCTACATGACCTCCCATGTGGCTCCTCCCACAACGAGCTACGTTTGCCAGTTTCCCGTATCATTTAAATTCTCTTGGCTACCACCTTCAGTCAGGGCAAGCGTGACTCAGTGATGCAGCAGGAACCACCTCCCCTGGCTATGTCAAAAATCAGGATACATTCTGAAAGTTGTACATGCCTTTTTTCCTGGGTCAGTAGCACAGCTATTAGCTAGCCATCAGCTTGCCATTGTTAGGAAAAGTATCTTAACTGCCTATTGTCCACTTCTCCCATCCTGCAACCTCCAGCCAGGGGCCGTGGGAGAACATGCTGTATATCAGAGTCCTTTGCTTTGCATTCCCTTTTAATATTTCAGGAGTGAAGGGCCCCAGCCCCACATCAGTCCCCCAGCCCAGGGTTCCAGTGCCAGGAAGATAAGTGCTCATAAGTTCTGACTGTAAAAACCAGCAAGGGTTTGAGTTGGTGAAAGAAACTTCTAGAGTCCCAAGAAGTTCCTCTTAAAGGGCCCACACACAGACACACTCAGACTGACTCCCTCTGAGCTCCAGCACTGGGTTAGTAGCTTGAAAGGCACTAGTGGCATACAGGAAGGAACTGAAGTGTCTGGCATTGGGGGACAGCTTTCTCCTGGAAGAAAGGCAGGTAGAGGGCATTGTTTTTCTTCTGAGCTCTGTACCCACAGAGCCTGCAGGTGAGGACCATATTGAGACTCCACCAGCCTGGCTCAAATGGTTTGCTCTCCACCCTGGTGAATCCCTAAGGCTCCACCCCCTCAATTATGGGCCCACCCAAGGTGTTAACAGTGACTTTTCCATATAAATGGATGGCTGGTCATTCAGCTCAGGCTTCATAACTTCCTAAACCCTCTCAAACAAGCAACAGCCAGCCTCGGCGAGACCCCAGCCCCTTCACCTGTGGCTCAGGCCTGGCACTAGCAGCAGCCAGCTGGGAGCAGTCTGGCTCTGCCCGGGAACCTCCAAGCCCAGCACAAGCAGCAGCCGTCTCAGACTGCTCTATAGCTCATGTGGGCTGGCCCCAGGCCTGCCCTGCCCAGGAAATCCCAGAGCCGGCACACCCAGTAAACAGCTACAGACCACGTCAGAGCACCACCACCCTGCCTCAGCACAGCTGATCCTCCACGGATGGTGGACATTGGTGGTCAGTGGTCACAGCCAATCCTTGCAGCTGACTGGCCTCGGAAAATCCCTCCCATTGACTTGTCAGCAGCATCCAAGGCTCAACTACAAGAAAAGGGGTACTCAGCCCACATAGAGGGTGCACCTCAAGTACCCAGCTTGGGTGATACGGGAAACTGTGCCACTGGACCCTACAGGTTACCTACTATATTAGGCCATACTACCAAGACAGAGCAGCTCATAGCAGCTCTACCTAGTGCATTGAAACAAACACAGGGAGGCTACCAAAATGAGAATACAAAGAAACATGACCCAATTGAAAGAAAAGATAAAAACTCCAGAAAAAGAACTAAACAAAATGGAGATGAGCAATCTATCAGATGCAGAATTCAAAACACTGGTTATAAGGATGCTCAAGAACTCAGTGAGTACCTCAGAAGCATAAAAAAGATCCAGGCAGAAATGAAGGTTACACTAATGCAAATAAAGAACAATTTATGGGGAATCGATGGTAGTGTGCATGAAGCCAAGAATCAAATCAATGGAACACAAGGAAACAAAAAACCAATCAGAACAACAAGAAGAAAAAAGAATTTTAAAAAAAATGAGGATAGTGTAAGGAACCTCTGGGACAACTTTAAGCATGGCAACATTCATTCCATAAGGGTGCCAGAAGGTGTAGAGAAATAGCAAGAAATTGGAAATCTATTAAAAAAAAAAATAAAGAAAACTTCCCTAATTTCGTGAAGGAAAGAGACATGCAAGTCCAGGAAGCACAGAGAGTCTCAAACAAGATGGACACAGGCAGGCTCACACCAAGACACATCATAATTAAAATGTCAAAGGTTAAAGATAGAGAATCTTAAAAGCAGCAAGAGAAAAGTCGTTAGTTACGTACAGGGGAGTTTCCATAAGACTTTTAGCTGATTTCTCAAAAGAAACTTGCAGGCTAAAGGGGGTTGACGAGAAATATTCAAAGTCATGAAAAGCAAGGACCTACAGTCCAGATGGCTATACCCAGCAAAGATACCATTTAGAATCAAAAGGCAGATAAAGAGCTTCCAGACAAGAAAAAAACTAAAGGATTTTGTCATCCCCAAACCATTATATGAAATGTTAAAGGGACTTAAGAAAAAGAAGGTCAAAACTATGAACAATAAAATGACAGTAAACACATATCTATCAATAATTGAATCTGAGAAACAAAGCCAACAAGAAGAACAGAGATTATGGATACAGAGAGCATTTTGATGGTTGCCAGATTGGAGGGCCATTTGGGGAAATGGGTGAAGAGGTAGGGGGATTAAAATGTATTAATTGGTAGTCACAGAATAGCCACAGGGATATAAAGTACAGTGTAGGAAATGCAGTAGCCAAAGAACTTATGGACATGACTTATGGACATGAACAAAGGTGTGGGGATCGCCTGAGGGAGTGGAGTGTGCTGGGGGGTAAGGCAGAGAAGGAAAAATTCGGACAATTGTAACAGCATAATCAATAAAATATAATTTTTAAAAAAATGACAGAGGGAGGCAAAGGAAGAGATCTAGAGAGATGACAGCTCGCAGTGTAAGACTCAGCTGGTGTCACTGGCTTTGAAAGTGGGGGAAGGGGCTAAGACAAGGAATGTGGGTGACCTCTGAAAGCTGGAAGGGACAAGAGACCCTTCCCCATAGCTTCTGAAAAGGAATGCAGTCCTGCCTGTACCTTGACTTTAGCCTCATGAGACCCGTGTTGGATGTCTGACCTACAGAATTATAAGATCATAAATGTGTGGTATTTTAAGCCACTGAATTTGTGGTAATTTGTTCAGGCAGCATTGTACAGTGAAAACTAATACAACAGGAAAAAGAGGTACCTGATAATTAGGCCTGTCTAGCATATAGTAAATATTTTAAGTAATGATTTTCCTGTATCTGAAGGTATTTAGCCAGAATGCAGAGCAGGTCAGGATACCGCAGAAAGGATTTCTGCATTGAGTGGTAGGACTAAGCGTTGGGCTCTGAGCCCAGTACTTATGTACTGATCTCTGTTCTAAGACAAACTGGTCAAGATTCCTTAGAAGGACCTGTTTGCCTGGACTTGCTGTCTCTGTCCAGCCATATTTGCAAAGGTAGGTTGGTTGGTTGGTTGGTTGGTTTGAACACCTCTGAACCTGGCCTGTGACCAACTACATATGTTAGGCTGATTTGTCTGCCCCCCAAGGATAGGATATGGTTTGACTTTGGAATTTGTTTGGAAGATAATTTTGCTGATTTTAGCTGTTTTTTGGATTTTTGTATTCATTTGCATTTAGAGAATACCTTACGGTCAGAGAAAAGTCGATTAAGGAGGAACAGTTTGCATCTCTGATATCAGCACATTTTTTTCTTGTATTCTTGTCTTCAGAACTCTGTGAAATGTTTGCCCTGAGTTTTCTGTAGGATGGGTAACAAACACGGCTTGACTCCCAGATTCATCACGGAGTTTGCCTCCTTTGTTTTTGATTTAATGCTAGCATTCTTTCTTTGATGCTACCTTTGCCTCATGGGAGTTCAGTGACTGCATTTCTTTCTGGCATAATCATAATATCAACTGACAGATAATTATCTTTCACATCAGTACCTCCTCCTAGGAAATTCCTGAAGGGCAGCTGTGATACGGTTGGTTGGGTCCGTGATTATTTTTCATGTTCAAGGGTAATCGCAAAGCAGTTATAATAGCAAATTGGTTATTTACTGTTGGCTGGGAGGCCTTTTAAAATCTAACTTATTAAATTCACACTAATAATTAAAGTTTTCTCAAACTTTTTTTTTTCAAAAGCAAGGGAATTGAGAAAGTTTCTGTCCCTTTTATGTAAATGAAGACTAAAATGCACGTAGCTGCAATGCCCCAGCAGTCGAGAATGTTCAGAGTAGCACTCTTCGTAACAGCTTTGGTATGTGGGCATTGCAGCGTCCATCAGTGGTGGAATCGACAGGCTGTGGTGTTTTTCATTCAACAGAGTGCTCCACAGTAACGAGGATGATTGAACCCACACAGCAGCACAGGCGACTCTCACTGTATAATGCCGAGTGAACTAAACACAGGGGAGTCAACACTTATTTAGGTTGTAATACCAGACAGAACTAATGTGTAATGGTTCAGGGTCAAGGTTACCCTTGTGGAGTGCAGGGATGGCTGTGCTGGAAGGAGCATGGGTGGGAAGGCTTCTATTCGGTTTCTTCATCTGGATGCTGGTTGCATGGGAATGTTCACTTTATGAAAATTAATTAAGCTGTAAACCCATTTCTCTAAACATATATTATGCATTTCTCTAAACATATATTACACTTTCATTTCACTTAAAAGTTATTCAGGATAACTTTGTAACTCATAATTTGTTGAGATAGTTTCTAAGAGCAGGTTTTAATAATGTGTATTCTTTCATCATTTCATTTTTGATAATTCCAGTCATTATAGCTACAGGTTATTCATTCCCAATGAACATTAATTAACCTTATTTGGGGAATTCTGAGGGACAGTGGTACACCGAGGGCGAGGTGGTGGGAGGAATCTACCTCATGTCCAGGCAGTAAGGCCCATGGTCTGCAGATGGTTCGCCATGGAAAAATTGTTTTCCTTTCTACTGTCCCCGTGTGTTCACAGTTCTAAACTGCGCCATTGATAAAATACTACTAAAAAAGTCCTTTGTTGGGCTAAGTCCTAAACTATTGGCAAAATTAGTGCTGTGTTTTTATTTCATATAGACATATGTATCTACATACATAATATGCTTTAAATGAGCCTACTTGTATCACTTATTAATTACATCACGAATCCTTTAATTACACATGTGGACTGAGCCTTGTATTTATTTCTAAAGTAAGTTCTTAACAGTTTGGAATCACTTGAGGTGCAGTCTCCAAGGTGCTACTTCTTTACAGGTTAAACAGCGGAATCAGAAATGAGTAATGATGACACTAATTATGAAAGTAAAGAAACAACTTCAGTGACCTCGATTCTGTTACTCTGTTACCACTTTTGGAGTTTTTGTGTTTAAAATTTAAACTGAAACAGAGTGCTGATTATTATTAAAAGTAATTGTGTCCAAGAAAGGAAGAGGGTCTTGAAAATGATCCACTGTAGTCGTCGAAGTGCACGCGGTGTGCGGCTGCTCTGGGCGGCTCCTTCCACCAGCCTTACGTAAGCACGGGAGCTCAGGCGTGGGGACGAGAGCTGTGAAGGTTTTGGTGAATACTGTTCTGAACTTGAGTAACGTCTTTAAATTGTATCTATTGACAGATCGTTTTGTATATTTATTTCTGTGTTTGCTTTAGATCTTAAGTGCCCAGGTTTGTTTACATTGCAAATCTTTTGTTTGTCAAAACTAATGCCATGGAAGCGAATAGAAAGAAAAGCGGAGCATTAAGGAAGAATGGAAGAAAACAAAACTTTGTGCCTAGAAAGTAGTGGTGTCATTCTTAAGAAATCTCCCTCCCTGTTCAATCACCAAAGTATTTAAGGTTGACAGTTTAAAAAAAAAAAAATAACCTAGTTGCCTGTCCACTCCTTCTGATGCCTCTGCCTGTGGCGTATTCCCTGCACTCCCGCCACACTCCACCCGGGACGCCACAAGCACCTACCTGCTTTTGGTGGCTCACCAGTGTTTCAGAGCAACTAAATCATATCAACGTAGCGAGACTGTTCAGTATTAGCTAGCAACGCATTTATAGCCCCCTCTCTCCAAGCTGGGAACTTTTTTTTTTTTAATATTGAAAGAAAGGAAAGTAAAAGTAATTCTGACACCCTTTCCTGCTCCACATAGACTCACCACTGCACCCCAGTTGGGAAGCACCCCGAATATTCCTCAGGAGCACTCACTAAGTTACGGAGCGCTGGGACCGTGGAATAGTATACAGCCACTAAAACGTGTGGCTGATCGTTTTTTTAAGTGGCTGTGCTTTTTAATTCTGCTATTTCATATCAGTACTGTGTGAGTTCTAAGACATAGTTATAGATATATTTTTTAAAATAGGTTTTAGAAGAGTGCTGTTTGTGCAAAAATGGGGGTGTATATGCTTAAAGATCTAAATGCTAAGTATTTCTAAAAGGCCACTTGAGACACCGGTAACACTGGCCACCTGGGGACGCTGGCAAGTTCAGGGGTGTGCACCCTTTTTCCAGTTTGATTTCTTTACTACCGCGTGAATGTCTTTACATTTTAAAAATGCAAAAACTTGTTGACGCAAACTGCATTATAATATGGTTGCCCCTCACTCAGTACTTGGCAGGCGATGGTTTCCAGGAACCTGTGCAGACACCAAAATCTTCAAGTACCCAAGTGCCTTATATGAAATAACGCAGTCCTTGCATATAACCCCCACACATCCTCCCATAAACCTAAAGCATCTCGATTGCACATGATGCCGAATACAGTGTAAACGGTGTGGAGACGGTCATCGCACTGTCTGTACTCTTGATGTAATGACGACAAGAATAGTCTGTTGATGTTCAGTGCAGACACATCCGTCGCAGGCCTAACCATACAGCAGACGTCGGCAACAGCGTAACGTTTTTTTCCGTACACGTTCAGTCCACAGGTGGTTGAGTCTACGTCTGTAGAACCCATGAGTAGGGAGGGCCCACTTCAGCAAGGGCGTAAATCCCACGAAGACGATCACTGGAAACCCCAACACCACGCGGCACCTGAGCCACTTCTCAGAGCCCCGTGTTCCCAGCTGGCGGCAGAGCAAGGCCGTGGCCGTTCTTGAAGGCCCATTCCCGGTGCCTGGTCGAAAGCTGGTTGGTAATTCCAGTGTCAGAGCCCTGTGCACCTCAGATATGTTGCTGCCTGTCTCCCCTGGAGGCGGGAGCTTGGGTAGACCCGGGCCTCCTCAGCCTTGGGGAGCGTAGGTACAGATTGCACTTAGGGAGGGACGTCCATTTTCTTCCCCGCTGAGCTGCCCTTGCATGGAGCCAAATGCCAAAGCTCTGAATGTGAGAAAAGTGCACCCTTGGGTATTTTTATTTATTTACGATTTATGCCCCATGTAACTCAAAAAAGCTAAGTGTGAGGGAGTGTTACTAAATTTACAGATAATATAAAACTCGACAAGTGCCAGCGAAAGCTGATGGGACCCAGTAAAAGGAGCGGGACTCTGATTGTCGGCAGCTATTAGAAGTACTGTGGTGAGCTGAGTACTGTAGTTGAGCACTGGCTTTGACTTGAAGTTTCTTGGCACCTGGTGAAAGGAGGAATATAAAGGATATAGTTCTTTTTATAAGAAGCCAGAAAATAGGAAGTTTTGCCTAAGGAAATGGACATTTTCCTGGTACTCAATTCAAGAAGGAAATTCAAAACAGAAGTCCTTATTAAAAATATATAGGGAATGACTCAGGTCTTTGTGGTGGTTAATTAGTGTCTGTGAAGGTATTGGCATTAGCTAGTCAAAATATGCCAACCTCAGAAAATAGGTATAGTCTCATTTGTATGTCAGAATTAACTGTCTTTGTCTCAATGTTACAGTAGCGGTCTCATACCCTCTGTCATGTGGACTCCTGCAGAGGGCTCCTCATCTGTCTCCGCATTCACTCTTCCCCTTCCGGAGTCCTCTCCAGGCTGTGGTCAGGGCTGCCTTTTTGAAATGCAGATCTCATCATGTCCCATCACTGTCTCCATCCTGTGTGCTTACAACTCCTAAGTCCCTCTGGTTTCAGGATACAAGACCCAAACCTTCCTGTCTCTCCAAACCTTCCTGCCTCCCCAGCTTCTTCTGCCACCGTCTCTCTGGTGCATCTCTCTCAGGCTTTCTCTAGTCTTTGTTTCTGGCCACGTGCCCTTTGAACATACCTGCCTGAGCCAGCAAGTCTTCCTTCGGGTCTGAGCCGCATCCTCCTCAGAGGCCTTCCTGACTCCCAAAGGTGCCCCGCCCACTGTTGTGTGTTCTTCTGTCCTTCTGTGCCTCTCCACGAGTGCTTATCTCTGTTGTGATGTCCTCGCTACTAAACCATAAGTCCCTTGACAGCGGGATTGGCTCAGCTTGTGCTCACTCTTGGACCCCAGCTTCACACACCCTACCTGATGAGCAGTAGGGGTCAGAGGATAGTCAAGGGAAGGGAACCATCCATTGGCTATCTGCAGCCTCCCAGCCTCCCTTTCCAATGGACCTTACGCCGTGCTGAGACATTTGCCTCTGAAGCATGGTCTGATCACCCCTCTGCCTTATGCCAACACTTTCAAGGGGTCCCCATTTCCTATAGCGTACAATCCACACTCGTTGTTTAGCTCTCCGTGAACTGGGCCCAGTTGCACTTCCAGACTTGTTTTTCCCAGTTCCTTAGTCCTTGCACCATAGCAAGAATGAAGCTCTCTGGGCTTCTGCCAACACTATTCCCTCAGCCCTTCTCTGCATGTTTAAATCTTAACTATCCCTTCAGTAACACTTGGAGGAGAAAGTAAGGCCCCCCCCTTGTCTGAACTCTGAGTGCCTTTGACATGGTACTGGTTTTCTATCTAAATTATAACTATTTTATGGACATATCTCCCACATTAGGTTGTAGTCAAGTCCTACATAGTGTCTATCATGAGCCTCACATAGCAGGTACTCATAAAAATGTATTCAATGAGTGGTGGTTTGTGTTAAATGTTAGCATCTTTGTAAGGGAGCCTTTAATAACAGCTATTTCCCCTGTAGAGGCTTAATTTGTAGTAAAGTTTCTGTGTTTACATATATAACAAGTGGCCAGTCAGCTGTAGATTGTCCTGTCCTTTTCAGTCTCTAAAGATGAGTGAATATGAGTTCAATTCATGTATAGTTGACCCTTAAACAACGTGACTTTGAACTGCATGGGCCCCTTCTATGTGGATGTTTTTTAACAAATGTTGTAAATGTATTTTCCTTACGATTTTTTAAGTGTCTTTTCCTTTAGCTTACCTTAGTGTAAGAATGCAGAATATAACACGTCACACACAAAATATGTTAATCAGTTGTTTATCTTATCTGAGGGCTGGCCATCAGTTAAGTATTAGTAAAGTGCTGGGGAAGGTCAAAAGTTATACACGGATTTTCAACCGTGCGCGGAATCAGAGCCCCTGAGTCCCATGGCGCGCAGAGGTCAACAATACTGCTTTCTGCACATTTTTAAAACCTCATGGATCTTTTTTTTTTACAAAGGTACAGCCTTATTCTGAGAGTGAATGCAAGAAAGTGAAACAGCAGGTTCGTGTGTAGCGTGTCATTTCAAGGGAAGACTGCCCCAAGTAGTACTGTCTTCAAAATAAAAGGACGACGGACCGCAGCACTTGTTTCTGGGAGAGCACCCCTCGCCGCCTCCCCGGCCACCCCGCCTGCCTCTCCCAGAAGCTCGTCTGACGCTGACCCCAGCGCTGCGAGCACGGGCCTCACCTCCGTTTCCTTTCCCACAGGCCGATTTAAACTGCAATATTCAAGATGATGCCGGGGCTTTCTATGGTGTAACCAGTCAGTATGAGAGTTCGGAAAATATGACAGTCACCTGTTCCACCAAAGTCTGCTCCTTTGGGAAGCAAGTAGTAGAAAAAGTAGAGGTAAGTTGGCCTCTGTATACTGGCACCTGAATTCCAGGCCAGGCTGTTGCTATCCTTTAAATCTTCACTGGGGCAGAGAGTTTTACCTTTTTTTGGTGTCTTTTCCTTTCCAGCCCCCGCTCCTCTCAATTTTTTCCCCCATTATTTCTAACAAGGCAAAATGATTTGATAGCGACTGAAAGGAAGCCAGGGGGAAGTCCCGTGCCAGCCTGCTCTGCTGGCGAAGCTGACCCTGCCCGGCCAGCCAGCAGTGTCCCGGCCTGCGTGAGGCCTCAGGGAGCGCCCTGGTGTGGAAGCTGCTGCCCGGCAGCTGAAGCCTTCCCGCCCTGGCCCCAGGTCCGAGGGCATTCCCAGGCACTGCGGGGAACAGCCAGGGTGGTACTCAGCTGATGCGTGCCGACCTTCTGAACCCCAGTACCTTGAGTTTGGTATTGTTGCTTTTGCCACTTCTACCCCCTTCATTATAATTCTTTTAAGTCTATTACAGTACATTCTGGGATCAAGGACCTATTTATGGCTTTGTAATTTCCCTCCCTTTCAAAAAAAATGAATGTGTATGTTTGTTTTATCACAGTGGGTTCCTTTCTATGAATGATATGCGCAGTTGACATTCCACTTAAAAGTTTTTCCAGTGTCTCTGCTCGTCACCCAGTCGACCCATGTTCAGTGAGAAACCTTCGTTCACAGCAGTCCTGGGCCTCGCAGGCCAGAAGCCTCACCTGACTGTGACAGAGACTTGGTGTGGAGGCATGGGGGTGGGGCGTGCACTGGGGAGTAAGCGGAGGAAGGGTGTGGTTTTTAAGACCTTGGGCCGAACAGTGAGGATTTGGGGGGCTGCAGCCCTTGCTGCCTGAGTACAGGACCGGCGTACTGAGTGGTGTTAAGGTGGGGACTCTGGCAGAGGAGGATGTAAGTGAGTTGACTAGATGATCCATTTAGCTTGGGGTCATGAGCTTTACTAAACTGGTGGCAGTGGAATCCAGTAAGACATTTTGAATGGGGCTTAAAAAACTGACTGGATATTTAAGATTAAAGAGGAAGAGTCAAAGTCACACACTTTGTCCTTGGAAGGACAGTGCTGTCACCAGCATAGATAAGGAAATAGGGCGTTCAGGAGGAAATAGGGCATGATTATAGATGCAAGACTAAAACTTGGGAGACAGGTAAAGACTGAAAATACTAATTGAGAATCATAAGCATTAAGGATAATTGAAGCTATGGGAATGTAGGTCCAGCTGCAGGGAGGGAATAGCAAGAGCTTAGAAATAAGGAGTCAGTTTGGGGAGCAGCTGCCAGCCCTGCAGTGAGTGGAAGGAAGATACAAAGGAGCAGAGGGCAGGCAAGGAGGGAGGAGAGGAGCTGGCTGTGCCGTGTCTGGGAAGCTGGGGGAAGGGTAGGGGAGAAGGTCACTGCATAATGAAACAAACCGGGAGACTGGAACCAGCTGACCTCCATCTCCTTGGAGAAGGAGGAAGCAACATTACCTATCCATGTTGGGAACATGGAAGGTTGGTGCTGTGCACTGCTCCCCAATAGCCAGGTTGTCAGGGCTTATCTGTGGGTGGACTTCTTGCCTGGACAGTTGCATGTGAGAAAAGGTGAACCACAGAAGTTAGTTTCCCAGATGTTAAATGATCCTTCCTTGCATCCTCAGATAATACACCCAAGGCTCCATATTAGTTCAGGCAGCAGTGAAAGTTGCTTTTGACTAACGAAATCCAGGAATTTTCACAGAGAAGGCTGTGACTGTGGTGGGTGGAGTATTATAATTAAGCCTTTAATCCACTTAGAATGTATTTCTGCATTATATGTGTAAAGGGAGTCTGCTTACATTTTCTCCCAAATACGCATTTCTGTCAAAACCACTTACTAAATGATTCATCCTTTTCCAACTCAGTGAATCTGTGCCCTTGAAGTTGCCACATAAACCGGGAGCTGTTCCTGGCATCTCTCTGTTCTGTCCATCCTCTATCTCTACGTGTCCCGATGCCCTGTTTGTTTAATTACAGCGGCTCTGTGGTGTGTTCTGGTGTCTGCTGAGGAAGTCAGTCCCACTGATCTTCTTTTTCATGTATGTTCTAGCTTAGTAACCAGCATTCATTCTTCCAGATAGTGAGATCATTTTTTTAAATGTAGAGAGAAACAAAATCTTATTTGAGCAATCTAATTGTAATTATATTTGATTTAGATATTATTTTAGGATCAACTGATATATTATTGATATTAAATCTTCCCAATCAAGAATCCATTTGCATCTCAATCTCATTTTATAGTTTTATGTATAGATTTATCCCTTCCTGGGTAAATGGATTTCTAACTATCGCATGATTTGTTAATACAGTTTTACACTTCTAGATTTTAAATCCGAGAAGAGAGAAAAGCTCTTGGTTTTTGTATATCTATGTTCTTTCAGAACATCTTGCCATATTTCTCTTATTCATCTCTTGTCATTTTCCCCCAGACTCTTGGGTTATCTAGGATATAATCTCACCAGCAGCTTCAGTTTATCTCTTCTTTGCCAATGTTATGCTAGTTTTTAGAAAAATTATTTTCTCACCTTTTGGTTTTGTTAAAGCCTCCAACATGGCTGTAGAAAGAAAGAGTGCTGTAAAAATAATAGCATCCTTGTATAGTTCCTGATGATAATAGATGTGGTTTTGGTGTCTTGCCATGTAGGATTATATTTATTCTTGGTTTTTATAAATGGTCTTTATTTTACATTTAAGTGCTTTCTTTTTGTAATTATTTTACTTAGGGTTTTCATGAGTAATAGCAGCAATATTTTATCAAAGTCCTTTTCAGCAACTCTTACTGTATGATTTCTCTGATTCTTCTCCCATCTGTGGACATCGCCATGAGTCCACGGCCTGTGCGTGCGCCGCTGCAGCTTTCTGAAGAAAGCCCTGCTCTGGCCGCGCAGATGCGTTCTGTTGCTGTTTTACGCAGCATTTCTGCATACGTCAGTGATTTTCAACCAGTGTGCTGTAAGATTTTTTAAAACACGTGATACCTGGCTACTTACTCAGGGGCACTGACCTCTTTTCCCTTAGATTGTCAAATTTAAAAAAGGCAACAGCCAACATAACAGCTGTACAGTGTGAATGAATCTAAATTATACCTGGGTTTTTGTTTTGTTTTGTTTTGTTTTGTCAGATTGGCAAAAAGTTTACTATATTTTTTTGGTGTGCCGCAGAATTTTAGTAATTAGTTTATGTGTGCCATGAGATGAAAAAGGTTGAAAATTGCCGTCGTAAGTGATACTGGTCTATGCTTTTTATAATAGTCCATCAAAGTTCAGTATTGAATGTATATCATTTTCCTAAAAATCATCGGGATACTTACCCATTTCTGTGCTCTGGCATAGTTTGAATAACATCGAAAATAACTATTCTTTAAAGATTACCTAAAATCTGGCTGTAAAACCATTTGGTCTTTGTACCCTTTTCAGCAGCAGCTCTCTGAACAACTTTCTAGTCATTTCTGCAATCACTGACTAATTGAATTTTTCAACTTAAAAGGGTTCAGCATTAGAAATTTGTATTTTGCTAGGAGAGCATCCCATCCTCTAGGTTTTCTTCCCTTTTCCCTTATAGTTATGTGAAGTAGCCCTTTATAAATCTTCTAATCTGTGCTGTAATTTCGGTTTTGTCCCTTTTCTTTTTTCTCCTTCTTAGGCTTGTAAAGGATTTATTTATTTTGCCTTTTTAAGGAACCAGCTTTTATATTTATTCTGTGTGCATTTTAAATTTCTATTACATTGATTTGAGCTTTTATCTTTATTAATTTCCTATTCTTGGTTTCTTTTGATTTTTTTGTGGTTTTGGTTTATTTTGTGGGGTTTTAATTATTTTTAAGATGTGTATTTAGTTCTGTAATTTCTCATCTTTAATGATGAAGACATGAAGCTGCTTCATTAAGTTTCCTCCAAGTATAGCTTCACCGGGTCCCCTAAGTTTTGATGTATTTTCCTTTTCATTACTCTTTGGATAGTTTGTAATTTCCTTTTTAATTCCTTTTTGATCCAAGGTTATCCAGGAGTATGTTTCTTATTTCTGAGTGCTTCAGTGGGATCTTCAAACTGCGTATATAAAGTATTTTCTTTCTTTCTTTTTTTTTAATTAAAGGCATAAATAACCAACAGTCAGGGGCTCATGGTGAGTGTGAAGTAGTTTTTCCTAAAGTAGAGAAATTAGCTGAATTGGCTGTCAGCCTGTGAGGCCTCATCACAGTAAAGAAGGGCCTTCTTCGAGCTTTTGGAAGAATTGTGAATGGCAGGTCTTACTCTCATAGCTCTGGAGGTAAAGAATCACTAAGTAGGTAGTTATGGAATTTTTTCTGACCTTTGCTGAAAAGGATTTATACAACTCTTTTTAAAGCTATCATCTTTCCAGTTTTTTCAATGAGACTGATGCACTCCTTACTGCACCGAGGCACCTTCCAATTTTTTGTTAATTTCCAGAAAAATAATGAATTCTCCGTACAGTATTAAGTTTGGATAAAGGATTTTTTAAAAAAATTAAGTAAACTTCATAAATAATACAGTATATAGCAGACATTGCATTTCGAAAGAGTAAAATGCTTTTACAGGCAGTAATATCTTTTTTCACACTTTGACGTCAGAACGGTAAACGTGTTCAAACCCTTTTCCCTCACAGACGGAGTACGCCAGGTTTGAGAATGGCCGATTTGTGTACCGAATAAACCGCTCCCCGATGTGTGAATATATGATCAACTTCATCCACAAGCTCAAACACCTACCAGAGAAATATATGATGAATAGTGTTTTGGAAAACTTCACAATTTTATTGGTAACTGTTTTGTCTCTTTCTTGTTTTGGGAGACTTAGCCCTGAGGCTGGTGAGGAAAGACAGGAAGGGGTGGGGGCTGGGAGGCGACCGCACAGGCTGTTGGGGAGGGTCCTGGGTGGTCAGTCAGCAGCTGAATTCATACATCCTCAAGGCAAACCTGGCCCTGGTTTGGGCTCAAGTCTGGAAGAGAAGGGGTCTCATCTGGCTGGGATTTCTAAACCTGACAGAATTGGAATTCAGAAGGGTCATGAAAAGCCATGGTCCTAGGTTCTCAATTCAGGCTACACATGAGAAAGAACTGGAGAAAGACCTTGGTATCTAAATATCCTGATACCAAACGGCAACCTGTGTCGATTGACTCAGGATCTCTGAGGATAGGATCCAGGCATGTGTGTTTTTTTTTTTTAAGTTCCCTGGGTAATTCAAGCATTAGCCAAGTTTGAGTCTTAGCAGAAATGTATTATGTCAATCATAAATGAGGCAAAAGCTGAGTGAGTAGGTTTATATTTCAAACATACCTTGATTCATTTTGTGAAGGATTTACAAGGCTTTATAAAAAGTAATGCACAAAAAAACAGCAAAATATGAACTCTCAGTGCCAGAAGAAATATAAATTAAAATAGAATGTCATGACCAGGAAGCATTGGAAATACTCTCCAGAGGCTGAAGATCAAAACTCACTGGGCAGCTGAAGGGGAAGGAAAAAGTAATAGTCCTCAGTGTCCACAGTGGGAAAGCTGGGGGGCAGGGGTCCCTTAATATTCAACTTTAAAACGAATTTCTCATGGAGTCTTCATTTGGGGACTTGGGAAGATTATTAAGAATAGTAGTTGTCCTCAAAATATATCTATAAAATATGTATACAGTAATGGTTTCATAAGGATCATTTTAAAAATAAACGGCATTTCTTAATTAAAGTGAAGGAAAAATGCCAAAACAAAACTTGGTGGAAAGAATTTTGCTAAAAGGGGCAGCAAGACAACATGGTCCAATAGCCCTCCGAAAGGCCTGCTTTGTGACTAGAAGTAAGAACTAAAATATGCCAAGTGGGAACTCTTTACCTGGAGATTTTAGATTCACCCAGACCGTGACTGTTCATTTCCATGGTGTAAACTCGCCCTCCACGGGCAATTTCAATCTGCCAGTGGTTTTCTCACTCATGAAATTCCTGATTATTTAATAGTAACTTTCAAGAACCAGTAGGAGCCTGTTCTCCCACACCATTCAATGTAAAAAAAAATGAATAAATAAAAATTAAAATTTTTCTGCATATCAGATCCATCCAGGAAGCTTTTGAAAATTCTGAGTCCTAGGCCCCGCCTCCAATGAATAAAATCAGAATCCACAGGTAGTTCTGCACACCAGGGTTGGAATCCCTGCTCTGGGGGATTGGAAAATGAGCTGAGTTTCATTAATTTCAGGGAGAGAGTTTCAGTGGATTCTTAAGTATATTCAGGTCCCCCTGAAATTGAGGAACTAGCAGTGTGGGGGAAAGTTTGGAAAATATGTTCTTTAGTAACTAGTTTTCATCAGCACCCTTTTCTCTAATGGTCTTTGGTGAACATTGAGTGATTCAAGGTTTGCAGTGCTGGCAGGTCCTTGTCATGTAGGCATTCCCTTTGGTGTTTAAGAGCAGATCACCGTGCTGCTCGGATGAGCAGAAGGTGGGCGTGGCATCCTGATGCGGACATTAAGCAGGAATGAACCACAACTCTTGGAGTGGATGGCCGCATCACCTCTCTTAAAAGGAGTCTTAGCTGTTTCTTGAAAACCAGTTCTGTGTCTGGTTCAGCATTTTAAGGAATATGCCCTCAGTCCCTAAAACCTCATAGAGCACAGCCACAGAAAATAGGCCTGGAAAAAATCTAAAGCATCTACTACCCATAAAACCCATGTAACTATGTTAGTAATGCTCCCTTGGAACACGTGACTTAATGCAGCCTAGATGTCTGGAGAACACAACATATTAAATTAATTTCAAAATGTATTATTAAGCAACTAAATGAATTCCTTTGATATGAAGAAGTAGTGGCTGTCAATAAATACCTGCTAGAAATAGTATTTTAGCTTTAGAAAAGTTGAAATTAAGCCAACACTCCTGAGTTATGAGAATAGACTCATCTCCTTGGTAAGAGGAGCAAGGAGTGCTTTTCTGCTTCTCCTCGGGGACGGAGGGTGGGAACATGGCAGGGGTGGCAGCTGCTGGACAGCTGCACATGTCTTACTAGGTACCTTGGGTACAAAGCCTGCATCAGCAGACGGTTTCCAGACCCGACTGTCTGGTGGGCCAGACTCTGCGGTCCCGTCAGGGTTCTTCAGGAATCTAGGAGGGCCCGTAGAGGCAGGGCCTCCGTGATGGCGTCCAGACAGGCAGAGGAAGACGGCAAGTGAACCATAGGCCAAGTCTTCCTACCTCCTTTTGAGGTTGTGTTCATATGTACACGTTGCAGGAAACATTTTTTTTCCTTTCCTCCTTTCGAATCTCGATCACGAAGCCTAAATAGGATGTCCTATTGTGTCCTAAATATGAAATCCTCACTGCAGAGCTCTGAGATCACTTTTATTCCCATTGTACGGATAAGGAGTGTCGGGTCTACCTTAATGCGTTAGGTACAGAGCCAATGAGAGGCATAAATTAAGACGAATTGACGGAAAAGACACTTTGCAGGTTATTTCATGACCATGGAATCAGAAGACTTGGGTTATGACCTTGGTAAGCCATTTAAAATCTCGAGACCTCGGTTTCTTCCTCCGTTTACAAACAGAATGCTCAAATCTGTACTCTCCACCTCAGGGTTACTGAGAACAGTTGAATTCATTCAGCTAAACTAGTGGCCAGAATGCAGTGCAAGTAAAACACATACCTGTCTCATCGGAAACCTTGGCCTGGTAGGGAACGAGGCAGGTAAACATACGATTGCAATACAAGTTCATAATGGCTGTAGTGTACTTGCGAGACAGGCACCATGGAGGCACAGTTACCTGAGCAGGTACCTGAGCAGGGTGAGGTAGAGGACTCTCAGGGTGTTAAAAGATGATGTTAAAGTTTCCTTGATGGGTAAACAGACATCTTTCAGATTTACTGAGAAAACTGCCATTTCATGGGTGCCTAATTAAGTGTCAGGTTCTAGGATCTGGTGAATTAGACAGGCAGCGCAGCCATCCTGGAGCCTGGTGAGGGAGGCAGGAGCTCCCCGAGCAAGCACAGAGTGAATATAAACTAAACTGTGACTGATGGCTGCAGAGGTAGGTACTTGGTACCAGCGGAGCATATGTAATGGGGTCGGGGGAGGGTTTGACCTAGTTCTGGAGGTCAGGGAAGGCTTCCCTAAGGAAGAAGCAGTTGAAAGATACCTGCCAGGTGAACAGAGGGTGGGGAAGAGGACTGCAGGTGGGCAGGCAAGCAGGCAGTGGCAAGTGGAACTGAAAATAGGGCCGTGTGGTGGTGTGGAGGGAGGGAGGAGGATAAGGAGCAGTGAGCTGGCTGGAAGGAATGGCCAGACTGGACAGGGGCTCCTCGGCCCTGTAGGATGAGAACAGGTTTTCTCTTCATCCTAAAGTTCAAAAGTTTAAAAGAGGTCATCAGGGCTTTTCAACAAGAGCGTGCTCTTGTCAGATGTATATTTCTTGCAGGAGTTCTGTGGCTGCTGTGCCCAGGCCGGTCTGGTGCTGAGTGACCCTGGTAGAGGGGTCTGGGTGAGGCTTTGGGGTGCCTTGCTGATGGAAGAGGGGATGGAACATAAGAACGATTCGGGAGTAAAAGCAGCAGGATATGGAGATTTGTTTGGGTGTGGTGATGAGGAAGAGAGGTTGAAAGAACGACATTGTTGGAGTATTTGATCTGTGAGGGAAGCAGCAGGAAATAAAACTAGAAAAGCACACGGATACCAATATTGAAAAACATCTCTATTGTGTATTCTTAAACAAATTACCCACCAGCTTCCTCCTCTGTCAGCACCTGCTCATAGATGTGGTTACGTCATATGAGACGGTGTGTGTAAAGCATTTAATACTGAGTAGGTGCATACTAAGCAGCCGGTATGTGTTAGCTATTATAGTGTAAATTTTCATTCATCCAGCAAATATTTATTAAATGACTTTTGCGTGCCAAACACTGAGCTAGTGACTGGGAAACGTTCCTGGTTCTTCAGGAACTTACAGTCCATGGATGAGATGGGCGTTAAAAATAAGTCATGCCAATGTCCTTACAAGTGATGCAGACGTACTTAGTTTAGGCTGCTGTGCTGGGAGAATGACAAGCACTGCGAGACTTTGGTCAGGGACCATGAACTTGGATGCCTTAAGGGTCAGGGAAACTAAGTGGGTGAGCAGCCTGACTGGTACATGGGGAGAATGAGACCCATGACAAACCAGACCAGGCTCTCAAATTCAAAATATTTGAAAACGCTGAGCTGGTGGCCTCATGAAACATGCAGACAGCAGAGTCCTGGAAGCATTTTGAGTAGGGAACTTGGGTTAGATTTGCTTTCAGAAAGTTCTCGGAGAGCGGCCTGGGGGACACAGAGCGAGGAGAGCAAAGAGGCAGGTCCAGTGGGGCTGCTGTGACGTGGCCCGGCTAGATGGCCCAGGGTGTGACGAAGGCCTAGCCTGCGGGTGAGGAGGAGAAAGGCGGAGCTGAGCTACTCCGCTCAAGACGGGAAACAAGCATTTCAGAATCCGTTGTGAAAAGTAAAGCCTGCGTAGACGGAAAGAACGATCATTTGACGTGATTGTAGCGCCGTTCCTTTGCGCGGCGTAGGCTTCACCAGTCCAGGCCCTGCTGGCTCAGGAAGGTTATGCCTATCACATCGTGGGCTGTCGGGAAGAAAATTAAATAAAAGTTTAGGAGTGAGATAGGAGACGATTTCCAGGGTAATGACTGCCTCATGGGACAGAATTGTAGGAAATTGCCTTTGTTGTAAAGAAATCAGCTTCTCACCCCCCCTCCCCAAAAAAACCACACGAATTCTTCTGGTCTCTCCTGGGACTCAGGTAATGGGCAAGGTCTTTCTCACACGTGGCTGCTCAGACGGGTTTCAAGTCCGACCCGTCACATCCTGAGCCTGTGCTAGACGGACGGGGCAGAGTGAGGCGGGACGATGTCCAGTAATCCACTTCTTGGACTTTAGACTGCCCCCCTCCGGGTAAATCAACGTCGTCGTGACAGAGACGGACCGTGTTCTCATCCACGTGGTGTTTCATTTTCACATGTGTATATGTACTTTTTTTAACAGGTGGTCACAAACAGGGACACACAAGAAACTCTCCTCTGCATGGCCTGTGTATTCGAAGTTTCCAATAGTGAACATGGAGCACAACATCATATCTACAGGCTTGTAAAGGACTGAACGTGGTTATTTATATAGAGAGATACCTGTATATACACACACCTATGCGCACACACACACTCTCCATTATCAGACGACTGACTGTAAACCTCGCCACACAGGGGTGGTGCCCTGGCCCTGAGGCCACCCGACTTTTCTAAATCCTGTTGGAGTGAAGTCATTTTTTCATGTGTTCATACTATCGTCATAGCTGTGAAGTTCTGGTACAGTTGTAAAAAGAGAAATCGAGTCGTTGCTCTATGTTCCTCAGATCTGCAGCCCGCAGTTCCTCGGGGAAGGCAAACCTTACGAACCCGCGTCTCTGCAGAGGCCTGTTCCCACTGGTGGTCGAAAATACTCAGACAGAGCATTTGCCACGGGGCAT
The DNA here is from genome assembly GCA_004026765.1 of Micronycteris hirsuta. NCBI lineage: Eukaryota > Metazoa > Chordata > Mammalia > Chiroptera > Phyllostomidae > Micronycteris > Micronycteris hirsuta. The sequence goes on along the minus strand of PVJI01000163.1, from coordinate 73,652 downwards.
TTACAGCCTTTATACAAATGTATTTAGTTCTTTTTTTTTCCAACATAAAATTCTTGTTTTAAGATACAAGTAAAATTAATCTTTAAATATAAATGTAAATTAGTACACAAAACTAAGAATCTTTAGACTTATCTTTGTAACTAATTAGGGTGGAAGTTATGAAAGAATGTAATTCACTAAATTATTTTTTAAATGAAACTTTTCTTTCTTTTTGAAACCAAATGTTAAAATATAGCCTTAAGAAATCCTCGGTAGAAATATCCTAATGAGACAAATTTGTACTTTTTTCACAAGGTTAAAACTAATCTCCTAATCCATTAAACTCTTGAACAGGTATTACAAAGGAAGAAAACTTCACCCCTTATCCTTAACATATATAGTATATTTAAAAGTATAAAAGTGTATTGTACTAATGTGATAATTGATTATTTAATGAAAAAGAAAAGATGGCTCTTTTTGCAATAAGTAGATAAATACTGAAAATCTAAACTTACAATGTTTATAGTCTTATGTGTGCAGTTATATTTTATATGGACAACCAAATTTTTTTATTAAGATGAGTAAATATTTGAACCACTGAAAATTAATAACAGACAATTAAAATTGGCATGAATACTGCACTGTGAGCTGCAAAGTACAGAAAATCCTGTGGCTGGGAGAAAATTTCATCAACCGGACAAGTAAAAGGCTCATCAGTCTTAGCTCCTCGGCTCCCCAGAAACTGGCAAGCATCCTCACCAGCCTGCAGATAAATTGTGTATTTCTGGTGCTCCAGTCTGCATATTAACCTGCTATAACTCTACGTATGTGTTCATGTGTATATGTATACACAAACACATATGTAGTTAACATGTCTTTATGGAACGCCTAGTCGGTGTCGCTAAGCTTGCTAGGTGCTGATATCTGTGTATATTTCAGTCTGTTTCTGAGGATCTAGGTATATTCTCTAAGGACATCCGTTTTCTTGTCATATCTCTCAGTAAGTCACAGTACTTGTTGGACTGAGGTTTAAGAGGCCCAGCTCTCTATCTCTGACCTTTCAAACAGGCTCATTTGGAAGGTTCTCTTCCCAGGAGAGATTCAACCTCCCAACCCAAATATTCTGAAGTATGGGCCAGGCAGACTTGGTTTCACGTAGCCTCGTGACAGGTTTTAGGTCTCTTCCATAGTGCATCCTGGAGGACACGCCCCCAACTTCCCTGAAGAAAGTGGCATTTTTATCATTGTTGGGAACGTGTTAACCCAATAGAATGTGAAATAAGTCGTATAAGATGTGACATATCAAGACCTTTCCATCAAGCCAGAAAATAAAATCCTCATCCAGTCACATCCAGGTAACTCAGACACCCCTCTTCCGGTCTCCCTGCCTGCTCTGACCCTGCCTGCACACAGGTTTGCGTCCGGTGGTCCTGAGCTCGCAGCAAACAGAACACCGGACCAAGCCTGGCCCCTTCCAAACTCATACCCCTGGTCTCTGGGAAGGCCAGAGGAGAAGGTGCAAAATTTATTCCTTTTGGAGTGGATATCCCTTACGGAAACTAGGAGGAAGGTGCCCATTTCCCTCCATCAAGAAGACTGCCTTTTGTTCCCTGATTCCAAGTGGGCCCTTGAAGGATTACCCCAGTTGTCTGCTCTTCCATCTGGTCTTCAGCCCAAGCATTTAAGCTTCTTCTGTTGGTCACCTGTCTTCGGGATGTTGCTTTTGCTCCTGTCTCTTGCATCTTTCCTCAAGGGACCCCCACTCTTCCAGGAACAGGACCCTAGAACTGGAGACATGCAAATGATTTATGTGGCTCAAAGCCAGGCCATCCCAGAACTTCACGGAGAGAGGTGTCTGGTTCACGCCCTACCCAGTAACGGGGCTCCACTGTGCTGCCAGGAGAGCTCCTGGGGTTTACTTTTCAAAGCACAAGTAGGCTGAGGCCCAGGAAGACCTGCCGGGGGGTGAAGGCAGCTCCGTGGGCGGCAGAGGAGGGCGTGCGCGAGTCTGCAGACTCCCAGAATCGGGCTGGGCCCTGATGCCTCTGCGCCAGGACCCTCTTGGACCCGGCTGTAGTTGAGTGTGGCAGGGTTTATGTGCACAACTACCCTGAGGATTGCTTTTTGCTCTTAAATCTTTTTGCTTACATCTTTTGCTCTAAGATCTTTTTAAAGTTACTTCTTGTCTTGTTCTTCTCCAGTTTTCTCCAGAACAGGTATTTTCCCCATCTTGTCCACTGGTCCAGTCACCCAGACTCTGGGCCCTCTCTCCGTCTCTCCCAAATTAGACCCGGGTGGCATTTCTTTAACATCGACTCCATGTCTGTCTCTGGGCTTCTACCCTTCATGGCAGTCTTCCCCTTTTGTCTGTAAAGCTTTATACACCATAAAGAAGACTTTCCAAAGCTCCGTCCTCACTGCTCACCCCCTGGTGCTGTATCTCCTGGTGACTCGCCACTACCAGGTTTGATTCAGGGACATCTTGTGCTTTTACAGGAGAATCGGGAGGCCAATTTTTCGCTCCCTACACGGGAAGTAGCTGAAGAACTAGGTTCTGGTCTGTTGGCATTCTTTCCCACCTTAGCACGAGACCTATGATAAAACCAGGACTTCTTCCAGAACATGTCCCAGAATTCCAGAATGCCTCAACTGCCCAAGACCCGTGTCAGCCTCGACACTGTTAACGTTTTATACCAGGAAATTCTTTGTTGTGGGGACCGTCCTGTGCATTCATTACAGGAGGTTGGGCAGCATCCCGGGCCTCTGCTCACTAGACACCAGTAGCACCCTCCCCTTGCTGTCACACCCCCAAATGTCTTCAGACGTTACCTGATGTCCCTGAGACATAAAACCTCCCCTAGTTGAGGACCACTGCTCTGGGCCCCACAGGTCGTGAATACCTTGTTTGAGAGTTTCTTTTTCCTTCCATTTCACCCCGAGATAGCAGCATCTCCGCGTGTGCCAGTCATCAGGTGACATCACACAAGGGACGTTGTGTCCATGTTTCTCCCTGTTTCCAAACTTCTCTTTCACGACCGAGTCTCTCTTGGTACCATTATCCTCTCACTCCTGCCAGGGGAAGCTGGGAACAGCTGGTCACTGCTATCCCCGGGATTGGCTCACTCTTATTTAAAAAGCATTTCTTGTTTGACCTTCAATCCTTAGTTTACTGGGTTAAGAAAAAATACAGCTTATTTTCATTATTTCTTATAAGCTCATGGGTCTCATTATCAAACCTTTAATCGTTTCAGTAAATTCCCTCTGGTCTTCTTCTACTTTTCTGCCTTACACTCCATGCTGTTTGTATTTATTGGAAACCTCTGGAATGTCTTCATCTTTAGGGATGGAGGAGAGAGGAATCAGTTCCAGAAGAGGGCTGATAGGATTTTTTCTTTATCGAGCTAAAAGAGAACACAATCTCCTCTCATTAATTGTGTAAGTGATAAAGTTGAGGCTCAAAGAGGAGAGGACTTGCCCAAAGCCACCCAGCTTGGCTAGTGACAGAATAAGGGTGAAGCTCGAGCACCCCTGCCACTTAACCCCTGGCCTCTCTGGTGGAGGTGGTTCCTCCTTGGTGCTCATGCTGAACGACCCTATAGATTTGTGGACAGCATCTGCTCAGAAGAGAGGGAGACAGAGCACTGGCGAGTCTTGTCTGACTGGAGCTACCGGAGGCATCCGCAAGCAGATGTGAAAACTGATGAGCCTTTTCGCTTCCTCGGAGGACAGTTCACCTGCCACAGGCTCCGAGTCAAAGTCCGAATAGCTAGGCATCCCGGCAGCCAAGTCCCACACTCAGACCAGCCGAAAAACAGGCACCGTTCCAAGCACTTGGTGTTACAAGTCCCCGAGTGACTTTAAAACCCAAGTCTCTAGGTTTCAATACCGTAGTGGCTTTAGCAGTTTGGTGGTTTTTCTTTTTTTTTTTTTTTTTTTGTATAACAGTAAATTATTTAAATCATGAGACTACAGTCAGTTTTACAAACCAGGTACATATGATTTGTATGATTTTGTCTATGCTTTGGTACACTACACTTGTCCTCACAAAGGCTAGAACCAGTTTTGTTTGTTGGTGTTCACACCTGTGACGTGAAGGGGCTGCGTCTGCATTGCTCATTTCCTTCTGTCGCTGTTGCTGTGGCAAAGCCCTGCACAGGTCATTTCTGAAAAGCCTTAAATCTTCGAGATGCCGCGTGTAGGGTGTGCAGTGCAAAAGGCTGCCTCGGAACTGTGAGCCCTTTTGTAAGCTGGAAGCATTTCTCTTGCTACTGTTACTTTTTTAGGAAGTTTTAAATTTAGAGCTGCCAAAGCGTCCCAGTAAGCAGTGCCTTAGTGATCCCTTAGTCGTGCCGCCAGCCTTCTCTGACACCTGTTCTCAAGGCCCATTTACCGACTGGCCCCGTATTTAACACAGAACAAGCAAAAATTGTTTGCATTTTGTTTAGGAAGCCCGTTTTTCCCCAGTTCTACGAGAAGCTGACTGCTTGGTCTGAAATCGGAAACCAAACCTCAGTCAGCTCTTTGACCAGACTCAAATGTATATACCAAACAAGAGGTTTTGCAACTTCATAGCTCACTATGAAAAGCAAATTGTACTTTTAATGTTGCCTTTTAAATTCACGACCAAATACTTAGCTATTTGTGACTCTTCTGCACTCTAGCATGGAAGTGCCTTTGGTTTGAGATTCCAGCTTAGACAAGTGCTGCCATAATAACGATAATTTGTAGAGAGACCAAAAATATTTTGAGATCACCGTAATGCCTTTGGTTCACCGGGATGAGTCACCAACCACAGGCCTCGGTGCGTGAGCGAGCGCACAATGTGGACCCCGCCGGCGGTGAGTCTGTCTGCCGTGGGAGAGCCCCTGCCACCGCGCGCAGGAGCGCGCTGCAGCCGGAGGGACCCAGGAACTGTTGCGTCTGTGTGTGCTGACGACCCAGCGTGTCATCTCCGCTCGTCACCCAGCCCTGCACCCCCACAGACAGCAGGCGCTCAGCCGGTGGACAGAGCGGCCCTCTTCCTGATGACCGAGTTCAGTCTCTGTGGAGGCTCTCTTTCCCAGTCAGATGACCGCGCGCACTTACCTGGTTCATACAGTGACACCGTGTTGCAAGTTGGAAGCCTCAAACTGAGATGACAGTGCAGAACAAAAATGAGTTAGGGTCATGACAATTGAAGCGTTCTCCTTACGGTGAAATGTGGACTCCGAGTGTCTCGCTTGACTGTGCTATGAGAAACTTCCAAAGAGCACCATTCACAATTCGGCATTTTCCAAGAATGCTCCAGCCCTCAAGGGGGCAGTTCTGTAAAGTCCTTGCTGGCTTTTATCAAAACCTTGTGTAAGTTGGGAAAGCAGATAGAGACATCAGACACCTTCGAAAGTTAGACTCTGGACTCTGACGGCGTGTGTTCGTCCGTCTGTCTCCACCCGCTGTCTTTACAAACACCTTCTCTGGGCTCCGAACTTTCGGGAGTGCTTTCTATCCACACCAAGTTGTGAGTATTTATAGGGATTTCTACAAGAAAAAAGTCAAATGAAAAGGAAAATTACTGCACCCAAGTTGTAGTTAGCTGTTTGGATCCAGCCCCTCCCGGACAGTGCACTTTACCACAACTTGGAAGAAATGCATCCAATACGTGTTTCCTCTTCTCTTTTCAGCTGTCACTGTGCTTTGTTTGGCAACAATTTCCTTTCAGAAACTCGTTGCTTAGACTGTTAAGAATGAAGGTTTTGTGTTTAAAATTTATTGCATCGCAAAGGATAGTTTCACCGAAGTCATGCACCATTCAATAAGATGAAATATTTGTATTTATTGTCCTGCTTCTTAAGCCGTAAACCTGTTTTATTCTCTGAATTTGCATTGAGTCAGTCACATGCCATGCCACATGCTAGTGTCTGGAGTGGCGCTGATGTTCCCCGCTTGCTCATCTGTCAAAGGGGTCAGATTCCAGCAGATTCCACCTGTCAGGGTGACTCTCTCTTGTCTGGCTTCCACCATGAGATCGTTTCTCCTCCCCCCTTTCTTTAAGAGAAGCTGACAGAATCTAGGCATAAGTCAATTGGAAACCAGCCTCTGATTTTCTTTGATTTTTTTCGTATCAGTCATTTTCTGTGATTAGTTTCACTGTGTAAATTAGATATTAACTGCACTTCTTTTAAAAAAAAAATCTCCCTGTTACCTCCTTGATTCACTTCTGTAGGCCTTTTTTCAATAGGCTCATGACTGCAGATAAAGAAAAAACAAAAGTGAAAACAAAAACAGTATGTGCCTGAAAAACGACGAAAATTTTTTTTGTAACATTGAAAAAAAAAAACCTGAATAGCCTTTAATTCTATAATATGCTTAAATGTTATGTAAATTGGTTTTTGCCACGTGTGTCTGTTCACATTCTAAATGACTTAATGGGATTCTCACAGTCCATGTCTTCATGTCACGTGTATAAAATGGGCTTGTGACGTAAGCGTTTCATCTGCTCGGTGGTTCCTTTGATATTGTACTGCTGCTGGGAGTGGGCTGCGGAACCCGCCTTCGGTCGTAAGGTTCCCAGTGGGGAGATTGGAGAGATTGGGGGGCGGGGGGCAAATTCTCACACACATTTTCTTAACCTGTTTGCAGAAACTCAAAAGGCATTTGGTTAACCCTCTTGGCAGTACAGTATTCTTGTATTTGTTAACGTCTGTGTTTAGGTACTGGTACCTTTTTGTTTAAAAATGTTCTAAGTGTTGGCTTTAAAGTGAATTTATCTTTAGTATGATAGTTATATGAAAATTATAGGGTTTGTGTGCAGAGAGTTTTTTTATAAAGTGCTTTGTAAAAAAAAAAATGTATTCTAGCTTTCGCGGTACATATGTGTGATAACTTTAATATCCATGACAGTTAAGTGCAATTATTTCATCACTCTAAAAATGCTATTTTTGTGTCAGTTCCTGCAGGTGTTTTCATGTCTTTGCAAAGTGACACATTTTGATGCCTTCTTGATAAAGTGGTAGACATTTTGTAGCTTTCTAGAAACTTTGTATTCATACGGTATCAATGAAAAATAAAGAAAATGAAAGTGTGGGTCACCTTTTTTATCTTGCAAAAGTGTATGTTGTTGCAAATGAAACACACTGTCTGTGCTGCGGGAGCTTCCATGAGGGACGGAGTGAAGGAGGTCGAAGCTGCGATTCTTCCGGCAGCGTCCACCAGGCTCAGTAATTGGAGCGTTAGGGGTTACTGTATCCCGGTTTCTCAAGAGCATCCACAAGTCAGTCAGTCTGTCTGCCCATCTCTGTCTCTCTTCAGTGCTTCATTGGAATCGACAGAGGTTTGGCAGGACTGCTTATCTGTGGATCCCGGGTCACCCTGAGAAGCCACGTCTCGTGTTCCATGGTACCACGGTAGGGCCTTGGAGAACCGAAAGGCACACCAGCTCAGCCAGTGAGCCTTTATGGTTGTTAGCCCCCCTTGCTGGGCATATGCCCGGAACCAGGGGAGGAGCAGACTGGGGGTGCTGAGGTAAATTCGGCATGGTACTGGCCTGCACGGGGCTTACGTTCTCAGTAGCGGGGTTGTGTGTTGAGCTATAACCCCTTGTCCCTGTCCTCAGCGTCACCATGGGGTTTGTGATTCAGGTGTGCAGCACACGTGTGTAACAGCCTGGATTCACTCGGTTGTCACTGTAAGCTGGGTACTGGGCCAGGTGTCTTGTAAGGAGTGTATATGGTGTTCCCTTTGGATTCTCAGAAGAGTCCCAATGGCAGTGACGTTGTTGCCCCCACACTGAGCTCCGAAAGGACAGATCATCCAGAGTCAAAACTGGTGAGTGAGGGAGCCTTAAATAGTCACCCTGACTATTCAGCCTGGACTTCTGGCCCCTGCGCTTTGGCTCCTGTCAATCTGTGGATGCAGCTCTCAGCTGGGGAGGAATTAGGGTTGGAGAGGGGGACAACTTTCTTAAACAGTGATGACCTGGGGCTTTTGACTATGGGACCAAATGCTCCCTTGGGATCCTTTGGTTTGAACTGGACCACAGGTCTTTTTTTTCCCCATTTCTTTGAAATTTTGAGGGAAAGCCTGCTTCGAACCCCAAGAGGCACTGGTGGGAGTGGGAACAGAGAAGAAATAACATTCCAGCTCCTTCGAAGAGTCACATCTCCAGCCAGCCCCTATTTGAGAGGCATGCCATTGCCGGGGAGTGGCTTGGGGCAGAGGGAGGGGGGAGGGGGCCGTGGAGCGTTTTGCTGAGTCCTTACTCTATGGAAGGTGCCTTCATACTCCGTAGTCACTATCTCCCTTAACCCACACCTGCTGAAGAAAGAAATCATTTCCAAAGAACCCTGCCTTCTCCTGACATGCCACGTGCAGGACAGTACCCCCCACCCCGAAAAAGAAAAACCCACATGGGCAATAAACATATGAAAAGATACTCAGCTCCATTACTAATCAGGAAAATGTAAGTTCAAAATCACAATGATACTTGCCCAGCAGATTTAAAGATTTTAAATACGAAGCGTGGGTAAGGATGTGGGGCCATGGGGTTTCTGTGCGTGCTGTAAACCGGACAACCACTTGTGTGAGAGTCTGGCAGCTGCAGAATCAAACAGTAAATGGGCTCATTTACACAGTCGATCACAATGTGAGTACAAAGAACACTTGAAATATGTACCAATATCTTACAGCCTTGAGAAAGAGCCCATTGCCTGTGATTTTTTATTCACTTTTTCTCCAACTTTATTGAAGTGTAATTTATACAACGTAAAATTCACTCACTTTCATGCATCATTGGTTAAGATTGAGCAGTTCTGTGCCCTGATAGTGGTGTGCCACCACAATCGCAACGCAGAACGCACTCAGCACCCCCAAAGGTGCCCGTACCTCTTTGCAGTTCATCCCCTCCTCTCTCGACCTTGTGCAAGCTCAGGTCTGCTTTCTGTGCCTGTGGTATTTTGCCTTTTCTAGAATTTTACTTAAATGGAATCACACCGCATGTGCTTGATCCCTTTTACTTAGCATATCATCTTTTCACGCGAGAATATGTCCCGTTCTAATTCTCCACGTTAGGGAATTTTAGGTTGTATATTATTAATGTTAACTGTGGAGGTTCTCAATATTGATATTTTTCTCAAACAGGTTATTTCATTTCATTTTTAGCAGGCATTTTCCTTGATTACACACTGTCTTGGGCAGAGGCTCCAATCCGGGTCTTCTGGTCCTTTAGCTGAGGTGCGGGCGTCTGTTTTGTGTGGCGTGGTCTCGTGGTCAGCCTGAGGGATGAGCAGAGAGAATTCGGGACCCCTTCTCTGGCTCTCTCCCTTCCAGGACTCCCTCTCCTCCCTTTGCAGCTGTAGTTGCCCTGGACTCAGTGTTCTATTTTCGTGGACCAGAAATACAGCTTTTCCCCCAGCACTGCCACTGGCTTGCACAGCTCGGCCCACACCTGGCCCCTGGCTGAAATCAGCAGAAATGGGGGTGTCACTTTCCGTAACTTTGCACTCCATGTCAGAGAGCGACTTCCCGCCAAAATCTGTTGCTTCTGTTCACCCTCGAGTGCTTCCATTTTTGTTATGCCTGCCCAGTAATATCTCATTCCATCATTACTGTAAATAGAAGTCTGTCTATGTCTTAAGGGCAAATATTAAGATGCTTGTTTGTTTGTTTGTTTTTGCAGATGTTGAATTCTTGTATGGGCTTCCTGATTCTGCTGTGAAATCAGTATGACATCTAGTGGCTTGATAAAGTTAGGACTGGTTTCAGTGAGTTACATCCGGGGTAGGGGCTTCCTGCCTGTGGAGGTGGGTGGGGTCAGTGGCTACAATGCTTTAATATTTAATATTTTCCACTTACTGGAAAACACTAACAGCTGATATAAATTAATAGGCAACAAATAAAGAGAGGGAAAGGGAAGAAAAGGGGGGAGAAGCATGGAGTGAAGAGAAGGAGGCAGAGAGGAAATGAGGAGAAAAGGAAAGAAGGGATGGTGTGGGCAAAGGGCATTCCAGGAATAGGGAGCTAAGAATTGGGAAGTGACCTGACAGAAGACAAAGGGAACAGCAGGAAATGTGGCTCATGAAGTGGTCTGGCCCGTGAAAGACCTTTCACGTCATGGGGCAGAACTTAGCTTTTGGCCACCAGGCACTTGGCCATCTGAGTTCTCACCCATCAAGGGCGCACTCTGGTTCTGAGTGTGTCCCTGCCCCACCCACTCCTTGCCTTCCCCCTCCTCCGAAATGCAGGGGAACGGACCCCTGTTGGCTGTCTTCTCCAGACTCCGGTGTCAGCGGCTTGAATCAGCTGAGAGTGGCCAAGGGAGGGGACTGGGAGGTGATTGCGGGTGGGATGTAGGGAGGGGCCAGAGCACTGCTCGCCATCCTTCCATTACAGGAAGAGCAGCTCTGTTTCCTCTGGCTCCAGCTCTCATGTGAGGGGCCCGCAAGGGTTCCAGCTCCCACCATCAATCTGGAACACCACCTCATCCCTCCGCTCCTCATCCTAAGAGTGGGAGCGACTTCCTCTTCACCTTGGGCTTTCGCTTCTCAGCACCTTCACCGCCTGTGAAGCCAATGCCCTGCCGCAAATGCCCTTCGTTGTGAACACTTGAGTGGCTCTATTTCCCCAGTTAGTGCCTGACTAACACACGTCCTCTCTACTGGTCTGGGCTCCACAGAAAGAGATGTCCCCCTAAATGCTCCTCGCACGTTGCTCTCTCCCTTCCTTCTCCCCGTGCAAGTGCACTGAGTTCCTGGTGAGCCGGTGACAGCAGTCTGTCCACATTGCCATTGGGGCTGGTCTCTCCTTGTGGACTTTGAGAGTGAATTTTAGCACACTCTTTAGTTACATGCAGGCTCTGTCCTTCAGTACAGCCTGTTCTGTAATAAAACTGATACTTGACTCTAACTCCTGAGTCTGAATTGGTTCCCAGGGCTAGGACAAGGTGTGCTTTTTTTTTTTTTTTTTAATGTTTTTGCTCCCACCTCCCCTCTTCGAGCATGTTTTACTGATTTCAGTTCCTTGGGGAATTATTGAGACTACGTCATAAGTCCAGAAGTCTAATGTCAGGAGCAGGTAGTGATGAGAAAAGGCTGTCTTCCCGGGCACGCTGCCATGCCCGCAGCTGCGCAGAATCCCGCCCTAAATAGTGCCCATCGCTTGGTCTTAACGTTTCTGTTGTCACTGGAAACTCTTAGTAAATTTTCTAACAAGGTACTACGCATTTTTCACTGGGCCCTTCAGATTATGTAGCCGGTCCTGGTATTAACGCCCCTCCCGGGATGCACCTCTCAAAACGATTGGGCAAGTCCTGGGCGCCCAAGCTCCTTGGTATTTTAACGCCGGCAGCGAGGCCAGAAGCGCCGAGGGAGTTCTCCAGCTGGACGGCAGAGGGCAGCAAACCGCCACTCAAGGGCTTCCCGGAGGACTAGAGGTTGCAGACTTCTCTGAACGTGTGTGTTGGAGGAAGGTGGGTGACAGAGTCAGGGTGCTGTTGGTTGGCTGCTGCTTTTAATCTTTGAAAACCAGGAACTGCTCTTCTGAGCCCCGTCTGAGGGGAGGTGGCATGCAGGCTGCTCCTGTGCAGCCTGTCTGTCCGCGTTGAATTAGAGTGGTGCCTTTCGACCATGTCAGCAGCAGGGACCCTAGGGGCCGTGTGCGTTCTGCTCCTGCTAAGAGCCAGACCTGTTCTAAAGGGCCTTCCGTGGGGTCTGGCAGGTGGTCTTCCATGGATTGCCTCTGATCCTCAGAGAGCCCAGCAAGGTCTGCAGTACCATACGGTGGGAACTGGGCTCAAAAATGCACTTTGATGTAACTTGTCCATGGTCACCAGCTGTGAAGTGAGATGTCACTTTGAACCCTGCTCTACCTAGGTCCAACAAAGCACATTCTTTTCATAAGTTCGTTCCACCTCTACAAAAGAAAAAAAAAGGAAAATACCATTTTTTTCCTTTGCTTTGTCAGGTGGAAACAAGTTCCCCAGGACTATCCCCACCCTCTCCCAGGCCCAGGGTAACAAGAAAACTGACATTTACCCAGGGGCTCTGACCTGCGTTACATTCTCATCAAACAAACAAAAAAAGGACTTTTTAAAACTTTTTTTTTTTTTACCATAATCTCACAGCTCACTCTTCTCTCCTTTGAAGCCTATTATTGTAAGGAGAAACTCAGCCTTGATTCAAACCCAGTGAAAACAGTCTTTGGTGAGCTCTCCTACCTGCCCAATCATTTTATAAGAGCTTTATATAAATGGATTAAATTTAGAAGCTACCCAGAGGACTTTTGTAACCTGCAAAGAGAGGCCCCCAACGACACTGGTGTCACAGTGTGACAGAGCTGAAATTTTTCATAGTCGAAGGAAATGCTGTAGCACGGAGGTTGCAAACTCAGATGCAGGCCGGGATCGGGCAACCATCACAAGCAAGAGAATCAGCTGTGAAAGGCAGGGCACATCTCACCCACAGACATTCACCATGCAAACAATAGTGAGCGGTGAGCTCACTCTGAGTGAGCGGTGAGCTCCTGTAGCCTGTGTCTCGCTTGCTCTGCCTTAGCAGCTGGGGAAAGCAGGGATGGAGAGCTCAGGGCAGCAGCAGTACGAGAGCAGGAGCACTACACAGCGGCTGAGCAAAGGGCTCTACAATCACCCAGCCTGGACTCGAACCCTGATCCTACCACTGACTTGCTGTGGATCTTTGGGTAATTTATTCCATTTCTCTGAGCCTTGGTTTCTTGATCTGTCAAATAGTGCGACAACATTTCCCATCACAGTGTTGTGAGAAACGAATAGGATAATTAGATGCCAAGCATTGGCCAGAAACTCAGGTCCCCCCCCCCCGCCCCCTCCGTGCTCAAGCTGGTATTCAAAACCGAGTGCTCTGCTCCAACCCAAGGAGCTGCTTCATTTAATGTTGAAATACCTTCTTCTGTGTCATGCTTTCTCAGGTGTAAGCCCTCTCAGGTGTTTTCAGAAGAAAGGTATGTATTTTAAATTAATAACAAAAAATGAGGAAAATGCCCCCTTTTTTGTCCGTATTGCCCTTTCTTTAGCCCTTCGGGTGAGAAGCAAACAGGTCTGGCCCCAATTCTCTGGCAGAAAGAAGACCTTGTTCCTCCCCTCCACCGACCCCCCGTCCTGTACCCTGCCTGTGAAGCTGCATAGGGATTTTCTTGAGTTTCCCAGAGGTAACACCAGAGAAGTGAGTCCCTTTGCAACTCCAAAAGCAAGCTCTATGAATGTGGGAAGGGGCGCCTGCTAGCTTCCCACAGGTGGGAGCTCCCAAGGGTGGGACCCCACACAGTAAGCCTGCCAAGGACAAAGCTGGACCTTCCCATGCTGAGCTGGGCATCGGCCAAGAGGCCTTTTAGCAAAGGATTACAGGTTCAGTTTGGATCAGCTGACTCCCTTCGGGACAGGAGGCAGGTGTGGCTGGGTAAAGGTCAGGGGCATTGCAGGGGCTCCCCAAACAGGAGGAACCCCCCTCTATTAACCCCTCCATTTGAACAAAATTACTCTCTCCAGGACAACCTTTTCACCTCTTTCATCTTGCCACCTAACAAAGGAAAGAGAATCGAGGAGGCCGTACTCTTGGACGTCCCAAACTCCGCATCCACACTCCAGCACAGCGCCGGGATGGGCGTCATGCTGGGGGCGGGGTGGGGGGTGAAGGGGCACACTTTGATGGGAGTGTGCGTTTTTCCAAGAGCTCTGACAGGCAGCCAGCCCAGGTCACCTGCAACACTCGCAGTTTGCTGTCTGGATATTCTTGGGATACTACATAAGCTGCACGTATTCAAAAGATTTCAAAGGTGCGCCGTATGTTGTTTTATGATTAAACTGGAAAGAACTATATTTTGTGGCTGTGGATACAGCTGTTGTGAAGGAGGAAACCAGATTGATCAAAGCAGTTACCACATTGCAACTTCTTTCTCCCAATGTGTTTGCTTTTATTGTATTTTTTTCCATTACCACTTATCCCCCTTATGCGCCCCCCGCCACCCCGCAATCGCCACATTGAAACGTTAGAAGCCGCCTCCAGTCTGGAAGAAAGGCTCTGTATGAAAATCAACAGATAAGTGCATGTGTAATTGAAATATTATCACAAAAATGTAGGTAGGTGTCCAGATCAGGATCTAAGACGAGAACTTTGAAAGGGGATTATGCAGAGAAAGCCAAGTTGTAGGATCCTAATGAGCTCAGGCATCATCTCTGATTTGGAGGTGAGATATGTAAAGTACTTAGGGTTGGGTCCTGAATGCATTTGCTCTCAAGGCTTAATCTTTGAGTGCCTGTCTGTGGGTGGCCTGCAGCAGGCCGAGGAGCCTGATGAGGTCAAATCCCTGATAAGGAGAGGGGATGTGAAGGGGGCTGAATTTCCCCTGAGGAGAGCCTGCTGGTCTCACCACTAGAAAGGAGAACTTGAGAACTTGACCCTTGACTCCTCTCTTCCTGCTCTTTCTCCTTCAGCCTCTTTCTCCCCCTCCTCCCCTCCCCCACACCCCTCTTTGAAGATCTGAGGAGGTTGAGTGGCAATCTCTACAGCCCTTTGCCTCCCCAGCTTTCTGAGGAAGGCCAGGAGGCTCGGGAGCCACCTCCGGTGGAAACGCAAGTCCTTTCTTTCCACCACTCGCCTGGCTCGGCACACGCCCTCACACACCTCTAATTTAATCAGCATCTCTTCTTTCGATAAGTATTTTCTGAATTCCCAAACCGTGCGTACTCTTTTCAATGTGGACTTGTCTACAGAAGAGCCAAACTGGACCATAATTGGTGGCTGACCAGCACAGCGAGGTCCCTCTCCTGCCCCGCTGTGCGGTCTTAGCACCCTCAACACCCTCCTTGCCCAGTTGTAGGACTCAGATGCCTCTCAGGACCACCCTGCGGCCTGTGTGTTTTCCTAAACGCAGAAGAGAACTGGTATTGATTGAGCACTTACCATGTGGACCAGCCTGCAGGCCCCCTGGGGGGGGGGGTTGTTGTCCCCATAGTGTAGGATGTCTCCCAGCGTAGGGCTTCGTGTCATGTTCTCAGAGTAGAGGACTTCAGGAAATATTTGTTAAAAGAAAAAAGCCGGAATTATACTAGAGTCGGGGGAGAAGGATGCCGTCCCCCACGGCTCCCCTCCCGGCTGCGGCGGAGGTGGCAGCTGCAGTGAGAAGGAGCAGGCCCTGCTGAGTCTGCTGGGAGGGTGTGGCACGTCAGGCCAGACCATCAGCCTTTCCGTAAGGCACGTCCACCTGAAGCTTGGGCTGCAGCGCCTCCTCACTCTGCCCTCTATGATCCCATCCAGCCTGGAATGATGATCCAGAGCATAATTTACAAGCTGACTCCCCTGACATGGGCTCCAGCAAGTCCTGGCAGGTGTCTGCCAGCACGG
The DNA here is from genome assembly GCA_004026765.1 of Micronycteris hirsuta. Taxonomy (NCBI): domain Eukaryota; kingdom Metazoa; phylum Chordata; class Mammalia; order Chiroptera; family Phyllostomidae; genus Micronycteris; species Micronycteris hirsuta. The sequence goes on along the minus strand of PVJI01000163.1, from coordinate 58,326 downwards.
GGTAGGGGAACAGCCTCACAGTGCAGCCGCTGAACACCTGCAGGCCCCAGAACTGTCCCCAGCCCTCCCTCTCCTGCAATCTCTCACTGGATCTCCCCGTTCCAGCTCAGATGCAGGGAGGGGGATCAGACATAAAATTCCAGGGGCCGGAAATTCCTCCCACGAGGCCATTCTCCCCCTAACCCTCAATTTCCAGTGAAGCAGAAATTTTAACTCTTCCGGGCAAATTTTCAAAGCTGAGTGACTACCTATCACACTCTTAAATCCTGTTATTCGTTAACAGCATTTGAATGAGGAACTCACCCCCATAGCTTTGAAAACATATCTTTGAATAGGTGAGCAGGACGATTAGAGATGAAAAGTGCGTGCGCAGTGCCTTCCACGATGCCAGAGCCTCTTCCAAACTGGCATCCCAAGGTTGGTAAAAATAGCTTTCTGTAGAAGAACGTAGGAAGAGGGTGACTTAAAGGGGAGACGGAACAAAGCTCATACCAGTGCGATGGGGCCGATTTGGGGACCACCCACCCCGCTTGACCACTCTGTGCTTGTTGTGCAGGGCCCTGCGCTCCGTTTGCCAGTTTCAGATGCTGGCACGTGTTACCCGCTGCCCTTGGGTTTGCTGGGCTGTCAGAGAAGCAGGCCAAGGCTTTCAGGGTAGAGCAGGGGTGTCAATAGAAAGAAAAGACTCCCCCAACCCCTGAGGGCTCCTCCAAAGACCACCTTCCCACAGTCATGCCCAACAGCCCCCACACACTCCCCCAGTGCGGAGTTTGGCTTTAGAAACCACCCGGAGCAAACAGGTGGCCTTTGTTGATGCTCATGGCCCTCTAGGATGGACACTTCTGAGAACCCTGAAGTCCTGCATCCCAGATGGGAATGGCAAAGCCAGTCTCCCTGAAGCCAAAGACTAAAGCAGAGACCTGGGGGATTATTGGGTACCTGGAACCCCAGCAGGCTCTGAGCTCAGCTCAGAGCAGGAGGTAATATGGTATATAAATCAGCGGGCTCTCTAAGCTGGCTGTCCAAGAGAATCATGTGGGGAATTTTTGAAAATGCTGATGCGCAGGCCACCCTTCCAACCCCCCATTCCCAAGACATCAGAGTCTCTTCAGGTAGGACCCAAGCATCAGCCACACTTCAGGCTTTTTGGGTGGTTCTGACACGCAGCCAAGCATGAGAACGAGTGACGTTAAATGGTTGCGGTGATGCTGAGACTCCGGGTCCCGGGGGGGTGGGGGAGACAGAAGGTTTATCAGCCTCTGGCTGGACAAGAAAGTGATCGGGCAGAGAAGACTTAGAATCCTCCTTCCTTTTCTATGAAAATTTGATGTCCTTTGGGATAGAAATATTTCTACTTCTTCCACTGGAAGGGGACTCTACAGCTTAACCAGCTTAACTTTTATTTGTAAACTTGACTTTGGAGTGGTTATAAAAGCGTTAAAAAACTTTATTTGGAAATAATTTCAAACTTAGAGAAATTTCAAAAATAATAAATACAACCCTTATGTACTTTTTATCCAGAAGCACTAATTGTTAATATTTGGCCACATTTGTTGACATATGTGCACACATACATATTGGGCTGGCCGAAAAGTTTGATTTTTTCCACAAGATGGCTCTGGTGGGGCTTAGTTCTCTTTAGCTTCATTTGAAACAATTTTGTTAGAGTGTATTGTGACAGCTGTCATATCCACGTGCATTATAAAAAAACATCAAAATTGGTGAATTTTTGTGTAGCCATTTTAATACTGAAGATGGAAGAAAATAAGTGACATTTTTGGCATATTACACTTTCTTACTTTAAGAAAGATAAAAACACAAAAAAAGATTTGTGCAGTGTTTGGAGAAGGTGCTGTGTCTGATCAAACATGTCAAAAGTGGTTCGTGAAGTTTCGTGCTGGAGATTTCTTGCTGGACGATGCCCCACAGTTGGGTAGACCAGTTGGAGTTGAAAGCAATCAAATCAAGATATTAATTGAGAATGATCAACATTATACCATGTGGGAGATAGCTGACATATACAAAATATCCAAATCAATCAAGTTATTGGTAAAAATGAAAAAATGTCTTTTTTGGAAAAAAGTGAAATGGGCTTTATGGTCAACCCAATACTTATATACACATATATACAGGAATACACACATATACATATTCATCTCTGTACGCACATATACATATAAATCACTGTGTATACATGCACACATACATACACACATGTGTGTTTACTCTTTTTGCTCAGACACTTGGGGTTAGTTGCCTGCACTGTGCCTCTTTTCTCTGTGTAAGTGCCCTTTGTCCTCAATACGCCACTCTTTCCCAAGAACAAAGACATTATCTTACATAAACACAGAACAGCCCTGACTGGTGTAGCTCAGTGGATTGAGTACGGGCTGGGAACCAAAGGGTCCCGGTTCGATTCCCAGTCGGGGTACATGCCTGGGTTACAGGCCAGGTCCCCAGTGAGGGCCATGTGAGAGGCAACCATACATTGCTGTTTCTCTCCCTCTCTGTCTCCCTCCCTTCCCCTCCCTCTAAAATAAATAAATAAAATCTTAAAAAAAAAAACCACACACAGTACAGTTATAAAATTCAGAAAATTTGACATCACTGTAATGCTATTATCTAATCTACAGTTTATATTCCAATATTTCAATTGTTTCAGTAATGTCTTTTGTAGATTTTTTCCCCCAATTCAGGGTCCAATCTAGAGTCACACATTGCGTATGTTTACAGCTTAAACTTCCTGGTAGGGAAGAGAGATTTACACTAAAACTTTTTAACTCTATAACAATTAACATAAGGAAGATTGTCTGACTTTTAAGCATAATATTTTTCATTCTCAAAATTTAGAAGGCAAAATGTTTTTATTAAAAATGTCTTCAAAAGCTAAAAATGAAAATTTTTCTCATGATTTTTCAAACCTTTAGATCTCGAAGATCTCACAATATATTCCCACATTTAACCTTTTCTCTCAGAGCATGGATATAGCATTGTTATTTAAGCAAAATCTCCCACAATACTGTATTTTTCAGACCATAAGATGCACACAGGTTTTAGAAGAGGAAAATAGGGAAAAAAATTTTTGAAGCAAAAACTGTGGTAAAATATTTAATAACCTAAATAACATCCAGACTATAATTCAGCTATAATTCGGACTATAAGACGCACCCCATTTTTCTCCCATATTTGGGAGAAAAAAAGTGTGTCTTATTGTCCAAAAAATATGGTAACTGTGATACAGGGAAATTATCCCTGGCAATGTCTTTTTAGGAGGTGTCCAGGAAAGACTTGTTCAGGGAGTGAATGAATGACCTCTTGCTTGGATGATTACAATAGACTCTTGACTGGTTTCTCGCTTACCTTTACCCCTCTTTGTTTTTCGTTTCTCAGTCCAGTAACCAGAGTAATTCTTTTAAAAACATAAGTCAGAGTGTGTCTGTGTTCACACTCTCATCAACCTCATTGGTTGGCTTCCCATATCATTCAGAGTTAGCCTCTTCAAAGTGACCGAGAAGGCCCCGTGTGATGTATCCTCCAGGAACTGCAGGCCCATCTGCGCCCCTCTCTGATGGCATCTCCTACCAACCCTCCACCCTTATTTCCTCTGCTCCAGCCACACCGGCATCCTTGTGGTTTCTTGAAGGCTCAGTGCATGCTTCTGCCTCAGGGCCTTTGCATTTGCTTTCAATTCTGTTCTTTTCCATCTATTCACCTAGCCTTCACTTTTTTCAGGTCTTTATTCAAATATTAATTTCCTCACACTGGACCCTGCTCTACTCTCTAGAAGGTTCCTTCTTATGCATTTGTCCTCCTCCTCTACAGGGGGTGGCTTTGGGGGCAGCTAACCTAGTTCTTAGCCCACTTACAGTTTATGAAAAGTTGATAATCCAAATTTCTGATTTCTCTCTTCGATTTCTGTTTGTAAATAAGCCAATACTTTTGGAACTTACCTCTTTATTGAAATTTTTTGTCAAATGCAGTCAGTGACAACACAAATTTGACATTCTGTTATCTAAACTCTTCCTCAAGACCAGGGGTTGACAAATAATGGCCAACAGGCCAAATCCACCACTGCCTTGTTTTGTAAATAAAATTTTACTGGAACATAGCTGTGCTCATTCATTTACATATCATGTATGTCTGTTTCCATGCTACAATGGCAGAGATGAGGAGTTGCAAAAGAAACCATATTGCCCATAAAGCTGAAAAGCTCACTATCTAGCTCTTTATAGAAAAGCTTATTGACCCCTACCTTTAGCCCTAAAATTTCAGTTAGTTCATGGTGTGCTTTCCAAGGTACTGCAGGCCCAGATTTACTCAGCTTTTTGCCATTGTAGATCACAAATTGCCAACTTTGGAGCCCAACTGCTAAGTTCACACCACATAGCTCCAATTTCTTTGTTATGGCGATATCCCACTCCTGGTACTAGTCAGGATGATGAACAGCAGCTGACACAATCAAAATCTCTGAGGTTTAACCAAACCAAAATTTGTGTCTTGCTCATTCAAAGCCTGAAGTCAGGTGGCAACATCCCTCCATCTTGTACCTGTACCATCAAGGTGTGACCTCTACAGTGACCCAGCATGTTGAGAGAGGTGGAAGACACATACTGTTCTCAACTGACTTTCCTCTCATTGCCAGGGTAGTTATAAGGCCCTAATCTAAGTATAAGGAGGGCTGGAATATTTAAAGGACCATTTGAATGTTTGATGAGGTCTAATAAGTCTTTGTAACTTTAATCCTTATCTCTAAACATGATCAGATCCAAACTCAACCCCATAGGAGCCTATTGGAGGATCTGCTAGAATGGGATTCCACACCCTGTCCCAGAGGCCCTGGGGGTCATTCTTCGTATCCCTCAAAAGCAGAGTTATTTTTATCTTGAGGGCACTCCTGATGCATCAGAATACATAATGTGAGGAGAGGAAAGGGGAGTGTGTGAAGGAAGTGGGGAGGTGGAGCAAAGACATGAGAAAGAAAGACTTGAAGTCAAAGAGGAGCCGATAAAAATGATGAAAGGTCATTAGCAACCTGTGAACTGCAGCACCTGTCAGAGCTCAGGCACCTCTGAAACCCAAGCTATCATTACAACTACAAAGCCATTTACTTATTTCAACGTTATTATTCAATATACTGAATCAAGCATTTGATGACTTGAAGTAACTTCAAAAATAAACTTTTGTGTCCCAAAGCCATTGAAGAAGGGTCCAGAATCCATTTCTGCTTAATAGAACAAGATAGAGAACCACATTTTCTATCAAAAGGAAACGTTTAGAGAGGTTTGGGGGAGGACTGGGTCTCTGGCCTGAGAGACAGGAATGTGGGCTCTTCCCAGTTCTTTTCTCTGACCCTGTTCATGACCCTAAGAAGTCCTATTGCCTTCTTGGAACCTCAGTTTCTCCCTTTGAAACAACCACAGCTTGCCTCCTTGGGCAAATGGGATGATTAATCATGACACAGTGTTAGAAAACTTTGAGGTCTTTGGATTAAAGACAACCTATAAATTCTGCTGAAGATTTACTGTCTTATTAAAAAAAATAGCAGCGTATAGTACTCCACTAATAAACATTGACAAAATGAATGTTCTCCATTCATCCTGGCAAAGACAAGCTATTCATCTATTGCAAGTACGATGTGAGGGGGTGTTTTCCAAAGTCATAAAATTTTATATTAATATTGTCCAGAAACATATTTTGGATCTATATCTATATTGTCACCTGGAATTATCACTAATAGAATTGGCCACCTAGATTTATAATACTCTAATAACTAATAATGAACAAAACAGGCATGTCGCTCAAGTTTGTCTCTAGACTTAGGAATGAAAAGAATAACAAGGATTGCTACCAAAAAATTTAAAACCAGGATTCTGGTAAAATAAGAAAAAACTGTGAGAAAAATGTGGGCATTGTGTGAAGATACTTTTGCTGAGCACCCTGACCCATCAGACAGGAAGTCGGGTGGGCAACCATGTTGGTACACAGGAAGGTTATGGAGAGATTTCAGAGCTGCTATTCCCTCCTATTATCTAGGTTTCTCGTCAACTCAGCCAACCTACAGAGGCTCAAGCACATCCTGTCCTTGTTACCTGGGCATTGTAGGAAATTTCTCTTGGTTATATGGAAAGAGTTAAAGAATTTGAGTCCAATAGACTAACTGCTTTGTCACTAACTGTGCAACTTGAAGCAAACTATTTTCAGGGCCTCAAATAGCTAATCTATAAAATTAAAGCATTGGACTAATAATAGAATGGCAATTACTGAGCACATACTAAGTACCAGGCCCTTTGCTATACACTAAACACATGCCTTGTCTTATTTCATCCCCTGAAGTAGATGCTATTACCTGCATTTAATAGCTAAAAATATAACTTAAAGAGGATAAAAAGTATTTAATGCACAGAACGTATTTGATGAATATTTACTAAGCATATACTATATATCAGTTGTCAAGGGTCAGGAAAGACAACTGGAAGAGCCTCACAGTGTAGGAGTCTGTCTTAGTCGGCCCAGGCTGCAGCATAGCAAAATATCATAGATGGGATGGCTTAAACACCAGATACTTATTTCTTACTGTTCTGGAGGCTGGAAGTCCAAGATCAGGGCACCCACATGATCTGATTCTGGTGAGAGCCCTCTTCTAGGTTGCGAACTTCTGACTTCTCACTATGTCTTCACACAGCAGAAGGCAGAGAGGAAGCGAGCCCCATGCTTGGGGGCTCTACCCATGAGGGCCCTACCCTCATGACCTCATCTAATCCTGATTACCTCCCAGGTACCTTCCCATTGTGGGGTAGGGCTTCAACATAAGAATTTGGGGAACACAAACATTCAACCCATAACAGTAATGTCTACAAGATGGAAGACTGAGGATTTGAGCTTAGGTCTAAGATCTTGGTCTTTTCTATGTACTGCACCAGTGTGCAAACATGCTGGTATTTCTTCCATCTTAACAAACAAACAAACGCCTTCTCTTCATCCCATTTTCCCCAGCTACTGCCCCATCTTTTTGCTTCTCCTTACAGCCCTTTTATGAGTTGTCTGTACTTGTTGTCTCCAATGCCATGCCTCCTAGTCTCTCTTAAAGTCACCCCACGTGGGCTTCTGTCCCCATTGAGCCACTGAAGTCTCATCATGGTCATCAAGGAACCCCCGTGCTAAATCCAGTGGCCAGTCCTCACACCTCATCTTACTTGGCCTATCCACAGCATTTGACAGTTGATCCCTCACTCCTCCTTCATTTGCCTCTTCCCTTGGCCTCCAGGGCTCTCTTTTCTCTTGGGTTTTCCCCTACCTCCTTGTTGGCTCTTTATCAGGTCGCCACTGTCTTCTCCTTTCCTCAGATTGTCTGCAATATTCCAGGGCTGAGACCTTGGACTTCCCTTTTCTGTCTATACTTACCCTCTTTGAGGTAATACCCAGTTTCAAGGGTTTTTATACCCTCCCTTCTGCATGTGACTTCCCAGCTTACTTCTTTGGTCCAAACCTCTCCTGCAGTTTTCAAACTTGAGAAATAAACTGCCACTTGGATCTTTGCTTGGATATCGAATGGACAGCCTAACCCAGCTTGTTCAAACACCCACCCCTGGTCTTTCCACTGAAACCTGTTCTACTTGCAGCCTTCTCCTTCTTAGATGCTTGCAATTTTATCCTTCCCGTTTCTGAAGCCAAAAACCTTGACTCATTTTTTATTCCACTCTTGCTTGCATATCTCGCATCTAATCCATTAGGAAACTCATTTGGCTTTACCTTCAAAATGTACCTAGAAATGGATTGACTCTCACACTCCAACTGCTACTACCCTGGTCCACGCCATCGTTAAATTAACTTGGGCATCTGTTTAACTCTGTGCTGGCCCTTGCATCAATGCCAGAAATGTAGATAAACAGGACACAGTCCCGGCCCACCAAAAGCACAGAGGTTAGTGGGGAAGATAGGTACCGAACTAGGTCACTGTAACCCACTATGGTAAGCGCTGTGACAAAGACATGCAAATTCAGAGGAGGGAACACAATCTTTACATCCCCTTCCAGCTCAGACATTAAAGCTGCTCATTTTAGCCTCTTAAACTAAACCGACCCACCATGGTCTAGGCATGCTAAGGCCAATTAAAATAAGTCTCAGTTTCCCTTCATTGCTTCCAGTCCCATTTGCTCATAATACTCAATACCGGTCTTTTCACCTTTTATCTTTGCCTCCTACTCTGTGTCACGTTCTCTCCCATGAGCTTAGAGGTATAACTCAGAATTTTCCAGCACTGAAATTCAGTGTATTTGCCAGGATGTGGCCTACACTGACCCCCTTTCTCCTGGCTGCTTCGGGTAATGGCTTACTGGACCGGCTCTTGCCTGAGGGACTCAGCCCAGTGGTCTAGCCGGTGCTACGTCCGCACCAGGATGTGGCAGCGCTGTTTTCCTGGTAACATTGCAAATAGTCATTGCACTGGCGCTTAATTAAAACAACTGGCCTTGGCACCCTGCACGGGAGAAGCATCTGTTTTCAGATGTTTCACTGGTTTCCCTGCTCTCCTCTATTCTCTCCTAGCCAAGCTTGTAGCTGACTTCCATTACGTACTCCTAAACCACTGCCTTGGCTACGTCATGCCAGCTGAAAGTCTTCAAAGGCTCGATTCCCTCCCCAATAAAACCCAAATCCGTTAGCACTCGAGGCTCTCCATACTGGGCCTCGGCTTTCTGCCTTCTTTTTTTTTTTTTAAAGATTTTATTTATTTATTTTCAGAGAGAGGAGAAGGGAGGGAGAAAGAGCAATGTAATGTATGGTTGCCTCTCACATGGCCCTCACTGGGGACCTGGCCCGCAACCCAGGCATGTGCCCCGACTGGGAATCGAACCGGGACCCTCTGGTTCCCAACCCGCGCTCAATCCACTGAGCTACACCAGCCGGGCGGCTTTCTGCCTTCTTATCTTCCAGCCACACGCCACAAAACCATGGCCTGTCTGCTCAGGGAGACCATAACAGGTACGTGCCGTCTCACCTCCGTGCCTCTTCTCACGCTCTCCGCTTTGTGGGGAATGTGTTCCTCCCCCGCTTCGCTAAGACAGGATCTTCAAGGCCTAAGCGGAGGCTCTCCTCCTCCCAACTCCCACGGCCCTTCTGCAGTTATAGCCCCCCAGCCTGTATCACCAGCAACCACTCCTGTCCCTCCTTCCCTGTAACATCTCTTGCAATGCGGTTTCTATTTCTTTCTTTTTCTACTCTTGTTTTGTGTCGGGCCTTTCGTTGGTTATGTCTTCTCTCTTTAGCTACACTGTGAACCCTTGGCAGGGCAGAGTGGGGGCGCACAGACTGTGGAGTTGGACAGATGTGGCTTTAATGCTAGTTTGGTCATTGGCGAGATGAGTGACTGTAAGCAAGCCGCTTAAGATTGGCCTGAGAATGAAACAGGACAACCTGCGTGAAACTGCCTAAGATGCGTGGCTCATAGCATTTTCTCCCTCTTTGTGTTCCGCGTGGACCTTATACAAAGCACATTTTGAAAATCCATTTATTTAGTTTTAAAACCATGTCGATTGTGAGCTATGAACAATTAGAGAATAGTTGTAGAATAAATGTAGACACCTGTTTTTACAATGCACTTCTGCAGAAGAACAAGGAAAAAAAAAAAGAAGGAAACGCTCAGGGTCCAAACATGGAATAGAAGCTGAAAAAAGGAGTTTTAAGGAGTGTGATATTTTGGCTGTCCTTGGGGTGGAGTTGTCCTGTTTGAGGTTCATTGTCCATTCAGAGATGGGAACAAGGCCTCACAGCACGGGCATCATACTCATGTTCACCAGGGGCCACGTCAGCCTCGCAGTTGCCTTCAAAGGACCGAATGTCATTTAGGGCTGTGTAAATGTAACTACTCCTTAACAGTTAAGGGGCAGCTTGGGGCTGGCGCTGGGTAGAAACAAGGTGGAGGGCCAGATTCGGCCCACGGGCCTTGTGTTTGCTGCCTGTGCCTTACACAGTCTTCTGCATAGAGCTGACACCTTTTAATGGCACATTGTAGAAAAATTCTGCCCACCTGTGAAGGGCTCTGGGTGAGAAAGAAATGTTCCCTTCTGAGAAATTTAGGTAAAAACCAATTGTAACTACAGGCTCTATACCCACAGGGGTTTAAAGTTCAAATGTACACCACCCGAGTGGCAGGGGAGGCCCCACTTGGGAGTACTTGAAACATCCTCACCTGGGGACAAGGCTGGCAGAAGCAAATGCAAAACCTCTTTCAAGGCACACTGACAACCTGGGTTACACAGAAATCCCACAGTTAAACACCCTGGAACATGAGCCCACAATCCAAAATTGTGGACCACAGGGAGCAACAGAAATAAACCAACTACAAAGCAGCAGCATTAGACCCCCAAGTTAGCAATGTCTACAATGGTTAGACCCAGGCCTGTCTTCCAGCATCACCCCTCAGCCTGGGAAACAATTCCTGAACAGTGTCAGGCAACGCAGACAAATCCCGGTCTGAGAATCGCTTGTGTCCCACGAGGTTACTTGAATATGTTACACAGCCATCAGACTTTCACTTCAGAAAGCAATGTACTACCCAGTAGGTCACAAAAGCTTTTGGAATCCACAAGTCTGAACCCCTTGAGGACACAGAGGCACAATTTCCAGCACAAATTTGTGCTCCATAAATACTGATTAAATGAATGCATAAATGAATGAATGAGGTAGCTAGATATGACCCAAGTCCCAGTCCTGCAGAGCCTGGGACCAAGAGATACAGAAGAAGGAGGAGAAACAAATTTTGTTTTCCCTAAGACACAAGCCCAGCTGTTTGGAAAGCTTGCAGACAGATAGACACAATTTACATCAGGTTCTTCCATCTCCCTGCTGCTCCTGGAGCTTTCCCCGCTGGTCCTAAACCCAGGACTGCATGGACTCATCAAGGCCGTTCTACTCCCAATGTCCCCCTGCCCTTTATGCCCATCTCCTCAGTGCTGGTGATCTGAGTGCCCTGTTCTTGGGAAAGCATGCAGACTGGCATCAGGGGGCATTGGGAGCAGCTACTAATACCCCCAGAGATGCTGCAGCTCAAAGGGATGCTTGTTTCCCCAAGTGAGTCTGGAAGTGTATGACAAAGTGAAATGAATGCATTCCAACTGTGTGGTCTGGATGGAGCTGGAGCTGAGCATTTTTGCCCAAGCCCACCTTCCCGAGAGTTCACCTTTGGGGTCATCATTCTTTCACACATTCATTCAACACGTTTACTGAATGTCTACCTCTGTCCACAACCTGAGAAGCAGTAATGGATAAGACTGAAAACAGCCATGCTCTCAAGGAGTTTTCATTTTAGGAGAGGAGAAAGATAATAATAAAAACAAATACATGAACAAAATAAATGAAGAAGATGATAAATGCTATTTAAGAAACAAAAGAGGGAAAAGTAAGAGGGTCACCATCCCTTCGTCCCATGGTTTACATCTTCCATACCACCTGTGTTGAACCCAAAGTTTTTTTGTTTGTTTTTTTTTAAGTTACAGTTTCTCTTGACCTGCTTGTCTTGGTAGCTGGATCCTCCAGGCCAGTGGGAGAGGAAGCGAGGATACAGAGGTGTCAAGATATTTGTAGAAATGTCTTTACCTGCAATGACCATTGCTGTCACTCTATCTGAGTCCTTTATGGTTCACTCACACACACTAAGGAAAGTTCTTTCTCAAAAAAAGAAAAGAAAGATCTTTCCTTCATGAGTTTTAATGTTGTGCTTGTCAATGGACTCTTTCTGCCCCACTGTTAATTTCAACGTAGAGAGAAAGTTTTCCGACATGTAACCTTTCTAAACAAAGGCAGTGCTGGAGTGGTGATCGAGGCAATGATTAAGCAGTCACAGATAAAATGTGAGCTTGCATTCATTTCTGCCAGCAGTAGCCTGGGCTTCTTCCTGGAGACTGTTGACAAAGGAACTTGAGAGGGCAAAAATCCTTTAAATAACAAGAGGACCCTCTGAAGTGTGGGAACAACATTCTGCTAGTGATGGATGAGTGGATCCCTCCCCTCTAAATCCTCAGAGAGCGCTCAATCTGCCCACAGAGCTCGAGCTGCTAAAAGAGACGAGAGGGAGTGTCCAGCCTACCCCTTTCTGTGGGCAACTGTTCTCCTGGAGAAGCTACAGCATGGTCGTGGAGCCCGTTATGCTCTCTGGGTGCCTGGCAACCCTCGGGGCGAGGAAGGCTCAACTGAATCAAGAGCTCTTGTTGCAGCTGCTTCCCTCTTATCCTTATCTCAACAGTCCACAGATCTCAACTTCGTGGAAGAAAAAGTCTTTTATACTTGAAAACTCATAGTGAGGAGAGCTTAAACTTTCTCCCTACGCAGAAAGAGAGAGAGAGAGAGACCCTACTTTCTAAAGGTTTTCCTTACACATTTTTTTGACATATTAATTCCTGGTCTTGTCCTATATTTTGAGAATAAGAGACAAAGTAGTGTCCCTTGTACCAGGACTTTCTCTCACTTCCTCCTGACACACACACACACACACACACACACACACACTCTCTCTCTCTCTCTCTCTCTGTTGAACACACAGGGATTTTTTTGCCAAGTCTATTCCATATACTGTCCCCTCCTCATACCCCCACATTGCTGCCCAGCGCCGGGCTCTCGCCAACTCCCATCAGGACTACAGCAATGAGCCTCCTAATAAATATCCATCTCTGTGGTCTCATATCATGTTGCGGGGGAGGGAAATGTAGACCAAATATCAGGTTTCAGTGACTTCTACTTTTTCTTAAATGTGGTACCATAAAAGGGATTTGAGGTGTGTAGCAAAAAAATTTCAGTAGCGAGTAGCCAAAATTCAAGAGTAAAGGATAACACATCAGCCATAAGCTCTGACTTGGTAAAAACCCTGCAGCGGTCACCTGCAGCAGTAAATGAATGCTGTCAGAAACCATTCCAATTCAAATGGGCATATACGGAAAACCACAATTACATACTAAATGACAGAAGATAGAAATCATTTGCATTTCCTTCTACATGCTGTTTTACAAGGAAGAGCAGCTCTGGACTTTCTGGCACAACCATCACACATTGATGGTGTCACCCTACCCAGGGCAACTGTGCAAGAATAAATGGTCATAATGAGTCAGACATGAATTTTCAAGCAGACGGGATCATTTTGCAATTTTAGATCTATAAACACTATTAATTTGATTTCACTTGGTTCTCATCCCTGTTGTGACAGGAATCAGTAGCTCTTTCTGTTTTATTGCTCTGTGGTACTCCCTCATGGAAGTGCCACTGTTGGTTTACCCACTCACCAACTGAAGGACAGACATTAGGGTTGTTTTCAGTTTGGGGTGATTATCAATAAAGCCATTACACTCATTTATGTGCAGGTTTTGTGTAAGCATGACTTTTCATTTGTCTTGGGTAAATACCTGTGAGTAGGTCTGCTGTAGGAGACTTCCAGTTTCTCCTCATTTTTCCAAGCATGTGGTATTGTCAGACTTTAAAACATGTTTTAAGAAATTTTAGTCATTCTCATAGGTGTGATTGGGTATTGATTTGTGATTTTAATTTGTATGACTAATGTTACTGAGCATTTTTATAGGCTTATTTGCGTGCCATCTATATTTGTTCTTCTGTGAAGGTCTTCAAATCTTTCGCTATTTTAAAAATTGAGTTGTTTGTTTTCCTTATGTCATTAAAAAAAATCTATCCTCACTGTTATGGTCCATATTTGTTCTCGGTCAGCAGCTCCTTCTTACCTACAGGATAGAGTCCAAACATCTCAACGATGACAACACCCTCACCATCAGCCCCTGACAGCCTGCCCACCCACTTTTTCTGCTCGTTTTTTCACAGCTGAACCACATAATTTAAAGGCTCTCCAGGGTCACATTGTACTCTCCACTTTTGCACATCTGTGTCCTTTGCCCTTCTTTCCAGGAGAGTTCCTCCTCATCTCCTAAGGCCCAGACGAGATACTTGGGAATTCTGAGAAAGACATTCGGTTTCTGAGCTTGCGTTGCTGATGTAGTATTACATTACTTACCTATTTCTCTATGACAAATTACCTAAAAATGTGGTAGCTTACAACAACAAACATTTATTTGCTCACAGTTTCTGTGGGTCAGGACTTGGGGAGGTCCAGCTGGGTGGTTCTGGCTCATAGTATCTCATGAGGCTGTGGGCAAGAATGGCAGCAAAGACTGTAGTCATCCGAAGGCCTGGCTCGGCCTGGAAGGTCTACTTGCAAAATCACTCATGCGGCTTAGCTGGAGGCCTTAGTTTCTTTCTGGTGGATGGCTGGAAGCCTCAGTTTCTCAGCAACTGGGCTTTTCCTATGACATGGCAGCTACCCTCCCTAGAGCAAGTGATCTGAGAGGCAGAAACCACCATGTCTTTTGTGACCTACACTTGGAGTGCCATACCATCACTGCTACCATATTCTATTGGTCACACAAACAGTGGGAAAGAAGACCACACAGGGCATAAATACCAAGTAATCAGGATCATTGGGGTCCATGTGTAAGTTGGCTAGCACAAGAAGTAATTAAGAGCATAGACTCAAAATGCATAAGACCCAGGTTCAAATCCTGGCTCCACCATGTATTAGCTGATCTACCATACATGAGTTATCTAACCTCTCTGAGCTTCGCTTTCTACATCTGTAAAATATGTGAGTTGTTGCTGAGCCCAATAAAGATGATTTACTAAAAGCCCCTGGCTGGTAGTAAACAATAATAAATGCTAGCTATTATTAAGGTGATCTCAGTTCACAGCGTCCTTAAGCCAGAGGCCTCAAAAGAGCTCCTAGAGGGCCTTCCCCGTGCCCTTGCCCAGCTTCTCCACCTGGGTGCTCACTCGCAGGGATTGGCGTGTTTAGACCTTCCCGTGCAGGGCTGCTGTCTTTATCTCCTTGCTCCACCGTTTTACTTAGAACAATCAGTCTCAGGCTTCTCCAACAGTATTCAGCTGTAATTCCATTCCCTCACATCCCAAAGGTGTGAGTAAATAATATCAGTATCTTTTGATTAAAACTCCAAGTTTGGCTTATTAACTCCATCCCATGTGTGGCTACCTGCTCCGGGCCTCTGGGCCCCTCCCTCATTAACATTTTTTCCACGTCACTTCTACTAATTTATCAGCCTTGAGTGACTGCTCATTGCCAGGCCCAGGCTTGGTGCCTGGGACGCCAAGATCAAGAAGATGGGGAGAACCTGCCCTTTGAAACCTCAGTGTTATTTCATATCATCATGATCCTATTTTCTTTGGATATGTTTTCTCCCCTTCCTTGCTTAAAACATAGTTTTATCATTAAAAACCACCAATTACTTAACACTATCTTCGTGCCAGACTCTATGTCTATGTCATCCCTCCAACAATCTACGACCACAGAAAGAAAAAATTAACATGCTAATTGGAATCCTAAATCTTTCAGTTCCTACTTGAGACTTCAAGGTTACAAGTGATTCCTTTCAGATTTCTTCTACCTTAATCTTCTCAGAGTTGGTTATTCCCGCTCCGCCCCGGCTCTCTCCACACAGTCTCAGTCGTTGCCTTCTTCACCCTGCTCTGGGCCCCTGGAGCTGAACCCCTCCGGAAAGCTTCACTGCCACCTCTTGCCTTGCAGTTCCCTTTGGGTTCCGACAAAGGGAGGCGCAGTTTAGAGATAAAACTGTAGCAGGAGACCAGATTGGAGTCTTTCCTTCCTGATGCCTCTCTGCATCTGTGCTGTGCCTCTGGCAATACTGTGACTGCACCATAGTGATCCAGGCAATGATTGACAGACATCTTTATTGGTCTGAATGAGGCCCCAGCCTTCTCAACACTAGATCCAGGTGGCCACTATCATTTGGAGCTAGCAAAAAATGGGCAAAGCCTACTGTCCAGCACAAGCAGTGCAAGGAAATGTCTTTGGAATTGCACACACCTAGGTTTGATTCTCCACCTTAGAACTCACCCAACCTCAGTTTCTTTATTTTTAGAACATCGGGTGGTTGTGAGAATATTTGTAAAGCATCTAGTACCTCTCCAAAAGCACAATAAATGTAGATTCTGCTCTCTTTTCTCTTCACTGTGGGACATTTTCTTGAAGATTCAATGAGCATTTTTTAAAAGTAATTTTAGAGTTAAGGATAGATAACAGAGTCCCAAGATAAGATCAATGTTTGGGTGAAAAAGATGGTATGTGAATATAACAATATTGGAATTTTCCATTTACAGGGGAAGAGCCTACACAACCTGGAAATTCTAGCTGTAGAGGTGGCCCGGAAGGTAAGAAGACAGAGAAATGAGTCTATGATTTCTAAAGATAAGAAATGGTAATAAAGAATTACCAAGAAATGAAAGTACATGACAAGTTTAAGAGAAAATGGCAAAATAGCATCCTAAGTTGCTGGTAGAGTAGTTGCAAATTAAATAAAATTCTTAAACGAGGTCCCCACACCTTTCTCCAACTATTTGATTCTATTTTCTAGTGCATCAACAGGGCCCATAATACCCAGAGTGGCCATAAAGCTATGCGATTGATCGCCAGAAGTCAAACGAGGAAAGTCGGTTTCAGTGCTTCAGAGAGCATCCAGCTAGTGCTTACTAGTAAGAAGAATTAACATTTTATTCATGGCTGCCAAACTCACCACAAAAATGCTCTAAATGACTAGGATAGTAGAAAGAAAAAGGTCTGGGACTTAAAAGGTTATGCCTCTTAACCAACCACGTAGCATTGATGGGACTCAGTTGCCTCATCTATAAAATGAAGGGAACATTAGACAGTAATCAATGATATACCCGTTAAAATGCTTCTGGCTCTATGGAAAATCTGGCTCACACTCGCTTATATTATTAAGGGAATTTACAGTCTCATATAATTGAAAAGTCCAAAACGATGTGAAAAACTTCAGAGCTGACTCATACAGTGTAACTGAGGACCAATTTCCCCCTCACATTTATTTCTCGGCTCTGCTTCCTCAGAGCTGCCTCATCTCAGCGCAAAATGGCTTGCAGCTGTTCCCTGGGGCTGCACGCCGGCCCGGACGGGGAGCGCAAAGAGAAACTCTTAGTGGCTGCGCTACCAGCGTTAAGTCCTGTGATTTACTCTAACCACACCCTCTGAGGTCACGTGCCTGTCCTTGAACCAATCATTGCCAGAGGGGATGGAATGTGGTGATTGGCCAGGCCTAAGTCATGTGGTTCTAGGTCTATTCCCACCACTGAGGGTGGTTTCAGCTCTCAAATAACTGCACTCATTCTTTTGTGGAATCGGGGCAGTTAGGAATTGGGAAGTGCGGGAAGAACGGTGCAGAGTCCAGCAATGTGTTTGTGGTCAGTGGATTTCAAAACCCAAAATATAAAATATAAGTAAATGGAGCTTCACAAGCTGATGTAGGAATGAGGATTTAGAGTCCTGCCTTTTGTTATCCCTAAGAGACCTGTTTAGAAAGCTAGTGCTCCAGGAAACAAGGATACAAATGTCTTTGGGTCCATCCAGCTCTATTCCTTGCTATTGCTTAATAAGCAAAATGCCGTCCTGGAGGGTGTGATTCAGTGCGTTGAGTGCCTGCCTGAGAACCAAAGGGTTGCCGGTTCAATTCCCAGTCAGGGCACATGCCTGGGTTGTGGTCCCAGGTCCTCAGTTGAAGGCATGTGAGAGGCAACCACACATTGATGTTTCTTTCCCTCTCTTTCTCTCTCCCTTCCCCTCTCTAAAAATAAATAAAATCTTAAAAAAAAATAAAAGCAAATACCCACAGGACAGTATGGTATTCATGTTGACTGTCTCCAGGCATTTCAGCAGATCTTGTGCTTTTTAGTCTGTACACAGCTTTGTGAGGTAGGTAGAACATTAATTTTATTAAATATATGCTTTATAGTTACAGGCTTCTTCACATAAAGATTCATCAGTACCCAGCTATCATTTTTCAGGCTTACCAAAGCTTTCAACTATTTACCAAAGTTTCTGATGAAGACCTGAGCACTAAAGGCGCAGATCAGCACAAATTGCTGAGAAAGCTGGCTGATACATGGAGCTAGGGAGAACGTGTATGAAAGCAGAACAAAACCAAGGTTTTTTTTCAAATGAACAGCGATCAGAAATTTGGTTTCCTGAAAGACTCAGGGAATTAGCAAAATACAATATTTATTTTGAAAGTCATATGGAAGGCATTTATACTTCTTTGAAAAAGTTGAAGCTTCCCTTAATAAGAGCTTTGGCATAAAATCTGAAATACCTTTAAAAAATTATTATGATGTTACATTGTGGTAAGATGCACAAAACAAAAAATTTACCACCTTCACTAGTTTTAGGTGAACATTTCTGTGCCATCAAGGACACTCACAGCATTGAGCAACCATCACCACTATCCACCTCCTAACGTTTTATCTGTAAACCGGAAACTCCACACCTACGAACAGTAACTCCTCTGCCCCCAGCCCCGGCCACCACCACGCTACTTCCTGTCTATGAATACGACTGGGTGTGTTCACTGTCTAGGTACCTCATGTTAGTGGAATGGTACAGTACTTGTCTTTTTTATGATTGGTTTATTTTGCATAATATCCTTAAGATTCACCTGTGTTGTATCGTGTGGAGAATCTCCTTTCTTTTTAAAGCTGAATTATATGTATATACCGCATTTTATTTAGCCACTGATGGGCTTTTGGGTGGCTTCCACTTTGGGGCTAGAGTGAATAACGCTGCCACAAACGTGGTGTACACACATTTTTCTGAGACCTTGCTTTCAATTCTTTTGGGTATATACATATTGAGAAGCAGAACTGCTGGGTCATATGAATGAAATCCCTTTTATAGAACAGCTCTGTTTTGTAAAACTCTTTAATGTATATTTTAAATTAGCAAATACGGACAACTCAGTGATTTCATTTTATAGTCTAACAAGAGATATAAAAGAGAAAGCAGCCGGACAAAACTTTGGGAAGATCAGATGGCTTCTTTCCTATTCACGGAGATTTAAGCTGTTAAGGGTTCAATTGTGTTCTAGGTTTGCATTTGTGTAGGTCTCCCAATCACAAAATCAAGTGTAAGAGATCCATAGTTTAACCCAGGTTTAACTCGGAGCCTGGGCCCAAGAAAACAACGCTGTGCTTCAGGAGCGAGACAAAGAGGAACTTCTTCAGTGAGCAGGGAGCGGCTGCTGCGTTACCCAGACGTAGCCTAGTTTTGCTTATCTAGCCCACAGCCTTCCTTTTCAATCCGGACAGGACGCAACGACAATGGAAACATGTCTCCGTCTCTTCCTCAGTGGGGAAAAGAACATCTCCTTGTGAAGATGGCTTCGTTATTTGTATCAAAGTTCCCATTTAATGAAATTTAACTTCTACTAGACCATAATTTCTTAAAGGGAACTGGGGAGGTCTATGCACTTACGCCAGCAATGAAAACAATCACGCTTTCAAGCCAAAAAATGCGGTATTGAAACTTCTCCGAACTCAATCGACTTCACTGAAAAAAGAAAGCTAGCATTTTGCTCACATAACTGTAACTCAAGCACAGGCCTGACATTGTGTCCCGGGTGGTGAGCAGCTGACACACGACAATTTGGCGTTGGGGCAGTTGGAGGGAAAGAGTTTGTATCTCTCTATAAAGAAGAGAGGCCGCACTTTGGGTCAGCACTATTCTACCCTGGAAAAGCTGGGGAGTGTTTCAGATGTGGCAACCAAGACACTGTCTCGTTCACACACTCATTAATAGTATCACCTTTCATTAATTGGGTAACAACAGATAATGAAAATTAATCAAACAAAACCCCTTTTGATATAGTCTTCAATGGTGATGTCATAGACCATTGACTAGATGATGCTTTTTTCTCGAGAGACCTCTCTCTGACTGGAAGTGCTATACATTCCCAGGATGATTTGTGAGTCGGGAACTAAGTCAGTTTTGTTGGAACAAAGACTCAGAACACTAAATATCTTCCAGAATGTCTTTCAGATGACTGAAGTCACTGCTACCTTAGACTCTCTTACCTAAACATTTCTATGTTATCACCTCGTAATCTAGGCTTCTACCAAAGAAATAAGATTCAGGGGGTAAAGAATGAAGGGCTTCTCCCCTGCTCTGCCCTGTCTCTCCTTTCCCCTCTTCCCAGGGGCATCTCTTTCTCGCCTGTCATGTTGCCACTGCCCTATTGTGTATGCGTCTCATTTATATATCATCACCGTCCAGGGAGCCAAGATGGCTAAAGAGCATTCTTGTCCCTGGCTCTTTCCTCTAATGCAGTTGGGGCTCAACCTGCAGTGTGCCTAAGAATCTCCAGGGAGACTGTTTTATTTTGTTATTATTTTTAGTCCTTACCCAAGGATATGTTTATTGATTTGAGAGAGAGAAACATCAATGTGGGAAACATCAATCAATTCCTCCAGTATGTGCCCTGACCGGGGATCAAACCCACAACCTAGGTACATATGTGCCCTGACCAGGCATTGAACCCTCAGTCTTCTGGTGTATGGGACAATGCTTCAGTCAACTGAGCCACTCAGCCATGGCCCCAGGGGAGACTGTTTTCAATGCAAATTCCAAGGACTCTGACTCACTAGGTCTAGAGTATGGCCCAGGAATCTGAATTTTAATAACACTACAAGCAATTCTGGGTAGGTGGCCTGTTGACCTCACTTTAAGAAGTAGCGTCCCTGAGGATGACAGCCTAGCATCTCTGCCCTGGCTGGGAGCTCAGTTTGGTCAAGAATGGTGTGGATGAGGGTAGCAGTTCCCAGATTTTCCCCAAAGCATTTGAGAGCAGCCAAGTGTTTCTGTAAACACAATTGGCTGGATTATTTTCTGTGGTTAAACATTTTGAGGAACTGATTCAGACACAAGGTCCAGTCACACTTCTGCGTGGCTCAAGGTAATTAAGGGCGGAAGTTTCTGTTTGGGGTGTTCCATGGCTGCCGTGAACTGTGACTGACAGATTGGACAGCTAGAAATTCCAGACAAAACACCAGCTCACAGAGCTTTGTGAGCTGGGAAACTGGCCAATCCTTCCCCCTTGGCCTCAGTTTTCTCATGGGCCAGGGAACTATGTCTTACCTCTCATAGGTGTTAGGAAGATAAGTGAATAAAAAGCCACAGTTTCAAATGACATGCTGCCCTTGAGATCCAACATGGTGATTTATAGCAAATGTCTCTGTTGCCACTTTGAGAACTGCACTGTCTCCTTAAAAGCTCACCCACAAGAGAAAGAAAAGATCCGGTATGAAGCACATTCCTTAAACCAGGTATTCAACTAGACTCCTCCTCGGCCAGTTGCACACTTAATCTTCACACCCCTTTGAAATACTGTGGTGGATTATACCTGTTCCTTCAGATGACAGGGAACAGAGATGCCACTTATCCTGGGGCGGCATCCACAGAAGGAAAGGTCTAAATGAGAACCAGAACTTAGTGATCCCAACCTACACCCTTTCACTTTTGAAAATCATACACTGTAATTGCATACTTAAGTAATATGTGACTAAATCCTCCTCGTAAAATCATTGCAGATGAAGCTAACTTCCTCTTTGATCCTCTCTCTCTGCAAATGTCTTATTCTTCCAGGAGGGATTCACTGCTTTCAATTCAGTGAATATCCTTCTATACCTTACTCTGTGCAGGCATACCAATGACTGTATCCCTAGAAAACGTACAGTGTGACTTTACATATATGTGTTTTATGCATATGTTTTTAATGTAAGTAAGAACCCCTCATACACATCAATCTGAAACTTGCCTTTTACACTGAACAATGCATCTTAGAGGTTTGTTATTGCTTATATACATGAATCTAATCTACTGGCTTTAACTGTTGCTGAGTCTTCAAATTGCAGCTATCCCCCAGTGCTATCAGCCATTCCCTTATTGGTGAACTCTTTGATTGTATCCATTGTTTTGCTACAACAAAAATGGTTTGGTGCACATCCCCGTACATGCCTCCTGAGCACATGTGTGATTTTCTAAGGAAGATACTATAAAGTCAAATTGCTGGGATGTGGGGTATGCACATTTGTATTTTTAATAGACATTACCAAAATAAATAGATTGATTTATACCAGTGGTGTATGAGCGGATATATCCCCCAATTTTGGCCAGCAATGTTATTATATACTTATATGTTTTATTTGTTAATATATTTTATTTATTATGCTATTACAGTTGTCCCAATTTTTCCCCTTTGACCTCCTCCGCCTGGTACCCCTATTCCCTCCAGCAATCCCCCAGCTTAGTTCATATCCAAGGGTCATGCATATACGTTCATTGGCTTCTCCATTTCCTATGTTATTCTTAACCTTCCCCTGTCTTTTTTTTACCTACCAATTATGCTGCTTAATCCCTGCACCTTTTTCCCCTTTCTCCCCCTTCTGCTACCAGCTGATAACCCTCCAAATGGTCTCCATACCTATGATTCTGTTCCTGTTCTAGTTGTTTGCTTGTTTGTTTTAGATTGAATTGTTGATAGTTGTGAATTTGTTGCCTTTTGTTGTTCATAGTTTTGATCTTCTTCTTTTTCTTAAATAAGTCCCTTTAACGTTTCATGTAATAATGGCTTGGTGATGAGGAACTCCTTTAACTTGACCTTATCTGGGAAGTACTTTATCTGCCCTTCCATTCTAAATTATAGCTTTGCTGCATATAGTAATCTTGGATGTAGGTCCTTGCTTTTCATCACTTTGAATACTTCTTGCCAGTCCCTTCTTGCTTGTAAGGTTTCTTTTGAGAAATCAGCTGACAGTCTTATGGGACCTCCTTTGTATGGAACTGTCTCCTTTTCTCTTGCTGCTTTTAAGATTCTCTCTTTATCTTTAACCTTCAGCATTTTAATTATGATATTTCTTGGTATGGTCCTCTTTGGGTCCAACTTTTTTGGGACTCTGTACTTCCTAGACTTGTATGTCTATTTCTTTTACTAAATTGGGGGAGTTTCTTTCATTATTTTTCCAAATAAGTTTTCAATGTTTTGTTCTTCCTCTTCTCCTGGCACCCCTATGATTCAGATGTTGATATGTTTGAAGATGTCCCAGAGACACCTTATAATATCCTTGTTTTTTTGAATTCTTCTTTCTTCTTACCTTTCTGATTGGATGTTTATTACTTCCTTATGTTCCAAGTCATTGATTTGATTCCCAGCTTCATCCCCTCCACTGTTGGTTCCCTGTAAATTTTTATTTATTTCACTTAGTGTAATCTTAATTTCCTCCTAGGTCTTTTTTATTTTGTTGCCATGATCAATGAGTTCTTTGAGTATCCTGATCACCAGTGTTTCGAACTCTGTATCTGATACGTTAGTTATCTCCATTTCATTTAGTTCTTTTTCTGGGGTTTTGTTCTGTTCTTTCATTTGGGGCCATATTTCTTTGTCTCCTCAATTTGGCAGTGTCCCTGTGTTGGTTTCAGTGAATTAGGTAGAACTGCTTTGACTCCCTGTGTTAGTAGTGTGGCCCATTATAGAAAAGGCACCTGTAAATTATGTGGGGCAGAGCCTCAGGTAATCACCAAGGCAGGGCAAACCTACTTCACCGCTTTGTGGCTCTGTGTGGGGGGAGGGCTCAGAGAGGGAACAGTGCTACTGCCTGGCTTCTGGAGGGTTCCCAGCACTTGCCCCATATGACTGGCGCCCTTCAGCTGTCACCCTGGTGCTGAATCTTGGAGTGGGTGAGTCTGCATACATTTTAAGTCCATACAGTCCTTTTAAGTGGAGTCTCCTGAAAATCCATCAGTTTCTTCCACTGCCCCACCCCCTACTGGTTTTTACAGCCAGAAGTTATAGGGATTTCTCTTTCTGATGCTGAGCCCTGGCATATGTGGTCTGGTCTGGGACTAGGATTTCTCACTCCCAATGTATCCCTCCTGATTTTTATCCACCACACATGAATATGGGACCACCTGTTCTACCACCACCACCTCTCCATGCCACGTCTCTGTGCCTCCCCACCCGTCCCTGCATCTCTGCCCCTCCTATCCATCTGGATGAATGTGTCCTCTTTAAATCCTTAGTTGTCCGACTTCCATATAGCTCAATTTTCTGACAGTTCTGGGTGTTATTGGTTTTGAGGTCTAGCTGTAATTCTTTCTCTGGTTGCATGAAGAGGCGAAGCGTGCTTACGTACACCTCCCTCTTGACAAGAAGTCTGTCATTATATATTTTTAAATAAGCCAATCTGCTGGCAGAAAAAAAGGGCATCTTGTTTCACTTAAATTTATAATTTCCTGATTTCTAGTCCATTGGGCACTAGTTCGTTTCTTGGCTATTTTTTCCTCTTTTGTCCTCTAACCAGTAATCCACTCTTCATCAGTTTTACAAAATGTTGCATGATATTTTTGTAAACTAAATTTTGGGAGTTCTTTATACATTCAAAATCCTTATCTTTTGGTATTTATGCTGCAAATATTTTCCCCTGGGTTATTATTTGACTTTTAAAAATTATGTATGATAGCCTGTGTATTTTCTCAGTAAGAAGGTTTACATTTTGAGGTGGTCATATTTATTTATCTTTTCTTTTATGAATTTTGCATTTTTATGTCCTGTTTATGAATGCTTCCCCCCAGGTTATAATGGTATGTTTTTGTGTACATTCTCCTGCTATAAAGCCTGTATGTTTCTCTGGCTCAGAGCACTGACTGAATCTCTGGGCCCTCCATTAAGGATCAGCAGCAGTAGATGAGCAAGGACACTGAGGCCCTCTCTGGGAGGCAACCATTTGTACTTGGGCTTTCCATTGGATCCAAATGCAAGGTGGGATTTAAGAATAAGTTCCTTAGGATGCCTAAGAGGGGTAGCTTAGGTAGAAAGAGGCTTTTTTTAAAAAGAAGTATTTATTTATTTTTAGAGAGAGGGGGGGGAAAGGGAGAAAGAAAGAGAAAGAAACATCAATGTGTGGTTGCTTCTCGCATGCCCACAAGTGGGGACCTGGCCTGCAACCCAGGCACGTGCCCTGACTGGGACTCAAACCAGCAACATTTTGATTCGCAGGCTTGCTCAATCCACTGAGCCACACCAGCCAGGGCAAAGAAGCTTTTTTGAGGGACATCACCAAACAAAAGGAAACATTCAAACTATAAAACCAGAAAAGGTATGCAATGGCTTTCTTTGGAGATAGTCACAATCTAGATATGCATGCACTTATTTAGGATATTTATGGTAATTCTACACTTGGAGAGGCTCAATCTGCTCAAGTTGCTGGACCTTTGTATAGGCAACACTGTCCAATGGAAATATAATGTGAACTACAAAGATACTTTTAAATTTCTGTAGCTACATTAAAATATAAGTAAAAAGAGACAGGTAAATAGTTTCAGTGATTTAATCTAATATTTCCAAAATAGTATCATTTCAACATGTAGTTGATATAGCTTATTATTAATAAGGTATTGAAACCATTTTTTGTACTGAGTCTTTGACATTTAGTGTGTATTTTTACTAATAGCACATCTTAATGCAGATAACCACATTTCAAGGGCTCATTACCCACATATGTTTAGTGGCTACTGTATTGGGTAGTGCAACCCTGAGGATTAATACTGAAAATGTCCATGATGTGCTGAGAGGCATCTTCTCTGTTTATATTTAACTGTTTGAGAGACCACAATCTAAATTTTTTAAGTTTATTCTTTTTTTTAATATATTTTATTGATTATGCTATTACAGTTGTTTCATTTCCCTCCCTTTATTCCCCTCTGCCCCACCCTTTAGTTTTTGTCCATGGGTCACACACGTAAGTTCTTTGGCTTCTACATTTCCTATACTATTCTTTACCTCCCCCTGTCTGTTTTCTACCTACCATTTATGCTACTTATTCTCTGCACCTTTCCCCCCTCTCTCCCCCTACCACTCCTCTGCTGATATCCCTCCATGCTTTATATAAATCCCTTTAACATTTCATATCATAAAGTCTGGGTGATGATGAACTCCTTGCACTTGACCTTATCTGAGAAGCATTTAAGTCCATTCTTCACTTTCCCCTATAGCTCATTGTTTTCCCTAACAAAAGTGTATCATACATTCAATTTGTTACACCTACAGATGTAGATGAATTTTTCTAAAATAAATACAGTTTTATTTGGATTATTTCCTGGAGAGGATGTTGTGAGCAAAGACTTCTAGGAGGAAGTGACAATTAAGCTGAAACTCGACGAGTGAGTAGGTATTAGCCAGGGGGTCAGAGAGAACACTGTGAGCAAGGCAGTGGCTAGAGTGTCCAGACTGGGGAAAGCAGATATCAGATCCCAAGAGTGTACAAGCTCTGCTGAGGAGATTGGACTTGATTCTGAAGATAACAGGGAGTCGTGAAACATTTGTCAGTAGGGAGTATGAGAGAAAGGCAAGACCAGAAACAAGGAAGGTAGTGTGAAGTGAAGAATCCAGGTAAGAAATAATGAAGGTATAAGCTAAGGCAATTCATTCATTAATTCACTCCTTTCACAAACACAGAGTACCTATAGTGTGCTGGTCAATGTCCTGGGCACTGAAAATAAAACAGAAAACAAAACAGACGAATGTTCCTGCCCTCACAGAACTTTACTATACTGTGGGGCAAATGAGGTAGATAGTGAGTCATGCAGGGTGATCCTTAGGTTACTGATCTCAACTGGCGAATGACGAGGCCATTCTTGAGGTAGAAGTTTAGGAGGCAGAACAGGTTTGGGAAGATAGATGTTGGATTCAGCTTATCTTTTTGGCAAATGTTTAAGGTGTTTTGGGGATACGTAAGTAGAAGTATGAGGCAAGCAGTTGAATATGCATATTTGGAGATACGGAAGGGATGTGTAGATTTGGGAACCATGGCTTTTCAATGGTATTAAATCCCTGCAGTGAATGGGACAATTCTGGGAAGCAAGAGTCACAAACTTAAATGTTCGCAGTGGTCAGGACATGTTGTATGTATATGAATTGGGTCATATATGAGAGACAGAGTGTCGGGTTCATGGCTGCCTGGAAAGGATGTGTTCTGTCGAAGGCAGCCAAAGTTGGCCTTTGCACTACTTGTTTGCAACCTATAGACTTTTGGAATTTCTCTCTGTGCCTTATCTCCCATTTCTTATAAAGACCCTGAGGTAGGTAGCTAGCTGCTTATAAAAATCCACTTCGTCTTCTTTTGACACACTCACTGCATTTCCAGCCTCCCTTGCCATTACAAGTGGCCATGTGACTGGGTTCTTTAGCCAGTGAGCAGAAGTGGTGTGCTCTATTTCCTAGCCAAGTTCTACAGGAAGAGAGTTGGCCCCTCTGCCTCTCTTTTTCCTCTGGCTGGGTAGAGATGACGAGGTCTAGGGGAAGCTGGAGCCACAAGATGGAGGGACCCAGGGTCCCTGTATAATCTTCTGGAATAAAGCCACCTCCTAACTAGGGCACCTGCTTATGACTATTACATGAATGAAAACAAACTTTTGTTATGTTTGAGCCATTTACATGTTTTGCTTTGTTTGTTACTTTAGCCTAGCCTAATTTAACAAATACATTTCTCATCAAATACCAAACTAGTCCTGACTATGAGCTCTGTAAGGACAGGGACCATGCCTATCTAGTTCACTGCTGTATCCTTAATGCCTAACCCAGGATACAGCATGGAGTAAGTACTCAATAAAGCTAGCAATGTTTTATTGAGCAATTGCTATGTGCCAGGCACTGTACTCAATCTGTTATGTGTTGTATTTCATTTCATGTTCATGACAACTCTATAAGGAAGGTTCTATTATTTTCCTTTTTCTCCCAGATGAACAAATTAAAGCTTAGAAAGATTGTAGCTAGTATTCAAATCTAGGCAGGCAACCCCAGAACCCATACTCTAAAACACTGGTGCACAACCCTGTGCATACCCAACTTAACACTTATGTGCTTGTAATTTCTCCCCCCAAGGATATCCCCAGCTGCTTCCCTCCACTTATTAAAGCCCTACCTTCTTCAACCTTCTCAGGCCCCCCTTGTTCACTCCAATGTTTAATTACCCCAGGAGGAATTTCACATATCATTCCTACAACAGGAATCCCATGTATCTATCTGCCTCTAGAAAGAAATGATAATAACCTTGAGGGTAGCAAAACACCTTAGATATCATTCATCTTTGTGTTCCTTTACAGCATTGAGGAAGATCAAGAGCTCACTATATGCCAGGCACTCTCTAGGTACAGGAAACCAAAATATAAACAAGATAGCAATCCACGCTCTCAAAAAGTGAAGTCTTGTGGAATAAACAAACATTTAAAATGCATTACAATACAATGTAACCTCTGCCTTAAGAGAGGCAGAAGAAGAGCAAGGAACCAGTTCTTGGAGGAGGGAAGAAAGGATTCCCAGAGCATGGGATCTGTGAGCTGAGCTTCTGAAGGATGACTAGGAGTTTTTCAGTTAAGAAGGATTCTAATCAGTGGGGAAAACATGTACAAAAATATGATACATAGAAATGCAGGTACTGTTCTGGATGATGAGGTGTTGAGTTACTATAATGTAGGATTCATTCTTTCATCCATTTATTCAACAGAGCAAACCTAGAAGGTGCCAAGCACTGTGCTAAATGCAGAGGGTTCAAAAGTGAGCAAAATAGGTATGATCTCTATCCACCCCTGTAGAACTTAAAATCCAGTAGGGATGCCAGCT
This sequence comes from Micronycteris hirsuta, assembly GCA_004026765.1. Lineage (NCBI taxonomy): Eukaryota > Metazoa > Chordata > Mammalia > Chiroptera > Phyllostomidae > Micronycteris > Micronycteris hirsuta. The sequence continues at coordinate 29,791 of PVJI01000163.1, read as the reverse complement.
GATGACAAAGCTCTAATAATCATGCATGAGAAATGAAAGAGAAAAGGATATCCAAGCATAGGAGGGAGGCGTTAGGGAGGGGGCTGGGACAGATTATGAGATGCTCCCCTTACACACACACACACACACACACACACACACACAAACACACACACCCATGCTAGGGAGATGGAAATCCCCCTTCAATCCAGTCTGACCTCAGAATCAGTGTTCTATGACTTTTCATTGTCCTTAGGATAGGTCCAAATATAGATGCATGGAATTAAAGGTCTTCTTGCTCCTTTAATTTTTCTTGCTTAAAGGAATCCAGCTCCTGCTCACTCATTCATCCAACCTTGTTCTTAGCTACTCCTCTCACTTAAACTCTTTGCAGCTCCAGTAACTGCCATGATCTTTTCATTCCTTGACTTTGCACACATGGTTCCTTCTGCCTGGAATGTTGCCTGCCTCCTCCCCTCCATCTATTTTTCCTTGGCAGAATCCTGGTGCTTCTGGTCTTGTCTAAAATGCCACCTCACCAGGGAAGCCTTCCTTGACTCTTCCAGACTGGGTAGCATGCTACTCCAGCACTCCCCTAGCACCTCAAGCTCTTCTTTAGATAATGGAAGACACTGTTTTGGAAACACTTGCTCAGTGCTCTCCACTGCACGTTTAGCTCCTTGGAGACCAGAAGTGTGATTTGTTCATCATTGAATCCCCAGTACAGTGCCTGGAGCATAGTAGGTACTTAATAAATATTTACTGAGTGAATGAATAAAAGTGCTTCATTCAGGAGGCAAAGGGGAGCCATCCAAGGTCTTGAAGCAAGGTAGTGACTTTATCACACTTGTGCTCACATGGTTAAGCTGAAGGCAAGCCTTGACCACGGGGGTCATCCTCACCAGCATCTAAGAAGGAAAAAAAGCTCCTTTGCCTTGTGCTCTTGGTTCTCGTGAACTGTGGAACTTGGCTCCCATCTCTTCTTGACCATATCAGGTGCTGGAAAATGCCAGAAACTGTCATGGTAATGACTACGCTTCCCTTTATATAATGTGAGCTGTGGAACAAGAGCTTGTGACTTGGGTCTGGGCCTCAAACTCAGACTAGAATCAGGAGTCCCCTGCCAAGAAAGCTGTGGGAAGCCTAGGTAATGTGGAGAGCCGCAGACATGACCCTGTGGGAAACCGGGAGCAGCCTCTAAACATCCCCCTCTAGCCCAGACCTTTCCAGTCATGCACTGCATAACTGGTGTTTCAGTTAACAAGGGACTGACTTAGTATACAACCATGGTCCCATAAAATTATAATGGAGCTGAAAAATTCCTACCGCCTAGTGACCTTGTAGCCATTACTCATATGTTTGTGGTGATGCTGATATAAAGAAACCTACTGTGCTGCCAGTCATATGAAAGTATAACACACACACTAATGCATGGTACAGGATACTTGATAATGATAAACAACTATGTGACTGGTTTATGTATTTACTCCACTTTTTATTGTTGTAGTATACTCTTTCTACTTATTAAAAAAAGTTTGCTGTAAAACAGTACGCCGTGTTGCACTGGCAGCAGCATCATACAGCTCATGTTTACCAAGTCTCTTAATCACATCATTTTCTCTTGTGCTTGGTTTACTCCCATGTGATCTTATAAATTTAGTGTAGTCTAAGAGTACAGTGTCTATAAAGTCTACTGTAGTGTATACAGTGTTGACCCCAAGAAGGAACATACCTGCCAAGAAGGACTCCATGTGGTTAACTGGGCTCAAATTTATAATCAGAGTCTAGCAGCCATTGCTGACAGGGGGCTCTCACCCACACTGCATTTTACGGGAAAGCCACAGACTGAACTGACAGCCTCCTGCGCTGTGTTCCTGCTCAGTGAGCCAACCCTTATGAAGGTGTTCCTAGAATCATCTTTCAACCAATGGGCTGGGGCCTACTCTGTCCAATCAGAACTATGAAGCTATAGCTTCATTTGCATCTTTATTGACCAATCAGAGCAGCTCCATAGTGACCAATCAGAACTCATGACTCCAACCAATCAGAACAATCTGTTTGAACCAATCAAATTTGAATTCCTCGTCTGCATAAAAATGGACCAATCAGGAACGAAGTCAGGCACTTTCTCCCACTCGTCTTTGGGAGAGCATTTTCGGCTTTCATCAAAGGCTACATTTCCCAGTTTGCAAACTGTTCGCCTGCTTAAAGTTTCTCTTTTTATATTTACGTGCCTCAGATGGGACTCCTGTTGGAATTCATTTGGTGGCAGCCACCTTTCATTGACAAGAGTAATGTCCCAGGCCTTCATATCTGCTCACCCCCCACCCCCCACTCAGTGACTCACCCAGAGCAACTTGTAGTCCTGCGCGCTCCGTTCATGGTAAGTGCCCTAGACAGATGTACCATTTTTTATCTTCTATACTTTATTCTTACTGTACCTTTTGTACGTTTAGATGCATGAACACCACTGTTACAATTGCATACAGTGTTCAGTGCAGTAGCATGCTGTACAGGTTTGTAGCGAGCAGCAATAAGCTATACCATACCGCCGAGGAGTGTAGAAGCCTATAAATCTAGGAAGGTGTCAGTGCACTCCATAGTGTTCCTGCAACCATGAAATTGCTCAAGGACGCATTTCTCAGAACAGAGCCCTGTCCTCCGCAGGACTGTGCATCTACACTTGCCCACAAAGTGAACGGCCATGCCTTGTTCTTCTCAGGCATGCAAAGACTGCTTCCTGACCAGGAAGCCTGGAGGGCCGTCTGCGTTAAAGGCAGCGCTTATAGCTCCCAGCTGGAGGTCACGCGATGCAGTCAGTCTCTGTTAGAGACATTGAGTGCCTTGGTTTCCCTGTCTGCGCAGGGGCATTCCCCAGAGGGCCCTGCCCTGAAGGACCAGAAACCTGGTTTGGGAGCGCGGGAAAGTCAACATTCGTCTGGCGAGCCCTGGACTCAAGGAGAGGAGCCAATGAGCCGAGGGAAGACACAGAACTGATCCCTGACTAGGCACAGGCTGCAGGCTCGGCAGCGAGGGGGACCTCGAGTCCCCCCTCGAGCCCACGCGCAATCGAGAAGCGAGTTTGTGAGTGGGGCTGAAACTCCGGACGCTACCAGCTCCGCAGAGGGGCGGGTCTGCGAGCCGCGCCTCCGGGATCCGGCCACCTCTCTGGGCGCTGGGGGCGGGAAGGGGAGGAGCGATGGGAGGAGGAGCAAAACCCCGAGGCCCCAGCAACCTTGCGCAGAACCAGAGCCGCGGGAGCCTGATCCCGGGCGCACTGCCCCGGGAGCGCGCGCCGTCCGGGCCGATCCCAGCCGCAGTCGCTCCAGCTCACGCCCGCGCTTGCCCTGGTGCACAGCGGAGGAAAAGGGCCAGAGCTGACAGGGGCGAGGGTCTCGGGTTCCTACCCTGTCCCAGAGCTACCGGGCTGCCCGCTGTCCCTGACACCCCGGCGGGCTCCAACCCGCCACCTGCATCCCAATTGCACCATGGATCATTCGGAGAAGAAGATATCAGTGTGGATCTGCCAGGAGGAGAAGCTGGTCTCAGGGCTCTCTCGTCGCACCACTTGCTCTGACGTGGTCCGTGTGCTGCTGGAAGACGGCTGCCGGCGCCGACGGAAACAGCGGCGTGGCCGGCGGCGGGGGGCGGTCAGTGACCCGCCAGGCCCGGGGGAGCTCCCAGAAGCTGTGGACGATGACGACGAAGAGGATGATGATGAGGCGCTGCCGCCGGGCTTGTTGTGCGGGCCCCCACAGTGCTATTGTATCGTGGAGAAGTGGCGGGGTTTCGAGCGCATTCTGCCCAACAAGACACGCATCTTGCGCCTCTGGGCAGCCTGGGGCGACGAGCAGGAGAATGTGCGCTTCGTGCTGGTGCGCAGCGAGGCGTCGCTTCCCAATACGGGTCCTCGCAGCGCCGAAGCGCGCGTGGTGCTCAGCCGCGAGCGCCCCTGCTCAGCCCGGGGGGTCCCACCAAGGCCCAGCCTGGCCATGACACAGGAGAAGCAGCGGCGGGTGGTGCGCAAGGCCTTCCGCAAGCTGGCCAAGCTCAATCGCCGGCGCCAGCAGCAGCTGTCCTCGCCCAGTTCCTCCACTTCGTCGTCCACCGGTTCTTCCTGCTCGTCGTCGCCGCACGCCAGTGAGAGCGCGTCCGTGGAGCACATGGAGACACTGGTGCATTTGGTGCTTTCCCAGGACCATACCATCCGTCAGCAGGTGCAGCGGCTCCGGGAGCTGGACCGCGAGATCGATCGCTACGAGGCCAAGGTGCACCTGGACCGCATGCGGCGGCACGGAGTCAACTACGTGCAGGACACCTATTTGGTGGGCTCAGGCATCGAGCTGGACGGGCCCAGCCCGGGAGAAGAGCCGGAGGCAGCGTCTACAACGGCGAAGGCGGCGGCAGCAGCACCCCTGGATGGCAAGGCACAGGCAGAGGCGCTGGAGGAGCTGGCCCGGCGCTGCGACGACCTGCTCCGGCTGCAGGAGCAGCGAGCCCAGCAGGAGGAGTTGCTCGAGCGCCTCTCCGCCGAGATTCAGGAGGAGCTGAACCAGAGGTGGATGCGGCGGCGCCAGGAGGAGCTCGCAACTCGAGAGGAGTCCCCAGAGTCCGATGGCAGCCTAGACGGTGAGCTGCTGCTGGAGCAGGAGCGGGTCCGGACTCAGCTCAGCACCAGCCTCTACATTGGGCTCCGGCTCAACACGGACCTGGAGGCCGTCAAGTCGGACTTGGATTACAGCCAGCAGCAATGGGACAGCAAGGAGCGCGAGCTGCAGGGCCTTCTCCAGACTTTGCACACGTTGGAGTTGACGGTAACACCCGATGGGACTAGCGGCCCTGGCGGACCCTCGCGGGAACCCAAGCCTCAGGCCTGCGCTGAGGTGTGGGTGGACCAGGCCCGCGGACTGGCCAAAAGCTGTCCTGGCAACGACGAGGACTCAGACACCGGGCTGAGCTCTATGCACAGCCAGGACTCAGACTCCGTGCCGGTGTGCGAGTCCCTTGTATAGGAGGAGCAGGGCCGGAGAGGGAGACTGAAGCTTTTCCCTTTCTTGCAAAAAGCCCCGGCCTGGGCTGCCCGAGGACGTGGAAACTGGGCTGGGAGTGGGCCCGGAGCTCCTGCCGGGAGCAGGGCTACGACTGGGCTGGGAAGGGCTCAGGACGCTTGCCTGGCCGCGGCGCTCCTCTGGCTGGGGGCGAGTGCAGAGGAGAGTGCAGGACAAGGAAGCCCTGTCTCCAATCCAAGCTCTTTAGGGAAAGGAGGGAGGGAGATGTGAGAACCCTTATATTAGAAAACAAACGCTCCAGGAAAACTGACGTGGTCCGAGCCCATTTTCAAAAACAGAAAAAAGGTATTCTGAAAATTTCACCACTCTTCTGTATGGGAAGGACTGATGGCAGCTAGAATTTTAGGTTGTAGCATAAAGTGCTTTTAAAAGAAACACTTGGATGAAAAGGAAATTCCTTGAATGTTAATTGTGATTGTGAACGTGTTAAAACTAGCCAAAGAGGACTCTCTGGTGTTGGTCTCAGCCTTACTTACATCTTCCATAAAACCCATAGGCACTAAAATCCTGGCTGTTTACATTTCTGCAGATCTGAGAATTATTCATCTACTAAGCTGTTTGCCTGTTATTTTCTTTCAAAGTCTGAACTATTGAAGCCTAACCCCACATGTCCTCCTAGTAAATGCAATATATATTAAAATGGGGTCCTTTTCCCAAAATAATGTTTTATTATTACAAAAGCCAAGCATACCTCTTTTGAGATAAAAATCCCTGGCACACATAGTCCTTGGTTAAAATGTAATCTGGGCCTTTGGGATTTGCTCCTGCAAAGGTGTGTGTGTTGTCCTTTCATTCATATTGCCACTTCATCCCCTCAGTGACTTATTTCATAAAAAATAAAAGGGAAGTTTTAGAATTCGGGTGGAGTACAACTAAACTTGCTGTTTAACGAGCACTCTTGTTGAAACTAATATTTGAAAGCAGAGATTTTTGTTAGCATTCAACTTTTGAACTGAGCTGTGTGATTAAAACCAACTATGACCTCAACACATTTTACCCAACCCAAGTCTAACTCCAGTATCTTTGGTGGGGGATTAATTAGTTACTTGTCCAAACTGAAATTGAGATAGTGGAGATACCAGGGTTTACTAGATCAGGTCCCCCAAAAGAAAAAAATACCATCTCATAGTATACTTGGGCGAACAATATGATTAACAGCGCCATTTAGCCATAGATAAAAAGCATATAGAAATGAGCTAATGATTTGACTCGAATTACTCTTGTCTGGCTCATGCCTTTGCACGTGCCAGGAGATGCGTGTGCACCCTCTCTCTGATAGCTGGAGACAGCCCTGGTGGGGACCCGATGTAATTGTTGCAGTTATTTCCATGCAGACTTATCAGTGGTAGCTATCTGTTGCCCCTGCGGAAGGAGCCTGCTGGCCGCGTTCCCTCCAGAGGAGTGCAGTGCTTCCGAGGAATGTGGGATCTAATCTGTCTGGAGGAGGTGTGAACAATGGGGTGTGTGTGTGGTGCCAGCCTGGTGCAGAAGCCTGGTATCAACCTAACCCAGGAGGGGCTGGCTCCAGTTTCAACACTACACGTGAAGATAACTTCAGAGGTCTTGCTTTACAGAGGTTTCTTCCCTTGGAGAGAGATTCTTTGTCCGCTTGTTGCCAACGGGGCCCGCTCACCTGACCTCCTGAAGCCTTTTGGGGTGTATCTTTTTGAGAGTCGGTACCTCCCCCTGCCCCATGCTATGACAACATGTGTGGATATTCTCAAATTTTCAAGTAAAATGGGAATTAAAAGGATGGTTTCTTAATTGATGTTTTCAAAAGACATTAGCTCACGTAATTATGGTTTTTTAGTTTCGTCTGATGCAGAAAACATCTATGTATATGGTCTTGAGCATGATTAAAATGAGGAAGGGACCGAACGAGACCCACTGTCCCTAGACGATCATTTGCTCCCATAAACACAAAGCCTAATGATAGCTTTTCTTTTGAGGCAAAGGTAAAATCCTCATTAGAGCGTGACAAACGCTACTTGTCTGAATGGTTTATGCTGGCAATGGGCTGACCTAGTGGTTTTAAAATTATTGTGCTTTTTTCCCCCCTCAGGGTGGTGGGGGAGGTGGTTCTTGGACATTTATTAACTCGGAAGAGAACACAAAAGTTGGCAGAACAGGACTGCCCGGCAGAAAGGGTCTGTTTTTCTTTTCACTATTATTATTTTAAACTTTTGACGTCAGCAAATATGCCTGCAGCCTGTAAAGCAAATAAAGCCACATCACAGAGAGAAGGCCGGTGGGATTTTTCTGGTGTCCTCTTTCCAGAACCTTCCTGTCCTGGCTACCTCAAGATGCCTCTCCAGTCAACTCTCGGCACCATGCAGGCTTTGTTTTATAATGAAAAGAAGCCCAGTCTGCCCATTTTCCCCCCTCCAAATCACTTATATCCCCAAAAGGCACTCTCTTTGTGGGTAGGAGAAAACACAACAGGTGAGGGAAAAAGAAAGGAGACAATGGTTCCTTTTACTAAGAGCTTTTGCAAGCCTCAGAAAGGTGAAATATGGACATAAAAAAGCAGAACAGTGCCTGTACCTAGAAAGTGGCTAATAAATGCTAAACATTTAAAACATTTCATCCACTTTTTAAATAAGCCTCATGGCATTAAGAATGAAAATGAATGCATAGCATTGACTGCACCTGCACCAGAATTTCAGTGCCCCTGGTACAAGCAACCCCTCTCGTGTTCTCCAGGGGGAACAGGAATCCTGGTGGGGAGAGAATGAAACAGGCTCCTCCCCAGCCAGCCCCATCCCTCTTTTGGAATGAATACAATTTATTGTGTTTTTTATCTTATTTATCTCACTCTTGGCCACCTGACCAAACCAAAAGATCCCCTCTGGCATTTCTGTTTACTTTCTTATAAAGCAAGATGAAGAAGAAGATGATGATGATTTGCTCATTGGAAAACTTACATACTATATATAGTCCTTGTGATGGGCCTGAAAATCACATTAGTAAAAAGAAAGGAAAATCACTCAAAATCTTGTCGCCAAAAGCTTATCACTATCAAAGTTCGATATATTTCCCTCCAGATCTTTTGAATTGTAGATTTTATATTTTGCTTATTTTTTAAATATATATAATTTTAATGAGATTGTATATATGTTTTTATGCTCAGGTTTTGACAAATTCCTTGTAAGGGGTCCTATCTGTTGGGGGCACTATATATAATGCATGAAACTGTTCTGTTACTAGGTTGTTCCCAGTATGTTTTACTCTTATAAAATAACATTGTGATAAGCTTCTTTGTACACCACACACATCTGTTTCCCTGATTAGACCCCCTCAATAAGATAGGTTCCCAGAAAAAAAAATTCCCAAAGAGTACATACATTTAAAAGCTTGATACTTAATTGCCAAATTGATTTTCAAAAGATTTGTTCTAATTATAATCCGCTATGCATGATAGTTCCCATTTCACCACCTCTTAGCTTCCATTGGATATTATATTTTGGTAAGAAAATATATTAATCAAAATTAATGAATTAATTCTTTGTAACCCCAGGAAGCCAGGGCTGGCAATCACTGCCTTAAAATACCCTTACATCAGAAAGGGCAGGACGTCCTCCCACAGGCATTGAAAGGACCCAGCACCTCCTCTCCGTCCCATCTCCTTGCATTCCTGAGCCCTGCTTCGGCGGAACAGCAGTCTCGCCCCCACGCCAGAGCTGGCCTAGGGTCTGTCCGAGCAAGAGGGGCCAAAACTCCGCAGTAGCAAGATTAAAGGGATTAACAAATAAAAGAACCAGATTTATTTCAAAAAACTCATGATTTCTTCTCATTTTGAGTCTATCAGAAAAGCTTATGTTTAGAAGGTGATGTCATAACTTGATTTTGTGCTTCTCCCTTAACACCTATGCCAAAAATGAAGCCAAAATACAATAAACACACAAAGTAAGTAAAATACATATGAGACTACACCTGAGCGCATCCTTAAGTTCTCGAAAAGGGAACACTTGATCATGACAATTTGTGAAATTTCCATTCTGAAAATGTTTGTGAGACACGTTCTCGGGAAGAGAAAGGAAGGAGGATGGGAGGAACTGTCTTTTGTTGAGTGCCCTCCAAGTGCCAGGTCCTGGTGCTGAGTTTTTCACACACATTCTCTCTGCATTCATCTCATGAGACAGAGCTTTTAACCGCTCCTTTTAGAGATAAAAGAAACCAAGGCCACGCAGTTGGTAAGTAGCAGATGCAGGATTCTGACTCCAGAACGTGTGCCCATTTTGCTCTATCACACCAGGCACATCATACCCACAGTACTTGGCACACTTGGAAAAAACACCCCTCAGTGTGGGATGGCCCCAGAGTGTTGGCATTGGAATGGACTCAGAGATTGTCAAGTCTTGTCCAGGTATTTCCACTACAGCTGTGGAGTGATTTTTCTCAGAATCATAGAGCTGGTAACTATCTTCCAGGTGAGGATTTAGGAAAAGACAAAGAAGGAGAAATTCCTACATAAATCTCTGGGCATCTGTCTGAGAGATTCAGTCTTTGCCAGTGAAAAATATTTCTCACAAAAAATTAATATCCTGTGCATCAGTATGAACGTTTTGTCTGAATCCCTCAAGAGCACAGGTACATAGTCGACATGAAATCCTCAGCCGTCGGGGCAGACATCTGTGCAGTATTTACTGTCACATCTGGAAAGTGGCATCAACCGCCACGGCTGTGTCGGAGTTCTCCCCAGCACTTCCACCCAGGCCTTGCTTCTGGTTGTGCCTCCAGGTACAGAGGATCAGGGAAGAGTCACGGGAGGGAGTGCAGGGCCTTCCGCAGACTCCTGTGTCTGTGGAGTTAGGCACGCACACCTGGCTGAGGACTTCACTGCCCACGTGGAGACCAGCACAGATCGCTTTGAAGGACGCTGTCCCAGCCTCTGCCCCTCTCATCCATCCCCATGAAAACTTTTCCTTTCTCAGACACTTCCAGGATTCCCCACAGATTTTAGGATAAAATTTACACTTTTAGCAGGATTTATTAGGTGGTTGGTTATCCAGCTCAAGACCCCTCTCCCAAGTCCACCCTTCCCCCAACCTTAAGACCACAGAATTGAGTGGATTCTATTTCTTTATTCACTGCCTTCCTCCATTCATGCAAGGGCTCTCTTCTATCTTATTTTACTTTATGTTACCTTTCCTCTCCCATTTCCTCTCCTATTTTCCTTCTTACTCCCACCAGAGGCACCTATCTCAGTGTGTTTAACCCATGAGCTTCCAAGCCATGCTATATATTCAGGGCGGCCATGTTGCACACCTCCAGGGGGCACTCTGCATGTACTCCGGAACCATACTCCAGGGGGCGCCATTCACATGGGGAACTTTGAGTGGGAACTCTGAAGTTGAGCAGTGTGCTGGCATAATCCATTTGCTCCGGTACTTTGTGCATCCTTGAAAAGTAGAATGAAACTACCAATGTGCGTATCTTTAATATACATGACATTTATTGGGCTATAAAGCTCATTATATTCCTTTCTTCTTTCACATGACGTTATGTTTGTGTGGGCACTCTACATTGCAGTATGCAAATCTAGTTAATTATTTTCTGACCTGCATGGTATTTCATCATTTTAATTTACATATTTCTTAGGGACACCTGGTTGTTAGCAGTTCCTAGCTATGTCAAACAATGTTATATGAACACACGTAGAAATTGGTGGATATATGTGAGAATTTGAGGCTTGAAACCCTGAAGTTTTGAGGGCTGGACTACTGGAATGTTCTCCTGTATGGCTGTATCAGGTTAAGCACTTACTAGAGGTAAAGATTCCCACTTTCCCCAAAGCCTCACCAGCACTTGGTATTATCCAGCTTCCTGCTGTGTACAGATTTGCTTTAATTTGCAGTTCTTTGAATTCTCCTGTAGCTGATCTTCATATGCTTATTGTCGTTTGGCTTCTCCTTCTGTTAACTGCCTATTGTTATCAACCATTTTTCCTTTGGGTCTCCTTTCTGGTAGATTTGTAGGAGTTCCTTATATGTTCTGAACACTACTTTTTTGTTAACCTTAGAGCAAATGTGAGCATTCTAATCTTTCCTCCATTTTTTAAACTGTATCTATGGCATTCATTGTTGAAAAATGTCTTTCACTTTAATGCAGTCAATTTTAGTGCCCCCAAGTCCCTATGGTTTATGGTTTAAGGTTTTTGTTTAAGAAATTAAGTCACAAAGATCTGCTTCTATATTTTCTTCTATTAACCTCATACTTTTTTTTCTTTCTCTTTTTCTTTTTCCTTCACTCCTTTCTTCCACCTCTCCTTCCCTCATTCCTTCATCCCTGATTAACTGGAATACTTTTATAGGAAGGTTCTTCCTTTTATCAAGTGTCACACTGAAGGACAATTTAAATCCTGATTCTCCTAAATATAGAATAAAGTCAGCATTCTTACCTTTTATTTTAATTTACCAGTGTTCCAAGTAATGTGGTTGTTCCTTAGCATTTTCCATGAGTTTTTTTTCATCTTTGGGGGGATCATTATGAAATTTCAAATTCCTGATATTTAATGTTCCTTAGAGGTGAGGAACTGTTACATGCTTTGTGATTTCGTCTAACCTCAGAGGCAGCCTGACAGATTAGCTGACTGAGTGGACAGGTTAGCTGGGCAGAGGGAGGACTCAGGTGATGATCCAGTTTTGGGCCTGGGAGATGGGTGACATTCACTGAAGCAGGGAACATGGGAGGAGGAAGAGGCGTGAGAGAAGAGAGTGCAGGAAATCAAACTCTGTTTGGGTAATGTTTTATTTACTTCAGCGTTTTTAAGAGATGACTGGCTGCGGGAATCACCAAGGAAGTGGATGTCTCAAGTCACAGAGGAGCATTTAAGCTTCTTGCCTTTGGTGCTTGGGGCCAAATATTGAACATACACACTAGGACTGAAATCTCTGCCTGGGCTTGTGCATTATATCACACCGTCTGAAAGAGCAACAATGAAGACAAATCTTTGTGCTTTGAGGAAATGAATACATTCACTTTCTGAGGGCAAAAATATGTCATTTAGAAATAATGCTATTCAACAGAGTAGAAAATCAGCTTGGCTAATACCAGCTCTTTGGTAAGACCTAAAAATAATGCAATCACTGAGAGAAGTTCTATGATTTGGTGCAAAGTTTAAGATTTGGATCCAGGGATTCAAATCCAGGCTTTCCCATTTGCTAATTCTATGACTTACTAATTCTGTGGCTTTGGTCAAATTATTTAACCACATAGGTTAGGAACAATAATAAGCACCTCATGGGCTTGTTGTGAAAGTGGTTTCTTTTATTCCTATATTTACATATGCACTTTATTCATGTAGTCACAAACATCTACAGCAAGTATATACTATGTGTCCGCCACTCTGGCCGACCCAGAGGAGATGAAGCTGAATAAGACATGGTTTTCGTAGTCCAGCGAGGAAAAGAGTTACAAAACACAGGCAGGGAACTGAGTAATCAGGTGGTCCAACAGTTCAGAAGGGAGATGAAGAAAGTCTGAACTGGAGGATGGGGAAGAGCCAAGATCCAAGGCATTTAGAAGCTAGCCCCAGTCATATGTGGTAATTAATTATTGGTAGAGGAGGAAGGAAAAGGAGTAGCCTAGAATGACTCCCAGGTTTCCAGCCTGGACAGGTGTGTGCTTTCCCTGGATGTTATGAAATTGGTCTGGACAAGGGGTGCGTGTAGAAGGTGATGAACTCTATTTGGAATATGTTGAGGTGCCTGTGGGTGTTATCATATAGGGAGATGGGGAAGTCATGGACAGGGATTTAGATGCTCAAAGAAGAATATAGAGTGGGAAGATAAGGGGACTAATGGTAGAGCTCTGGAGAAGACTGATATTTAAATTGTTGAAAGAGGAGAAAGATTCTTCCTTTCTGTCTGGCTGCAGCCATAAGGTAAGCCAAGATGGGCACTTACAAGCACATCCAGGAGATACGGAGGAAGAAGCGGTGTGATATGATTCGCTTCCTTCCCAGGGTGCACTGCTGGCAGTACCAACAGCTCTCTGTGCTCCGCAGGACCCCCTGCCCCACCAGGCTCTATCGATAAAGCGTGCAGGCCAGGAGACAAGGCCAAGCAAGGTTATGTCATATATTGGATTCACGTGCACCATGGTGGCCACAAATACCCTGTTCCTAAGGGTGCGACCTATGGCAAACCTGTCCATCATGGTGTTAATCAGCTGAAGCTTGCCTGAAGCCTTCGTCTGTTGCTGAGGAGCAAGCTGAGCACCTTTGTGGGTCTCTGAGAGTCCTGAACTCTTCCTGGCTTGGTGAAGATTCCACGTACAAATTCTTTGAGGTTATTCTCATTGATCCATTCCATAAGGCTATCAGAAGGAATCCTGACACCCAGTGGATCATCAAACTGGTCCACAAGCACAGGGAGATGCGAGGGCTGACATCCGCAGGACGCAAGAGCCGTGCGGCTTGGAAAGGACCACAGGTTCCATCACACTGGGTGGTTCTCGCCGTGCAGCCTGGAGAAGGCACAGTGCTCTCCGCTCCACCGTCGCTGCTAAGGTGTCAGGTTTGTAAAATGCCTACCTAATGAACAATTTAGGACCGTCAAAAAAATAAATTCTTGGAAGGGGAGGAGGAATTCACAAAGACTAAGAACAGAAAAGTAGGAAAGGAAGGAGAAAGTAACATTATAGAAACCATGTTTGAGGGAGGTGAGTTTTGAGACAAGGATGCCCACCTGGACCCGTTAAATTTGGCAATTTATACATATAACACTGGAGGGAGGAGTGTCTGTGCATTGGTGGGAGCTAAAGATGCATTTAGTGGCTTGAGGAGTGAATGGAAAGTAGAAAGGTGGGGAAGTAATGAGAATTTGTTTAAGAAGCTGGAGTGGTGGGAGCAGGGATTAACTATAGTTGTAAAAGTGAAGGGCCAAGGCAGGAAGAATGGAAGGTGAGGGAGATGGCCCAAGCTGTGATTAGAAAAATAGGCAGAGGCCAGGGAGGAGTTGGGATGTTTATATGCAATGCTCTGGACATCATTGAAGGGCCTTAAGCAGGGGAATGACATGGTTGAATTCCCCTGGCTGCTCGATGGATGACAAAAGAAGGGGGCACCTGGGCTTTGAGCATCTTAAGGTGGAGAGAGTCCATGATGTGGCTCCGGGAGTGGATGGCTAATGGGAATGGCTGAAGACCAAGGTCATCAAAGGTGACAGCCAAAGATGTTAGGATATATACCTACATGGATATTGAAGGCCCCCATGATGATGTCAGGAATTGGTATGGAGAGAGGAAAAGATCTGGGAGTGAAGGAACAGAGAGGGGTAAATCAATAGAAGCAGTATTGTGATGACAGCCACTAGGGGAGGCTTGCATTGGAGCAGTGACTGGGGAGGAAAGATGCAAATGGCCCTGTGACTCTGATCATGTCCCTGCTCAGCTCAGCATTTATCAGAAGTTCCCATTTCCCACTGAAGAAAGTCCAAACATCTTAGCACTGACCTGCACAATATATTTGAATATCCTCACCTCCCACCTCCACCTTCTCCAGCATCATTGAACCACTTGAGTTTTCCTGTTCACACCTCTCTCCCTTTGCACATACTGTTCCTTTCATCACAAAGAATGTCTGTTTCTTCTTCCTATCCTTGTAAGAACCTCTAGTCACCCTTTATGGCTTGGTTGAAATGTCATACTTCTAAAACCCTTCCTTAATGCCCACACCATTTATTCAGGGAGCTGGTATTTATTGACCATCTAGCATGTGCCAGCCTCTGAGTGAGGCACATATTCACGTGGTCCTTCCTCTGTGCTACCCCATCCAAGCTTTCCAGGTCTGTGAGTGAAGCGGAGACTGGTTCAGTGTCGGAGCTCCCAGACTTGGCCCAATAATCACCACACCTGAGAACAAGGCTCCATTGGAATTTCATCAACAGGAAGGGCTGGGCAGGTTTCTTCTCATTTCCTTGCCTTAATTTCAACCTCAGCAGCTTCTGCTGCTATAAACAACAAAGAGTATTTAATATGTGAGATGCATCGGTCTGTGAAGCAGTGTTCCTGCTTCATTAGGAAGTTGTGGTCAGGTTTTATTGCTATACGTGCTTCATATCTTGATTTCTGGTTACCCGTGTGCACAATCTTTCTGGATCTGTACACCAGATGATTTTTTTCACCGAGATTCATTTGCTTTGCTGTAAGCAGAATGGAAATAACTGAGAGAATCTCTTGGGGGCTACACATTACACATTGAGTAGCATAAGCACCCAATCAGAGGCCAACACTTAGTCAACAAATATTTCTTAAGATGAGCACTGTGCTAGGTTCTGAGCTAGGCACTGCAGAACACAGAGGAGCGTGGTACTAGCCCCCTGGAAACATTAGAGCTGCCGCTGCTTTACCCACAGCTGTGTTCTTTCCTTTGTCTTCCTCTTGGCCACTCCAACTCATCTTTCAACTGTTAGCCTAAGCCTCCCTTTTTCTGGAGAGCCCCAGTAGATACAGTGAGTTGTCTATCCAATACCATTTTTTCCTTCTTCCTATGAATAAACTCTGGTTATATTCTAGATAGTATTGCACACAGCTGATGAATTGCATTTCCCAGTCTTCCTTACAGTGGCTATTAAGATGTAAGAAAAAGATGTTTTATGAGATTTCTGGCAAATGGCCTTTTAGAAAGTTGACTTAGTTAAGAGGTACCTTCTATTTGCCCTCACTCCCCCTTTTCCTCTTCATT
The DNA here is from genome assembly GCA_004026765.1 of Micronycteris hirsuta. Classification (NCBI taxonomy): domain Eukaryota; kingdom Metazoa; phylum Chordata; class Mammalia; order Chiroptera; family Phyllostomidae; genus Micronycteris; species Micronycteris hirsuta. The sequence continues at coordinate 14,056 of PVJI01000163.1, read as the reverse complement.
TCTGGATCTCAGATGTGATGGCTGGTGCCGTTGCAGCCATTTTGAACAATGAGGTAATCTTGAAAATGTAAGACATTAAGAATGGCAGAGAAGAAAGATAGAGGGAGCCTGGTGACTACTCTAAAAGCTGTGGACTGCCTATCTCTGAATTTCTTCATTGCAGAGAAACAGATGAACCCTATATGAAGCCTCCTTATTTTGCCTGTTTTTGTAGTGAAACTAATCCTAACCACTACATCCCCTAGACTGTTTTATCCCTCTTACCCTGATTGATTTTTCTTCATAACACTTACCACTACTGACATTTTTATTGATCTCTGTCTCCCATTAGAACGTAAGCTCCATGGGAATAGTGATTTCTCATGGTCTAGAGCAGTGCCTGGCACACAATGTATCTTCATTATGAACTTGCATTACTTATTGTTATTGTTGTTATGTGTGCCCCCTATCGTAACTCATCATACTTGCAACCACACATGTAATAGCTATCTCCCCCACCGCTCCTATATACAGGAAGCATATCTGTCTTGCTCTCTGTGTAAAATCTCATAACAGCATGTAATTGATCAATAAAAATGCAACAAGTGGAGCAAATTTTTCTTTGCTAGAATCCTGGGCAGAAGAAAGGTGGCCGAGGAAGCCAAGCTGCTTCAACAGGGGTAATCTCAGTGAGGGAAGCAGTCCAAGTGGAGGTGGGAGATGAGAACTGGACTATGTCTCCCAGGGAGCTGGAGGCAATGAAAAAGAAGGTCTCTTGGGAGTCTCCTGGGTTGAAAATTGACTAAGCTTATGGAGAGAGATGCTGTGAGAAAAATGGCAGATGCTTGATATACCCAGCTCCTCATAACAAGTGAAGTTGCTGAACGCTTGGAATCCCTGATTGACTGGATTAGTTATTGAAACTACTGAAGACATGCAGTATGGAAGTCATATGTTGGAACTGAAACTATGTATCTGAACTCAGGAGAAGCTATAGGAAATGGATGAAGTAAGCCATGAGAATAATGGACATTCTGTGGAAGGCTTTTGACTGCCTGAGGCTACAGAATTAAAGGTTCTGGATGAGTACAATTTCCCATTGTTATGAGGTGAATTATGTACCTTATAACAATGGGACCCCCAAATATATGAAACCTCAGAATGGAACCTTATTTGAAAATAAGGTCTTCAGAATGTAACCTCAGAATGTAACTTTACTTGAAAATAGGGTCTTTACAAAGATTATCAAGTTAAAATGAAGCCAGTAGAGTGAGCCCTAACCCAGTATGACTGGTACTCTTATGAAAAGGGGAAATTTGGACATGGGTCAGGCATGCACCACAGGAGAGATGTAAACACGGAGAGATGGCCATGTGGCCAGAGTGATGCATCTAACAAGCCAAGAAGAATCAATGGTTGCTGGCAAACACCAGAAGGTAGAAGAGTCAAGGAATGGTCTTCCCATAGAGCTTTTGGACAGGCATGGCCCCGTCGACACCTTGATTTCAGACTTCTAGCCTCCAGAACTGTAAGACAAGAAATTTTCTGTTGTTTTAAGTCACTCCATTTATAGTACTTTGTTATTGCAGCCCTAGAAAACTAACATATCCATGATGGAGGGAGATCCAACTGACACCTGGTTACGCAAATCCATTTAAGTGAATTAAATCAGTGGAACTTCCTTTATCATGGGGTGATAGACAAAACATTGTGTCTCGAGGGCTATGACAGCATGAAGTAAGTGGACCTAATTCTGCCTGAGGATGTCAGGGTAAGCTTCACAAAGGGAGTATCATAGAGTTGAGTCCTAATGAATAAGTAGATGTTTGTAGAATAGGTAAAGGGAGAAGGAATGCCAGGTTGAAGGAACAGACTGGGCAAAGATATGGGAGGAACTGGGTTATGGGTGTGTTCAGCATGTGCCTAGTGATTTTATACGGCTAAGTGTACGTTACCTGCAAGAACACAGCAGAGAAAATAGCACAGGGCATAGCGGTGACAGGTTATGAAAGGTCCATATTTCTAACTAAAGAGTTTAGAAAGTGTCCTTTAGACATTACAGAGTCATTGAAGGATTTTAGGCATCAGATTTGTGTTATTTCATCTGTGTTCTAGAAGACTGACCCAGTAGAAGAAATGATGATGGATTGGAAGGATGAATTACAGTCAAGAGACTGGTGCAGCAGTTGAGGGTGACACTCATAATACTTTAACATTCGATTAGCATTTCACCATCTTCGTCTACATTTACTTTCTAAGCTTTGTTAGTGTTCTCCCAAAGCCTGCAAAATAGGCATTAGTAATAATTATCCAAGTTTTGGAGTTAGAAGTGCCAAGAAATGTGCAGTCTAGACAGATACGTAACTCTCACGGTGAAAGGCAAGAGAAGGAGCGGTCAAGTGCACGGCCTCTGGTGCAGACTGCCACGATTGGGTTGGGCAATTCTACTACCTAGCTGGGTGACTTTGAACAAGTGAGTTAATTCTAATCTCAGCCTTAAAATGAGGATAAAGATGATAATTACTCTTTGGGTTGTTGCAAAGATTAAATGAATGTATAAAGAGATAAGAAAAATGACTTGGCAAAACATGTGCTATCTGTCTGCTGTTGTTAGGGACTGTTTTGAGAGGTGTAATGGTTAATTTTTGTGTGTCTACTTGACTGGATCACAGGGTGCCCAGATATTCGGCCAAACATTATTTCTGGGGGGTCTCTGTGAAGGTGTTTCCTAATGAAATTAGCATCAAATTGGTTTTATCAATAGAACAATTTGCTCTCTCAAATATGGGTGGGCATCATCCAATCTGTTGAGGGCTTGTACAGAACAAAAAGTTGGAAGAAGGAAGAATTAATCTCTTCCTGCATGATTGCTTGAACTGGGACATTGGTCTTGTATTGCCCTACGTGCTCCTGGCACTCATGTTTTCAGACTTGGACTGAATTGCACCACTGGCTTTCATGAGTCTCCAGCATGCAGACAGCAGATTGTGTGCCTTCTTAGCCTTCACATAACGTGAGCCATTTCCTTATAATACACACACACACACACACACATACACACACACACACACCCTGCTATTGGTTCTGTTTATCTGGAGAACCCTGACTAATATAAGAGGGCATTTACAACAGGCTACAGAACTATAGAGGAGGGTGTTACTTCACCTGGAGGGATTTGGGAAAACAGAGGAGATGGAACCTGAAAGATGTATGTGAACCTTGGCTGGTGTGGCTCAGTGGATTGAGTGCCAACCTACAAACTGAAGGGTCACTGGTTCAATTCCCAGTCAGGACACATGCCTGGGTTTTGGGCCAGGTCCCCAGTAGGGTGCACATTAGAGGCAACCACACACTGATGTTTCTCTCTCTCTCTCTTTCTCCCTCCCTTTCCCTCTCTCTAAAAATAAATAAATAAAATCTTTTTAAAAAAGATATATATGAGTGTGATAAAGTGGAGGAAAGGCATTCCAGACAAGGGGAACAGAGTATGGAAAGGCATAAAGAATTGAGGACCACTGCATGTTAGGGGAGGGGGGAAAGTGTGAAGTGTGGGGTATGCATGGAAGAGGGTAGTGAGGACAGATGTTGGCACATGATGGGACACATGATGCTAGCATGGTAGATTGGGACCAGCTTTGAAGATCCTAGAGTTGGGGTGTGTGACATCATCGGACCTATCATGTCAAGAGGCGGCTATGGTGGCCATGTGTGCAGGAAAGAAATCCATACAGAAAGACCAGGGAGGAGGTAAGCCAGGGCTTAGGGCCAGCACTTGGGCAGTGTTTGTAGACACGGAGAGGAAGAAACAGATGTGAGGCATTTATGATTTGGAACAGATAGAGCATGGTGCCTGAATGTGGGTGGTGAGGAAATTGGAATTGAGGAGAAGTAAAAGACGACAGATACCATTCATCTGGACAAAGAACTGAGAAGGCTGTTCTGACTTAGGGGTAAGATAAGTTGAGCTTTGAACATGCTGGATGTGAGATGCTTTTCAGATATTCAGATATACAGGTGGGGAGGTTTGTAGAGAGCAGCTGCAAAATGGGTTTGGAGTTTGGAAAACAAAGTGGAAGGGTGATGGTAATTGGGGAGCTATGAACATGGAAACAACAGATGGAATTGGGAGGCTTTTCCTGGGAAGTGTGTACAATGAGAAGAGGAGCAGGTACCAAACCTCCCACAATAGGTCATGGTTTCTTAACTTGGCTCATTCTCCAAAATCTACCTCCAGAATGGGAATACGGAACTCAGCCAATATTTTCTTAACTTTTAAATACAAAAGAAAGGAGCTGGGGATAAAATAGTTTTGGGTTTTGACTAGAGAGGTCCAGGAACCAAGGTAGGTGCCTAATACTGAAGAGCAAAGGGAATGAGGAACAGTAAGTGATCACTAATAACACTTGACATTTAGAGACCACCTTTCTCCTAAGAACTGGAATCTGTGCCCAGACACCATGAATCTTCACAGAAAGTTCGGGAGGTCTGTTCAAGGCAGGGAGATTATACTACTTCCCACACACACACAAAAAAATGGTTCTGAGAACACCAGAAACTTCTTTGAGCACAAAGCCAGAGAATGTTATGGTCAGACAACCTGACTCCAAGCCCTGTCCTTGTGGCCAGAAGTCAGACTGTTTCCTTGTCTAGATCTGACAACACAATCACGTGCCCTCCTGGCCTTGCCAATGCTAGATCTCAAATCCAGATCTCCAGGCAGACCAGGCAAAGGGGATGCGTGTGTTCCAGAAGAGAACTTGATTTCAACGAGGTATTCCCTAGTGGAGAAAGTAGAGAATTTAGAGTCAGACAAACACGACTCCAAGGATCACAGCCACTACTTACTAGCTGTGAAATGCAGGGCTGTGTATTTTATATCTTTGGGCCTCAGTTTCCCCAACCTCAAAATAAAGATAATGTTAGGTCTTTCATGGTTGTGTGAAGATGCATTCATTCAACAAATATTTTTTGAGTATCTACTATACGCCAGGCACTGTTCTAATTTCTTGGGATATATCAGAGAACAAAGATTCCTGCTTGGGCTCTTACTTCTCTAGGAGGTGAAGGGTAGGAGAGAAGGAGAGATAGATGATTGATAATGAAATAACGGGGGATAAAATTATCTGGTATGTTAGACGAAGAGGAGCTCTGGGAAATGGTGAGATAAGGTATACCAGGCACTAGCACACTATCTGACTAGCACATAGTAGGCATTCCGGAACTTGGTGCTACTATTCTCGTAATTAAGGAAAGATGAAGAGCCCAAGGCAGACTGACAGGCTGTAAATTTTTATGAAGATATGTCTATCTCTTAAACTTCAATCAGGAGTAAGCAGAAAATCTGCTAGGGAAGGATAAGGGTAGATGATTACAAAGTGAGAAAAAAATCGACCTGAAATGCTTTTACGTGATGTGTAATTAGCTGCATCTATTCTAATGACCACTAATTAAGCTGTCTCTTGCAGGCTCCCAGAGAAAATCACTTGCCCAAACAGGCAGACTGAAATGCACATTCTAAGACCTTCAGCATTTAAATCAAGTTTCATTTTTACCATAGCTTAAGGAGCAGTTTAGAAAGGTTAGGCTATTTTCTTCTAACAAGCTGTGTTTTTATGAAAAAAAAAAAAAAGTGAACATTATGTCAGTGACATTTTCTACAGCATTTTTCATTCATGATGACTTCTTTGGTCTGCACAATGGAGCTGTGATCAGAGATTTGATCATTTATTAGTTTGGCTAACAAACATTTATGCAGTTAAACAGTTAATAATGAAAACGAGGGTTCAAAATTCTTCACTATGGACCAGTTACTGTGTCAAATATTTATGTGTTATGCCTAATTTAATTTTCTAAGAGTATGACTCTTTAAGGTGCCTATCTTTTAAAGATTTTATTTTTATTTTAGTTTTTAGAGAGGGAAAGGGAGGGAGAAAGAGGGAGAGAAATATCAATGTGTGGTTGCCTCTCGAGCACCCCCTACTGGGGCCCTGGCCCAAAACTGAGGCATGTGCCTTAACTGGGAATCAAACCAGTGACCCTTTGATTCACAGGCCAGTACTCAATCCACTGAGCCACACCAGCCAGGGCAAAGGTAGATATCTTTTAAATGATGCAACAGAAATCTATAGAGGTTAAGTAACTTCACATGGTCAAATCGCTAGGAAGAAGTGGAGGCAGAATATGGACCCAGGTTTGACTGAAAACTAGTGCTCATATTTGACCACTATTATACAATGACAGACCCCATGGTAAGTTGAGTAAGGTATGTATGGTTCTGGCTTTGGAGAACCTAGTTATTCAATGCAAATAAACAAATAACTATAAAACAATACAGTGAGTACTAAATTAGACATAATAGATGTGGTCTAAGAATCCAGAAAAAAAGAACTGCCTACTCAGATTTCATTGGGTAGAATTTTCCACAAATGATGTTTAAGGTGGTGTTAATGAATGAGTAGGAGTTTGTCTGAAAGCAAAGGTCAGGGTCGAAGGAAAGAGCATATTGAGCAAGATTTCTTCAGCTCTGAAGCCCAAGCTTTAAACGCTATGCTGAACTATCCCCATTCATCTCACCATTCGATGTTCCCTGGGTATTTTCGTGTGCATTCAGGTGTTTAAGGGAGACAAGAAAGAAAAACAGAAACTGACTTAGTATTAGTAACCAACATAAAGAATTCAGGTATTACAAAGAGATGTTTTCCTTGCAGATTTCTGCTCTGAGGATATTGAAATGAGGCATTTGTTGTGCCCAGGGAGATGAGACAGCTCTACCAGGCAGGACACACGGCGCATTGGGCACTCATCTGTCTATCCCAGAAACTGCCCACACTGGCCTCCAGCCCCGAAGCTCCTCGGCGAGGTCCCAGGCAAACCATTTAGAGACACACAATTAGCAACAGGGTTCCAGACTTACAAGACGGTTGATGCAGAAAGCTCAGAACACATGATTGGTGGAAATATGGTGAAAATCCCTCATGTTCTTGACATGCAGCTGTCTATAGCAAGAGGGAAATGATTGCACTGGAGGCTGTTAGCCTCGTCTCTCTAAGAAGATAGTTTACTATTGTAAAGCTTTTCTGTCCCATGAGGAGCGGAAGTGTGTTTGCATTTCTGTTGCATCTCACCCACCACAGAGCAGAACTAGTAGAGGTGGTTCTGCACAGTAAAAATGGAAGCCCTGATGTAAACCTTGCAGTTGTTGGGCTTGAGAGGTAATAGCCGAACAAGGGAGCCACAATACCTAGCACCAGTTTGGGAACACAGCTGGTATTCCATGCTTGTTACGTTAAGTAAATAAACAAAATATTAAGCAAACAAATATGCTAAACAAATGTATTTGATCTTCCGTCAGTGTGGATGTTGGCATTATAATTATGGGTTATTTCTGATGACAAAACAAAAAAGAATCAAGCATTTGAAGCAAGAGGAACAGCCATGTGCAGTGACCCTGGAGGGAGCATGACGTCCCCAGGGAAATGAAAGTTCTCCAGGGTGACTGGAGTGCAGAGGTGAAGGGGCAGCTAGGGCTGGATGAGGCAGTGGAGGGTCAGAGATCCAGACCTGTAATTAAGAAAGTGAGAACAGTGGGAATATTGATGGACTTTTTAGGGAAGGGCTGATTTATGTCTTTACTGAACAGCACTTTGGCTGCTACGTGGAGAATGGATTGTAGGGAGCAACAGTTGATGCAGGAGAGCTGTTAGGAAACTCCTGCAAAGCCTCCAGTGTGGGAATGGACTGGGGGGGGAGGAGCATGAGAGGGGAGACAGGAAGGATGAGAGACAAGGCAGGTAGGACCAGCGGGGCTGGAGGGAAAAAGAGAAATCATCATCAACCCTCCCCTGAGCAACCGATGGATATCAAGTACTGTTATGGAGAACAGTAGAAGATGAGAATGTCTGGAAGGAAAGTCAAGAGGTTGGTTTTGGACCAAGGAGGTTTTTTTGATTATTTGAATAACATACAAATAGAGATTTCAGGTCCAGTGAAAAGGTTTAGACTAATGTGTTGGGGGTGTGTTTGTGTAGGTATGTATCATATTACACAAAAATAGATCATACTATTTTAGGAAAAAACAGTGCATTGGCCTGTTTTTTTAAGTATATTTTATTGATGATGATATTACAGTTGTGGCAATTTTTTTCCCTTTGCCCCCTCCACCCAGTACCTCACTTCCGTCCAGCAATCACCCCCTTAATTCATGTCCATGGGTTGTGCATATAAGATCTTTTCTTTCTTTTTTTAAAGTATTTTTTATTCATCATGCTGTTACAGTTGTCCCATTTTTTTCTCCCCTCTATTCCCCTCCGCCATGTACCTGCTTCTCCCTCCAGTATTCCCCCACTGCCCTTAGTTCATTTCCATGGGTCATACATACAAGTTCTTTGACTTCTCCATTTCCTACACGGTTCTTAACATCCCCCTGTCTATTTTGTACCTACAAATTGTGCCTCTTAATCCCTGCAGCTTTTCCCCCATTCTCTCTTTCCCAGATGATAACCCTCCAAATGATCTATGATTCTGTTCCTGTTCTGATTGTTTGCTTAGTTTTTTTTAATTCAGTTGATAGTTGTGAATTTGTTGCCTTTTTTAATGTTCATAGTTTTGATCTTCTTTTTCTTAAATAAGTCCCTTTAACATTTCATGTAATAATCACTTCGTGATGATGAATTCCTTTAGCTTTACGTTGTCTGGAAAGCACTTTTTCTGCCCTTCCATTCTAAATGATAGCTTTGCTGGATAGAGTAATCTAGGTTGTAGGTCCTTGCTTTTCATCACGCTGAATACTTCTTGCCAGTCCCTTCTTGCCCACAAAGTTTCTTTTGAGAAATCAGCTGACAGTTTTACGGGTACACCTTTGTAGGTAACTCTGTTTTTCTTTTACTGCTTTTAAAACTCTCTCTTTATCATTAACCTTTGACATTTTAATTATGATGTATCTTGGTGTGGTTCTCTTTGGGTCCAACTTGTTTGGGACTCTCTGTGCTTCCTGGGCTTGTATGTGTATTTCCCTCTTCAAATTAGGGAAGTTTTTTTCATTATTTTTTCAAATAAGTTTTCAGTTTTTTGTTCTTTCTCTTCTTCTGGCACAGCTATGATTCAGATGTTGGCACATTTGGAAATGACCCAGAGTCTTCTTATCCAATCCTCATTTTTTTGAATGCTTGTTCCTTCTTTCTGTTCTTGTTGAATGTTTATTTCTTCCTTATATTCCAAATTGTTGATTTGAATCCCAGGTTCCTTCCCTTCACTGTTGGTTCCCTATAGATTTTTCTTTATTTCACTTAGTGTAAGCTTCATTTCTTCCTTTATGTTGTTGCCTTACTCAATGAATTCTCTGAGCATCCTGATCACCAGTGTTTTGAACTCTGGATCTGATAGATTGGCTATCTCCATTTTGTTTAGTTCTTTTTCTGAGGTTTTGTTCTGTCCTTTCATTTGGGCCATATTTCTTTGTCTTCTCAATTTAGCAATGTCCCTGTGCTTGTTTCTGTGTGTTGGGTAGCAGCTGCTTTGACTCCCTGTAAAGGCACCTGTAAGTTGTGTGGGGCGGAGCCTTATGTAATTGCCAGAGTAGTGCAACCCTCTTTGCTGCTTTGTGGTTTTGTGTGGGGAGAAGATTCAGAGAGGGGACTGTGCTGCTGTCTGGTTTCTGGCAATTTGCCCAGCACTCACCCAATTTCCAGTAATTTCACCCACTCTCCATATGCAATTGGTGCCCTTCCAGCTGTTGCCCTGGTGTTGAATCCCAGAGTGGGTGGGTTTGCATACATTTTAAATCTGTGCAGGCCTTCAAAGCGGAGTCTCCTGAAAATCTGGCAGTTTCTTCCACTACCCCAACTCCCAGTGGTTTTTACAGTCAGGAGTTATGGGAATTTTTCTTCCCAGCACTGGAACCCTGAGCTGTGCAGTCTAGCCTGGGGCTGGGATCGCTCGCTCCCAAGGTATCCCTCCTGATTTTAATCTGCCACAGGTGAATATGGGACTGCTAGTGCCTGTTCTGCTGCCTGCCTCTCCGTGCCACCCTGCATCTCCTTGCCTCTCTGCACCATCTCTGTGTCTCCACCCCTCCTACCTGTCTGGATGAGTGTGGCTTCTTTAAATCTTTGGTTGTTGGACTTCCATACAGTTTGATTTTCTGACAGTTCTGGGTGTTATTTGTTTTGAGATTTAGTTGTAATTCTTTTTGTGGTTGTGTGAAAAGGCAAAGCTTTTCTACCTATGCCTCCATCTTGACTAGAAGTCTTGATCTAAAATACTTATTATATATACTTTTTAAATAATCTATACAATTCTTTTGTCTTTTTAATGGTTGCATGACATGTCATCATAAAAATATGCCATTATTTTTTAATTAAAAAGTTTAAATTCTAAAATATTTGGAAAACATACAATTACAGAATATGTAACACATATCTATGTCTCTGTCATCCAGGTTTGATAGATGTTAACAATTTGACATATTAATTTTAGAACTGTTTAGTTTGGATTTAAAGAAAAGATTTCTCAGATACAATTAAGGCCCTGCTCCCATCCCTCTCCTTCTCTTCCTTCCTCGTTTCATTCTTCTCCAGAAGAAGTTGGTATGTGGGATCTCTGAGTATTTCTTTTTTTTACTTTAAACACATTTTTGCTTTTGTAAATAATATGTAATAGTGTTATTTTAAAATTCACATAAATTGATTCATGCAGTTGCATATCCTTTTGCAACATCTCTTTTCACTTTACATTTTATGTATGATATTTATCCAGCTTTAAAAAGCCCTCTATGAATGGACACCTTTATTTTTAATCTGTGTTATTTCAACATGGATATAGGGTAGTTTACACAAATACAATCTTAAGGACATAGGCCTGAAATGCTCTTTAACCAGGTACCATCTGGGAACATTGATGTGAAAACCACATCTTTATTTCTTGAGCCCTACACTGGAATGTCGGTCTTAGATATTAACCTGTGACGCACACATCAGGCCATGCAGGGCAGGTATTATGTAATGCTACATTCTGGTAAGAATGACCTCGAAGCTGCTTTGTCAGCACATCAGCCCAGAACAGGAACCAAGTTGTTGAATGAGAGGCAGGGAGTCCAGTCTGTGTCTTCTGGGCTGGGCGTTGATGGAGCTGCTCACTCGCCATGCCCCACTCTTCATCTTGGCCTTTAAAGCTTTCTTAATTGCTTAACTCTGGAGCCGACCAGCCAGTTCTTACATCAAACACTCATCCTACACCCACAGGATTTCTCCTCCTCCTCCTTTCTTTCCTTTTTCTTTTTAATGTACACCCAGCACCTCCCACTTAAAAAAAAAACTTCTGAATGCTTTCAGTCTCAAACAAAGCTTTATAGATTTGTTGGCAGGAAATCCAGAGTGGAATTTGCCATTAAATTGTAGTAAAGCAACTCTTCAAACAACATGTACTGAACAATCAAACACTTTTAAATGTCAATCCCCAACAAAAGCGTGCATTGTCCCTGGAGAACCCTGAATGGCACTAACCTCAGAGTGGGAAGAGTTTACAAAAACGTAACCTATTTCATTTCACAGGTTGCGTGCTGTACAGAACTTTCCACAATCCATCAAAAGTAAGGCTTCCTGGTGGCACATTTCAACTCAAACAGCTGCATAATGGGCTAGTTTTGCTCCCCTTAGGGAAAAGTGACAGCATTTTTCTTTATAATTGAGAAAAGTTTTCATAATGACAAAGTCAAGTAGAAAGTACAATTTTGTCCCAACTCTCATACTTCTCAGCTTCTGGAATATGGTAGCTAATATTTATTGAGCACTCTCTAGGTGCCAGGGACTGTTATCTCAATTACAGCCTAATGAGATATGTACTGCCACTACCTTCATTCGCCTTCCAGATGAGGAAACTTGGACATGGCAAACGTAATGAATATGTTCAAGGTCATAGGGCTTATAAGAGAGGGAAGCAGGATTTCACCTCAGGGAGTTGAACTTCAAAGCTCATGTAACTGTACTGATTTAATGAATTCTTAAAAAGCATTCACATTTTAATATGATAGGAAAGAGGACTAACTGGTAATAAGCACTCAGTAGGGGCCAATATTGTACACGTGCTCTCTTTTTTAAGTCTCTCAACACACTTATTAGTGCTAGGTGTTATCTTCCCTAATTGTGCATGAGGTGGTAGAGTCTTACCTGCACAGGAGTGACGAGTGGTTGGCTTAGAATCTGAACCCTGGTGCAGTAGAAAAAGCTACATCATCCTGCCTTCCTAGAAAAAGGCTGAGCACATTGGAGGTTCTCAATAATACTTTAGATTTTATAGCTCTCTTTTGCTCCCTCTTTCTAATGCAAAGGATACACATATGATTCAGTGGGAGAGCATCTGACTCTTAAGGGTTTGTAAATTTGTTTTAATAAAATATTAATTTATGACCCAGATGCAAGAAGCTGCAAATAGATCAAAATGTCTCACTTTAAATGATTAAAAAAAACCCCAGCTGGGAAAAGACCACCTGTAACTCTGATGATTTTCCCACTGCAACTATTACTTCAGGGTCATTGGAGGTATACATGGCATGTATACATATGGTAGATGTCAGATATGCAAACATATGCAAAACCATCCTGATCTCACCTTAACCCTACCACCCTAGCAACTGGGACTTTCATTTTCCTTCATTTGGATATTCTTCAAATTTTTCTCATAAATCCTCAAACAGACAAGTCCAGAGGCCTCCCAATGAGTTATATGGTACATGAGCCAAAGTTATATAAGGTTAACAACAAAACAGAAGAAAGACTGTGTCAAACTAGGTGACTGGGGATGATGCAACTGATGTAGTAGCTGCTGGCCTTTCGTGGCTGGTTGGGCTCCAGTGCAGGTGAGGAGGGAGGCAAATCCCCCCTTTTGATCTCTTCAGGCTCCAGGGCAGTTATCAAGGGAACCCTGTTCAACTGAACCTGTGGGGAAGGCCCTGAGCCCTGGTGAGGACCAGGGTGACCTCTCCACGGAGGAGGTCCCCGAGGCGGTGGGTGGGGCACCAAGGAGAAACAGCAGGGCGGATGTGTCATTTGTTGTTCCAGTCTCCAGGCTGGCATGGCATTCGGGAGAGAAGGGGAAGGAGGGGCAGGCGGAGGAAAGAATTTGTTCCAGCTCCGAAACTGGCTAGGAAACGTTGCTAGAAATGCAAACAGAGGGAGATCTTGCAATAAAGAGTGCTCCCATCACTTTTAAAGGTGTCTATATCCATAATAAAAATATGCCAAGAAATAAGTGGCCCTGAGTGGAGTGTCCCCCTGCTGTGGAAAAAAGCCCTCAGCTGCTCCCACTCTGTTCACCTCCAAGGATACCTGACACCAGGTGACTCAGTGAAGCCTCTTATAAAGGATACAGAACCTCAGAATACACTTGACATCCTTTCTCTGAGGTGTCAGCACTAGTGGTGAGTTACACTCCCTGTTTTCACTGATCCCACACACAAGGCCTGAATACAAAATACTTCTGAATTCAAGCAGAGAAGTCTCATTGAGGGCTTTGAGCAGAGTGAGAGCTGTGGAAGGGTGAGGCATTTGAACAGCACACAAAAGCTGAGTTGACCCAATTCTAAAATTCTAATTTTGCCAAGTGCTGACTTGTCTTCCCGTTCACATGTAGCCGCATGGTACTTAACACATAGACATTTTAAAACAACTGCATTTAAGACCCTTTCACTCCATGGGAAGTGAGTTTTATTTTTTTATTTTTTTATTTTTTTTTTTAATTATTTTATTGTTGTTCAATTACAGTTGTCCGCATTTACCCTCCCCCCACCCCACCCCAGTCAAACCCACCTCCCTCCCCTGCCTCCCCCCTCCCCCCTGGTTTTGTCCATGTGTCCTTCACTGCAGTTCCTGAATACCCTTGTCCCCCTCCTCCCCCTCCCCCTCCCCTCTGGCTACTGCCCGAACGTTCTAAACTTCAATGTCTCTGGTTCTATTTTGTTTCTCTGGTTGTATTTGCTTGCTTACCTCAGAAGCGTCTTGGCTGTGGCTGATCTAACTTTCCCGGTAGCTGATCTGGCCTAGGTGCCTTCGCTCCTGAGTCCTCATACGAAACTTTTTAACATTTC